>CAVMJV010000124.1:0-541862 GCA_963681835.1 Meloidogyne enterolobii
CGTAAGTTATTTGTGGATTAATAATTTTGAGTTATTTTTTTGACTGATATTTTCAAAGTGGATTTGCCCAATGAAGTAATCATCGCGAATTGGGTTACGATATACCATTCGAATCACCATTAAATATAGTATCTAATATACCAAGACGAACTATACCCTATTAATATACCGTAAGTTATTTATGGATTAATAATTTTGAGTTATTTTTTTGACTGATATTTTCAAAGTGGATTTGCCCAATGAAGTAATCATCGCGAATTGGGTTACGATATACCATTCGAATCACCATTAAATATAGTATCTAATATACCAAGACGAACTATACCCTATTAATATACCGTAAGTTATTTATGGATTAATAATTTTGAGTTATTTTTTTGACTGATATTTTCAAAGTGGATTTGCCCAATGAAGTAATCATCGCGAATTGGGTTACGATATACCATTCGAATCACCATTAAATATAGTATCTAATATACCAAGACGAACTATACCCTATTAATATACCGTAAGTTATTTATGGATTAATAATTTTGAGTTATTTTTTTGACTGATATTTTCAAAGTGGATTTGCCCAATGAAGTAATCATCGCGAATTGGGTTACGATATACCATTCGAATCACCATTAAATATAGTATCTAATATACCAAGACGAACTATACCCTATTAATATACCGTAAGTTATTTATGGATTAATAATTTTGAGTTATTTTTTTGACTGATATTTTCAAAGTGGATTTGCCCAATGAAGTAATCATCGCGAATTGGGTTACGATATACCATACGAATCACCATTAAATATAGTATCTAATATACCAAGACGAACTATACCCTATTAATATACCGTAAGTTATTTGTGGATTAATAATTTTGAGTTATTTTTTTTGACTGATATTTTCAAAGTGGATTTGCCCAATGAAGTAATCATCGCGAATTGGGTTACGATATACCATTCGAATCACCATTAAATATAGTATCTAATATACCAAGACGAACTATACCCTATTAATATACCGTAAGTTATTTGTGGATTAATAATTTTGAGTTATTTTTTTTGACTGATATTTTCAAAGTGGATTTGCCCAATGAAGTAATCATCGCGAATTGGGTTACGATATACCATTCGAATCACCATTAAATATAGTATCTAATATACCAAGACGAACTATACCCTATTAATATACCGTAAGTTATTTGTGGATTAATAATTTTGAGTTATTTTTTTTGACTGATATTTTCAAAGTGGATTTGCCCAATGAAGTAATCATCGCGAATTGGGTTACGATATACCATTCGAATCACCATTAAATATAGTATCTAATATACCAAGACGAACTATACCCTATTAATATACCGTAAGTTATTTATGGATTAATAATTTTGAGTTATTTTTTTGACTGATATTTTCAAAGTGGATTTGCCCAATGAAGTAATCATCGCGAATTGGGTTACGATATACCATTCGAATCACCATTAAATATAGTATCTAATATACCAAGACGAACTATACCCTATTAATATACCGTAAGTTATTTGTGGATTAATAATTTTGAGTTATTTTTTTTGACTGATATTTTCAAAGTGGATTTGCCCAATGAAGTAATCATCGCGAATTGGGTTACGATATACCATTCGAATCACCATTAAATATAGTATCTAATATACCAAGACGAACTATACCCTATTAATATACCGTAAGTTATTTGTGGATTAATAATTTTGAGTTATTTTTTTTGACTGATATTTTCAAAGTGGATTTGCCCAATGAAGTAATCATCGCGAATTGGGTTACGATATACCATTCGAATCACCATTAAATATAGTATCTAATATACCAAGACGAACTATACCCTATTAATATACCGTAAGTTATTTATGGATTAATAATTTTGAGTTATTTTTTTGACTGATATTTTCAAAGTGGATTTGCCCAATGAAGTAATCATCGCGAATTGGGTTACGATATACCATACGAATCACCATTAAATATAGTATCTAATATACCAAGACGAACTATACCCTATTAATATACCGTAAGTTATTTGTGGATTAATAATTTTGAGTTATTTTTTTTGACTGATATTTTCAAAGTGGATTTGCCCAATGAAGTAATCATCGCGAATTGGGTTACGATATACCATTCGAATCACCATTAAATATAGTATCTAATATACCAAGACGAACTATACCCTATTAATATACCGTAAGTTATTTGTGGATTAATAATTTTGAGTTATTTTTTTTGACTGATATTTTCAAAGTGGATTTGCCCAATGAAGTAATCATCGCGAATTGGGTTACGATATACCATTCGAATCACCATTAAATATAGTATCTAATATACCAAGACGAACTATACCCTATTAATATACCGTAAGTTATTTGTGGATTAATAATTTTGAGTTATTTTTTTTGACTGATATTTTCAAAGTGGATTTGCCCAATGAAGTAATCATCGCGAATTGGGTTACGATATACCATTCGAATCACCATTAAATATAGTATCTAATATACCAAGACGAACTATACCCTATTAATATACCGTAAGTTATTTATGGATTAATAATTTTGAGTTATTTTTTTGACTGATATTTTCAAAGTGGATTTGCCCAATGAAGTAATCATCGCGAATTGGGTTACGATATACCATACGAATCACCATTAAATATAGTATCTAATATACCAAGACGAACTATACCCTATTAATATACCGTAAGTTATTTGTGGATTAATAATTTTGAGTTATTTTTTTTGACTGATATTTTCAAAGTGGATTTGCCCAATGAAGTAATCATCGCGAATTGGGTTACGATATACCATTCGAATCACCATTAAATATAGTATCTAATATACCAAGACGAACTATACCCTATTAATATACCGTAAGTTATTTGTGGATTAATAATTTTGAGTTATTTTTTTTGACTGATATTTTCAAAGTGGATTTGCCCAATGAAGTAATCATCGCGAATTGGGTTACGATATACCATTCGAATCACCATTAAATATAGTATCTAATATACCAAGACGAACTATACCCTATTAATATACCGTAAGTTATTTATGGATTAATAATTTTGAGTTATTTTTTTTGACTGATATTTTCAAAGTGGATTTGCCCAATGAAGTAATCATCGCGAATTGGGTTACGATATACCATTCGAATCACCATTAAATATAGTATCTAATATACCAAGACGAACTATACCCTATTAATATACCGTAAGTTATTTGTGGATTAATAATTTTGAGTTATTTTTTTTGACTGATATTTTCAAAGTGGATTTGCCCAATGAAGTAATCATCGCGAATTGGGTTACGATATACCATTCGAATCACCATTAAATATAGTATCTAATATACCAAGACGAACTATACCCTATTAATATACCGTAAGTTATTTGTGGATTAATAATTTTGAGTTATTTTTTTTGACTGATATTTTCAAAGTGGATTTGCCCAATGAAGTAATCATCGCGAATTGGGTTACGATATACCATTCGAATCACCATTAAATATAGTATCTAATATACCAAGACGAACTATACCCTATTAATATACCGTAAGTTATTTATGGATTAATAATTTTGAGTTATTTTTTTGACTGATATTTTCAAAGTGGATTTGCCCAATGAAGTAATCATCGCGAATTGGGTTACGATATACCATTCGAATCACCATTAAATATAGTATCTAATATACCAAGACGAACTATACCCTATTAATATACCGTAAGTTATTTATGGATTAATAATTTTGAGTTATTTTTTTGACTGATATTTTCAAAGTGGATTTGCCCAATGAAGTAATCATCGCGAATTGGGTTACGATATACCATTCGAATCACCATTAAATATAGTATCTAATATACCAAGACGAACTATACCCTATTAATATACCGTAAGTTATTTGTGGATTAATAATTTTGAGTTATTTTTTTTGACTGATATTTTCAAAGTGGATTTGCCCAATGAAGTAATCATCGCGAATTGGGTTACGATATACCATTCGAATCACCATTAAATATAGTATCTAATATACCAAGACGAACTATACCCTATTAATATACCGTAAGTTATTTGTGGATTAATAATTTTGAGTTATTTTTTTTGACTGATATTTTCAAAGTGGATTTGCCCAATGAAGTAATCATCGCGAATTGGGTTACGATATACCATTCGAATCACCATTAAATATAGTATCTAATATACCAAGACGAACTATACCCTATTAATATACCGTAAGTTATTTGTGGATTAATAATTTTGAGTTATTTTTTTTGACTGATATTTTCAAAGTGGATTTGCCCAATGAAGTAATCATCGCGAATTGGGTTACGATATACCATTCGAATCACCATTAAATATAGTATCTAATATACCAAGACGAACTATACCCTATTAATATACCGTAAGTTATTTGTGGATTAATAATTTTGAGTTATTTTTTTTGACTGATATTTTCAAAGTGGATTTGCCCAATGAAGTAATCATCGCGAATTGGGTTACGATATACCATTCGAATCACCATTAAATATAGTATCTAATATACCAAGACGAACTATACCCTATTAATATACCGTAAGTTATTTATGGATTAATAATTTTGAGTTATTTTTTTGACTGATATTTTCAAAGTGGATTTGCCCAATGAAGTAATCATCGCGAATTGGGTTACGATATACCATTCGAATCACCATTAAATATAGTATCTAATATACCAAGACGAACTATACCCTATTAATATACCGTAAGTTATTTGTGGATTAATAATTTTGAGTTATTTTTTTTGACTGATATTTTCAAAGTGGATTTGCCCAATGAAGTAATCATCGCGAATTGGGTTACGATATACCATTCGAATCACCATTAAATATAGTATCTAATATACCAAGACGAACTATACCCTATTAATATACCGTAAGTTATTTATGGATTAATAATTTTGAGTTATTTTTTTGACTGATATTTTCAAAGTGGATTTGCCCAATGAAGTAATCATCGCGAATTGGGTTACGATATACCATTCGAATCACCATTAAATATAGTATCTAATATACCAAGACGAACTATACCCTATTAATATACCGTAAGTTATTTATGGATTAATAATTTTGAGTTATTTTTTTGACTGATATTTTCAAAGTGGATTTGCCCAATGAAGTAATCATCGCGAATTGGGTTACGATATACCATTCGAATCACCATTAAATATAGTATCTAATATACCAAGACGAACTATACCCTATTAATATACCGTAAGTTATTTGTGGATTAATAATTTTGAGTTATTTTTTTTGACTGATATTTTCAAAGTGGATTTGCCCAATGAAGTAATCATCGCGAATTGGGTTACGATATACCATTCGAATCACCATTAAATATAGTATCTAATATACCAAGACGAACTATACCCTATTAATATACCGTAAGTTATTTGTGGATTAATAATTTTGAGTTATTTTTTTGACTGATATTTTCAAAGTGGATTTGCCCAATGAAGTAATCATCGCGAATTGGGTTACGATATACCATTCGAATCACCATTAAATATAGTATCTAATATACCAAGACGAACTATACCCTATTAATATACCGTAAGTTATTTATGGATTAATAATTTTGAGTTATTTTTTTGACTGATATTTTCAAAGTGGATTTGCCCAATGAAGTAATCATCGCGAATTGGGTTACGATATACCATTCGAATCACCATTAAATATAGTATCTAATATACCAAGACGAACTATACCCTATTAATATACCGTAAGTTATTTGTGGATTAATAATTTTGAGTTATTTTTTTTGACTGATATTTTCAAAGTGGATTTGCCCAATGAAGTAATCATCGCGAATTGGGTTACGATATACCATTCGAATCACCATTAAATATAGTATCTAATATACCAAGACGAACTATACCCTATTAATATACCGTAAGTTATTTATGGATTAATAATTTTGAGTTATTTTTTTGACTGATATTTTCAAAGTGGATTTGCCCAATGAAGTAATCATCGCGAATTGGGTTACGATATACCATTCGAATCACCATTAAATATAGTATCTAATATACCAAGACGAACTATACCCTATTAATATACCGTAAGTTATTTGTGGATTAATAATTTTGAGTTATTTTTTTTGACTGATATTTTCAAAGTGGATTTGCCCAATGAAGTAATCATCGCGAATTGGGTTACGATATACCATTCGAATCACCATTAAATATAGTATCTAATATACCAAGACGAACTATACCCTATTAATATACCGTAAGTTATTTATGGATTAATAATTTTGAGTTATTTTTTTTGACTGATATTTTCAAAGTGGATTTGCCCAGTGAAGTAATCATTGCGAATTGGGTTACGATATACCATTCGAATCACCATTAAATATAGTATCTAATATACCAAGACGAACTATACCCTATTAATATACCGTAAGTTATTTATGGATTAATAATTTTGAGTTATTTTTTTTGACTGATATTTTCAAAGTGGATTTGCCCAGTGAAGTAATCATTGCGAATTGGGTTACGATATACCATTCGAATCACAATTAAATATAGTATCTAATATACGAAGACGAACTATACCCTATTAATATACCGTAAGTTATTTATGGATTAATAATTTTGAGTTATTTTTTTTGACTGATATTTTCAAAGTGGATTTGCCCAATGAAGTAATCATCGCGAATTGGGTTACGATATACCATTCGAATCACCATTAAATATAGTATCTAATATACCAAGACGAACTATACCCTATTAATATACCGTAAGTTATTTATGGATTAATAATTTTGAGTTATTTTTTTGACTGATATTTTCAAAGTGGATTTGCCCAATGAAGTAATCATCGCGAATTGGGTTACGATATACCATTCGAATCACCATTAAATATAGTATCTAATATACCAAGACGAACTATACCCTATTAATATACCGTAAGTTATTTATGGATTAATAATTTTGAGTTATTTTTTTGACTGATATTTTCAAAGTAGGATTTGCCCAATGAAGTAATCATCGCGAATTGGGTTACGATATACCATTCGAATCACCATTAAATATAGTATCTAATATACCAAGACGAACTATACCCTATTAATATACCGTAAGTTATTTATGGATTAATAATTTTGAGTTATTTTTTTTGACTGATATTTTCAAAGTGGATTTGCCCAGTGAAGTAATCATTGCGAATTGGGTTACGATATACCATTCGAATCACCATTAAATATAGTATCTAATATACCAAGACGAACTATACCCTATTAATATACCGTAAGTTATTTATGGATTAATAATTTTGAGTTATTTTTTTTGACTGATATTTTCAAAGTGGATTTGCCCAGTGAAGTAATCATTGCGAATTGGGTTACGATATACCATTCGAATCACAATTAAATATAGTATCTAATATACGAAGACGAACTATACCCTATTAATATACCGTAAGTTATTTATGGATTAATAATTTTGAGTTATTTTTTTTGACTGATATTTTCAAAGTGGATTTGCCCAATGAAGTAATCATCGCGAATTGGGTTACGATATACCATTCGAATCACCATTAAATATAGTATCTAATATACCAAGACGAACTATACCCTATTAATATACCGTAAGTTATTTTTGGATTAATAATTTTGAGTTATTTTTTTTGACTGATATTTTCAAAGTGGATTTGCCCAATGAAGTAATCATCGCGAATTGGGTTACGATATACCATTCGAATCACCATTAAATATAGTATCTAATATACCAAGACGAACTATACCCTATTAATATACCGTAAGTTATTTTTGGATTAATAATTTTGAGTTATTTTTTTTGACTGATATTTTCAAAGTGGATTTGCCCAATGAAGTAATCATCGCGAATTGGGTTACGATATACCATTCGAATCACAATTAAATATAGTATCTAATATACGAAGACGAACTATACCCTATTAATATACCGTAAGTTATTTATGGATTAATAATTTTGAGTTATTTTTTTTGACTGATATTTTCAAAGTGGATTTGCCCAATGAAGTAATCATCGCGAATTGGGTTACGATATACCATTCGAATCACCATTAAATATAGTATCTAATATACCAAGACGAACTATACCCTATTAATATACCGTAAGTTATTTTTGGATTAATAATTTTGAGTTATTTTTTTTGACTGATATTTTCAAAGTGGATTTGCCCAGTGAAGTAATCATTGCGAATTGGGTTACGATATACCATTCGAATCACAATTAAATATAGTATCTAATATACGAAGACGAACTATACCCTATTAATATACCGTAAGTTATTTATGGATTAATAATTTTGAGTTATTTTTTTTGACTGATATTTTCAAAGTGGATTTGCCCAATGAAGTAATCATCGCGAATTGGGTTACGATATACCATTCGAATCACCATTAAATATAGTATCTAATATACCAAGACGAACTATACCCTATTAATATACCGTAAGTTATTTTTGGATTAATAATTTTGAGTTATTTTTTTTGACTGATATTTTCAAAGTGGATTTGCCCAATGAAGTAATCATCGCGAATTGGGTTACGATATACCATTCGAATCACCATTAAATATAGTATCTAATATACCAAGACGAACTATACCCTATTAATATACCGTAAGTTATTTATGGATTAATAATTTTGAGTTATTTTTTTTGACTGATATTTTCAAAGTGGATTTGCCCAGTGAAGTAATCATTGCGAATTGGGTTACGATATACCATTCGAATCACCATTAAATATAGTATCTAATATACCAAGACGAACTATACCCTATTAATATACCGTAAGTTATTTATGGATTAATAATTTTGAGTTATTTTTTTTGACTGATATTTTCAAAGTGGATTTGCCCAGTGAAGTAATCATTGCGAATTGGGTTACGATATACCATTCGAATCACAATTAAATATAGTATCTAATATACGAAGACGAACTATACCCTATTAATATACCGTAAGTTATTTATGGATTAATAATTTTGAGTTATTTTTTTTGACTGATATTTTCAAAGTGGATTTGCCCAATGAAGTAATCATCGCGAATTGGGTTACGATATACCATTCGAATCACCATTAAATATAGTATCTAATATACCAAGACGAACTATACCCTATTAATATACCGTAAGTTATTTTTGGATTAATAATTTTGAGTTATTTTTTTGACTGATATTTTCAAAGTGGATTTGCCCAGTGAAGTAATCATTGCGAATTGGGTTACGATATACCATTCGAATCACAATTAAATATAGTATCTAATATACGAAGAAAAACTATACCCTATTAATATACCGTAAGTTATTTATGGATTAATAATTTTGAGTTATTTTTTTTGACTGATATTTTCAAAGTGGATTTGCCCAATGAAGTAATCATCGCGAATTGGGTTACGATATACCATTCGAATCACCATTAAATATAGTATCTAATATACCAAGACGAACTATACCCTATTAATATACCGTAAGTTATTTATGGATTAATAATTTTGAGTTATTTTTTTTGACTGATATTTTCAAAGTGGATTTGCCCAGTGAAGTAATCATTGCGAATTGGGTTACGATATACCATTCGAATCACAATTAAATATAGTATCTAATATACCAAGACGAACTATACCCTATTAATATACCGTAAGTTATTTATGGATTATTAATTTTGAGTTATTTTTTTTGACTGATATTTCAAAGTGGATTTGCCCAGTGAAGTAATCATCTCGAATTGGGTTACGATATACCATTCGAATCACCATTAAATATAGTATCTAATATACCAAGACGAACTATACCCTATTAATATACCGTAAGTTATTTATGGATTAATAATTTTGAGTTATTTTTTTTGACTGATATTTCAAAGTCGATTTGCCCAGTGAAGTAATCATCTCGAATTGGGTTACGATATACCATTCGAATCACCATTAAATATAGTATCTAATATACCAAGACAAACTATACCCTATTAATATACCGTAAGTTATTTATGGATTATTAATTTTGAGTTATTTTTTTTGACTGATATTTCAAAGTGGATTTGCCCAGTGAAGTAATCATCTCGAATTGGGTTACGATATACCATTCGAATCACCATTAAATATAGTATCTAATATACCAAGACGAACTATACCCTATTAATATACCGTAAGTTATTTATGGATTAATAATTTTGAGTTATTTTTTTTGACTGATATTTCAAAGTCGATTTGCCCAGTGAAGTAATCATCTCGAATTGGGTTACGATATACCATTCGAATCACCATTAAATACCCTATTAATATACCGTAAGTTATTTATGGATTAATAATTTTGAGTTATTTTTTTTGACTGATATTTTCAAAGTGGATTTGCCCAGTGAAGTAATCATCTCGAATTGGGTTACGATATACCATTCGAATCAACATTAAATATAGTATCTAATATACCAAGACGAACTATACCCTATTAATATACCGTAAGTTATTTATGGATTAATAATTTTGAGTTATTTTTTTTGACTGATATTTTCAAAGTGGATTTGCCCAGTGAAGTAATCATCTCGAATTGGGTTACGATATACCATTCGAATCACCATTAAATATAGTATCTAATATACCAAGACGAACTATACCCTATTAATATACCGTAAGTTATTTATGGATTAATAATTTTGAGTTATTTTTTTTTGACTGATATTTTCAAAGTGGATTTGCCCAGTGAAGTAATCATCTCGAATTGGGTTACTTTATACCATTCGAATCACCATTAAATATAGTATCTAATATACTAAGACGAACTATACCCTATTAATATACCGTAAGTTATTTATGGATTAATAATTTTGAGTTATTTTTTTTTGACTGATATTTTCAAAGTGGATTTGCCCAGTGAAGTAATCATCTCGAATTGGGTTACTTTATACCATTCGAATCACCATTAAATATAGTATCTAATATACCAAGACGAACTATACCCTATTAATATACCGTAAGTTATTTATGGATTAATAATTTTGAGTTATTTTTTTTTGACTGATATTTTCAAAGTGGATTTGCCCAGTGAAGTAATCATCTCGAATTGGGTTACTTTATACCATTCGAATCACCATTAAATATAGTATCTAATATACCAAGACGAACTATACCCTATTAATATACCGTAAGTTATTTATGGATTAATAATTTTGAGTTATTTTTTTTGACTGATATATTCAAAGTGGATTTGCCCAATGAAGTAATCATCGCGAATTGGTTTACGATATACCATTCGAATCACCATTAAATATAGTATCTAATATACCAAGACGAACTATACCCTATTAATATACCGTAAGTTATTTATGGATTAATAATTTTGAGTTATTTTTTTTTGACTGATATTTTCGAAGTGGATTTGCCCAGTGAAGTAATCATCTCAAATTGGGTTACGATATACCATTCGAATCACCATTAAATATAGTATCTAATATACCAAGACGAACTATACCCTATTAATATACCGTAAGTTATTTATGGATTAATAATTTTGAGTTATTTTTTTTGACTGATATATTCAAAGTGGATTTGCCCAATGAAGTAATCATCGCGAATTGGTTTACGATATACCATTCGAATCACCATTAAATATAGTATCTAATATACCAAGACGAACTATACCCTATTAATATACCGTAAGTTATTTATGGATTAATAATTTTGAGTTATTTTTTTTTGACTGATATTTTCAAAGTGGATTTGCCCAGTGAAGTAATCATCTCGAATTGGGTTACTTTATACCATTCGAATCACCATTAAATATAGTATCTAATATACCAAGACGAACTATACCCTATTAATATACCGTAAGTTATTTATGGATTAATAATTTTGAGTTATTTTTTTTTGACTGATATTTTCAAAGTGGATTTGCCCAGTGAAGTAATCATCTCGAATTGGGTTACTTTATACCATTCGAATCACCATTAAATATAGTATCTAATATACCAAGACGAACTATACCCTATTAATATACCGTAAGTTATTTATGGATTAATAATTTTGAGTTATTTTTTTTTGACTGATATTTTCAAAGTGGATTTGCCCAGTGAAGTAATCATCTCGAATTGGGTTACTTTATACCATTCGAATCACCATTAAATATAGTATCTAATATACCAAGACGAACTATACCCTATTAATATACCGTAAGTTATTTATGGATTAATAATTTTGAGTTATTTTTTTTTGACTGATATTTTCAAAGTGGATTTGCCCAGTGAAGTAATCATCTCGAATTGGGTTACTTTATACCATTCGAATCACCATTAAATATAGTATCTAATATACCAAGACGAACTATACCCTATTAATATACCGTAAGTTATTTATGGATTAATAATTTTGAGTTATTTTTTTTGACTGATATATTCAAAGTGGATTTGCCCAATGAAGTAATCATCGCGAATTGGTTTACGATATACCATTCGAATCACCATTAAATATAGTATCTAATATACCAAGACGAACTATACCCTATTAATATACCGTAAGTTATTTATGGATTAATAATTTTGAGTTATTTTTTTTTGACTGATATTTTCGAAGTGGATTTGCCCAGTGAAGTAATCATCTCAAATTGGGTTACGATATACCATTCGAATCACCATTAAATATAGTATCTAATATACTAAGACGAACTATACCCTATTAATATACCGTAAGTTATTTATGGATTAATAATTTTGAGTTATTTTTTTTTGACTGATATTTTCGAAGTGGATTTGCCCAGTGAAGTAATCATCTCAAATTGGGTTACGATATACCATTCGAATCACCATTAAATATAGTATCTAATATACCAAGACGAACTATACCCTATTAATATACCGTAAGTTATTTATGGATTAATAATTTTGAGTTATTTTTTTTTTGACTGATATTTTCAAAGTGGATTTGCCCAGTGAAGTAATCATCGCGAATCGGGTTACTATATACCATTCGAATCACCATTAAATATAGTATCTAATATACTAAGACGAACTATACCCTATTAATATACCGTAAGTTATTTATGGATTAATAATTTTGAGTTATTTTTTTTGACTGATATATTCAAAGTGGATTTGCCCAGTGAAGTAATCATCGCGAATCGGGTTACTATATACCATTCGAATCACCATTAAATATAGTATCTAATATACCAAGACGAACTATACCCTATTAATATACCGTAAGTTATTTATGGATTAATAATTTTGAGTTATTTTTTTTTGACTGATATTTTCAAAGTGGATTTGCCCAGTGAAGTAATCATCTCGAATTGGGTTACTTTATACCATTCGAATCACCATTAAATATAGTATCTAATATACCAAGACGAACTATACCCTATTAATATACCGTAAGTTATTTATGGATTAATAATTTTGAGTTATTTTTTTTTGACTGATATTTTCAAAGTGGATTTGCCCAGTGAAGTAATCATCTCGAATTGGGTTACTTTATACCATTCGAATCACCATTAAATATAGTATCTAATATACCAAGACGAACTATACCCTATTAATATACCGTAAGTTATTTATGGATTAATAATTTTGAGTTATTTTTTTTTGACTGATATTTTCAAAGTGGATTTGCCCAGTGAAGTAATCATCTCGAATTGGGTTACTTTATACCATTCGAATCACCATTAAATATAGTATCTAATATACCAAGACGAACTATACCCTATTAATATACCGTAAGTTATTTATGGATTAATAATTTTGAGTTATTTTTTTTGACTGATATATTCAAAGTGGATTTGCCCAATGAAGTAATCATCGCGAATTGGTTTACGATATACCATTCGAATCACCATTAAATATAGTATCTAATATACCAAGACGAACTATACCCTATTAATATACCGTAAGTTATTTATGGATTAATAATTTTGAGTTATTTTTTTTTGACTGATATTTTCGAAGTGGATTTGCCCAGTGAAGTAATCATCTCAAATTGGGTTACGATATACCATTCGAATCACCATTAAATATAGTATCTAATATACCAAGACGAACTATACCCTATTAATATACCGTAAGTTATTTATGGATTAATAATTTTGAGTTATTTTTTTTTTGACTGATATTTTCAAAGTGGATTTGCCCAGTGAAGTAATCATCGCGAATCGGGTTACTATATACCATTCGAATCACCATTAAATATAGTATCTAATATACTAAGACGAACTATACCCTATTAATATACCGTAAGTTATTTATGGATTAATAATTTTGAGTTATTTTTTTTTGACTGATATTTTCAAAGTGGATTTGCCCAATGAAGTAATCATCTCGAATTGGGTTACTTTATACCATTCGAATCACCATTAAATATAGTATCTAATATACCAAGACGAACTATACCCTATTAATATACCGTAAGTTATTTATGGATTAATAATTTTGAGTTATTTTTTTTTGACTGATATTTTCAAAGTGGATTTGCCCAGTGAAGTAATCATCTCGAATTGGGTTACGATATACCATTCGAATCACCATTAAATATACAATCTAATATACCAAGACGAACTATACCCTATTAATATACCGTAAGTTATTTATGGATTAATAATTTTGAGTTATTTTTTTTTGACTGATATTTTCAAAGTGGATTTGCCCAGTGAAGTAATCATCTCGAATTGGGTTACGATATACCATTCGAATCACCATTAAATATACTATCTAATATACCAAGACGAACTATACCCTATTAATATACCGTAAGTTATTTATGGATTAATAATTTTGAGTTATTTTTTTTGACTGATATTTTCAAAGTGGATTTGCCCAATGAAGTAATCATCTCGAATTGGGTTACGATATACCATTCGAATCACCATTAAATATAGTATCTAATATACCAAGACAAACTATACCCTATTAATATACCGTAAGTTATTTATGGATTAATAATTTTGAGTTATTTTTTTTTGACTGATATTTTCAAAGTGGATTTGCCCAGTGAAGTAATCATCTCGAATTGGGTTACGATATACCATTCGAATCACCATTAAATATAGTATCTAATATACCAAGACGAACTATACCCTATTAATATACCGTAAGTTATTTATGGATTAATAATTTTGAGTTATTTTTTTTGACTGATATTTCAAAGTCGATTTGCCCAGTGAAGTAATCATCTCGAATTGGGTTACGATATACCATTCGAATCACCATTAAATATAGTATCTAATATACCAAGACAAACTATACCCTATTAATATACCGTAAGTTATTTATGGATTATTAATTTTGAGTTATTTTTTTTTACTGATATTTTCAAAGTGGATTTGCCCAGTGAAGTAATCATCTCGAATTGGGTTACGATATACCATTCGAATCACCATTAAATATAGTATCTAATATACCAAGACGAACTATACCCTATTAATATACCGTAAGTTATTTATGGATTATTAATTTTGAGTTATTTTTTTTACTGATATTTTCAAAGTGGATTTGCCCAGTGAAGTAATCATCTCGAATTGGGTTACGATATACCATTCGAATCACCATTAAATATAGTATCTAATATACCAAGACGAACTATACCCTATTAATATACCGTAAGTTATTTATGGATTAATAATTTTGAGTTATTTTTTTTGACTGATATTTTCAAAGTGGATTTGCCCAGTGAAGTAATCATCTCGAATTGGGTTACGATATACCATTCGAATCAACATTAAATATAATATCTAATATACCAAGACGAACTATACCCTATTAATATACCGTAAGTTATTTATGGATTAATAATTTTGAGTTATTTTTTTTGACTGATATTTTCAAAGTGGATTTGCCCAATGAAGTAATAATCTCGAATTGGGTTAAGATATACCATTCGAATCACCATTAAATATAGTATCTAATATACCAAGACGAACTATACCCTATTAATATACCGTAAGTTATTTATGGATTAATAATTTTGAGTTATTTTTTTTGACTGATATTTTCAAAGTGGATTTGCCCAATGAAGTAATAATCTTGAATTGGGTTACGATATACCATTCGAATCACCATTAAATATAGTATCTAATATACCAAGACGAACTATACCCTATTAATATACCGTAAGTTATTTATGGATTAATAATTTTGAGTTATTTTTTTTGACTGATATTTTCAAAGTGGATTTGCCCAATGAAGTAATAATCTTGAATTGGGTTACGATATACCATTCGAATCACCATTAAATATAGTATCTAATATACCAAGACGAACTATACCCTATTAATATACCGTAAGTTATTTATGGATTAATAATTTTGAGTTATTTTTTTTGACTGATATTTTCAAAGTGGATTTGCCCAATGAAGTAATAATCTCGAATTGGGTTAAGATATACCATTCGAATCACCATTAAATATAGTATCTAATATACCAAGACGAACTATACCCTATTAATATACCGTAAGTTATTTATGGATTAATAATTTTGAGTTATTTTTTTTGACTGATATTTTCAAAGTGGATTTGCCCAGTGAAGTAATCATCTCGAATTGGGTTACGATATACCATTCGAATCACCATTAAATATAGTATCTAATATACCAAGACGAACTATACCCTATTAATATACCGTAAGTTATTTATGGATTAATAATTTTGAGTTATTTTTTTTGACTGATATTTTCAAAGTGGATTTGCCCAATGAAGTAATAATCTTGAATTGGGTTACGATATACCATTCGAATCACCATTAAATATAGTATCTAATATACCAAGACGAACTATACCCTATTAATATACCGTAAGTTATTTATGGATTAATAATTTTGAGTTATTTTTTTTGACTGATATTTTCAAAGTGGATTTGCCCAATGAAGTAATAATCTTGAATTGGGTTACGATATACCATTCGAATCACCATTAAATATAGTATCTAATATACCAAGACGAACTATACCCTATTAATATACCGTAAGTTATTTATGGATTAATAATTTTGAGTTATTTTTTTTGACTGATATTTTCAAAGTGGATTTGCCCAATGAAGTAATAATCTTGAATTGGGTTACGATATACCATTCGAATCACCATTAAATATAGTATCTAATATACCAAGACGAACTATACCCTATTAATATACCGTAAGTTATTTATGGATTAATAATTTTGAGTTATTTTTTTTGACTGATATTTTCAAAGTGGATTTGCCCAATGAAGTAATAATCTCGAATTGGGTTAAGATATACCATTCGAATCACCATTAAATATAGTATCTAATATACCAAGACGAACTATACCCTATTAATATACCGTAAGTTATTTATGGATTAATAATTTTGAGTTATTTTTTTTTGACTGATATTTTCAAAGTGGATTTGCCCAATGAAGTAATACCGTATTTCCTATATTAGAGCCCCACCCTCTGTTAGAGCCCCACCCTCTAATACAGCCCCACTTTGGAGGATAGTTGAAAAATAGAGCCCCACCCTCAATTAGAGCCCCACCCCAAATACAGCCCCACCTAAAAAATATTGGAGGAAAAAATATCAGAATAACTTTTAAGATGTATGTATTAAGAGAGTTAAGGAAATAAAGGGGGATATCTATGATTTCGTGATCATTGAGGAGGAGGGATCATGGGGATTAGGGATGAAAATGAGGGATTAATCCCGTTATCCGTCAAAATACTCTAATATCGCCTATATTCCTCTAAATTCCTCCTATTACCTCCAAAATCTAATCATTTTATAAAGGGTTGCAATCGTGTTAGGCACTTGATGATAATTCGCGAGATTATTAGAGATCTATTAGATATCTAATCAGTGATATCTAACCAAAATTTCTCTGGAACCGATTTCAGTTACGTAACTGCTATTTGTATTTCTTCAGTTCCAGTTCTGGAACCTGTTCCAAAGCTTTATCAAACAAATCCCTTCATATGCCTCCTAATACCCCTAGTCCAGAATATCCCTCATAATCCCTCTAAATCTCTCAATATAAACTTAATCCTCTGATATTCCCCATAATCCCTTAAAATCCATTTTTATCCCTCTAATCCATCAATGTCAAATAAAAGTCCCATAATATTTCCTTTAATCCGTCCAAATCTACCGATATTTAATAGATAATCTCACTCTCATTGAACTATTGGGACTATTTTGTAATTCATTGCTTAAAAAGTTTTGGTTTTTCTTGAAAAATCGAAAAATATAGATTCTCTTTCGATATTTTGCGGCTTTATCGACCAAACCCTCCGACTTATCTCTAGTTGCAATGGATACAATAAATGGGATTCTATCTCAAAAGAGGGTTGAAAAATAAAGCCCCACCCTCAATTAGAGCCCCACCCTTTAATACAGCCCCACCTTGGAGGATAGTTGAAAATTAGAGCCCCATGGGGCTCTAATATAGGAAATACGGTAATTTGGAAATTTCATCCTTTAATTTGAGATGATCACTTGATGCCTTAGTTACACCATTTATTCTGAAATAAAAAGCACTTTTTATTGAAACTAGAGTTGATCAAAACGATACTGGTATCGGCCAACCCGAGACCGAGATTGACCGATACTCAAAAACCCGATACCGAGACCGATACAGTATGGTTTCTCTCCGAGAAATGAACCGAGAATATCGGTATCGGGTTCGAGACCGAGAATGAAAAAACCGAGACCTATATTGGAAAAAAGCCGAGAATATCGGTCTCGTCTCGATCAACTCTAATTTTAATTATAGAAATGCCAATGGTAAATTAGGTTATGAGAAGTTACTCAACAAGTTCAGTGCACTACCGAAAATTGAAGGAACTCTACATTATTCTTTATAGATAAGGTAAAAAGATAAGGCATCACCACCTAGACATTTGAAATTATAACAAGATGAACGGACCTTCACATAAGCAGGGAGAGATAGGAGGGTGTGGGGGGCCTTTATCGTGGGGGGTTACCCTTTATAGTAGGGTTGCGCCACTACACCGACTAAGCCCGACCCGGACCCCGACATTTTCAACCCCGAAGGCTCGTGGCGCAACCCTTGAACTTAATACTTTGAACCTTCCCTTCTTTCCTTCACTCCACTTTATCATCAGACACTAAAAAACCTTGACTTAAATCCTCAAGAGTTAATTATTCTTTAATATGCTTACTTTAAATCCACAGAATCACGGGCTAAATCTGAAGTCAATTTCCTCAGAAAATCGCAAGAAGGCACCAAATTTTCGTTCAATTCTCTAATAAAGTCATAAATTTCATTCTTCTCATCATCATTAAAATCACAACAAAAAAATTTTGAGATAATACATTTAGTATTGCAATGCTTTGCAAATTTGGAAACAAAGTATCTGAGCACAAAAACTATTTGATGGCATTTCTCAAGGTTGTGTCTGTTTCCAATGAATGTTTCAAGTTCCGCATCATTTGCATATGTGTTTCCGTGTTCAGTTTGAAACTTGGTTTTCCCGCCACCAGGCGATTTAGGTGAAATTTTGTGATTTTTTGGAGAAGATTCTTCCTCTACTAAATCTTTTTCAGTTGAAGAAATAACAACGCTTGACGATGAAGCTCCTATTATCTCGCTTTTGCTCTAAAAAGTATTTTTTGAAACGTTCATAAAATCACAATATTTTTTAGAAATATTACAAAATGTTAAAACTAGGGCAAAATAGACATAGGGCCATATAAGGCCTTTTTTGTTTAATCTAATCGACTTAAAATTGTAACCACCGTTGTCAGTAGACCCCTTTTTCGTTGGAATTTTATAATTTTTGAATAAATAAACTTGGGTAAAGTTATCCCCCTGCATCCGCATTTAGAACACACTTTATTAGTTACCCTCTATTAGTTACCCTTGTTAGTTGCCCTCCCTCATATAACTACGCAACTTTTATTGCTTAGTAGAAGTTGTGCCCTACCTACTAAAGGCCCAAATTACAAACATCAAAAACTAACTCTCAAGATTAATTGTCCCCTTATGTGGTGAGCAAGATTAATTGTCCCCTCATTAATTGCCCCTCAAACAGTAAAGTTTACCTCATTAATTTCACTTCTCTCAAATTCTAGCTTGCCGTTTTTGTGGTTAATTTCATTTGAAATTTTTTGTAGAACTCGATTTGCTTCGTTAAATGTAAGCTTATGTAAAGGATGAATTTTTGCTGGGAAAGATGGAAAATTATTATTTCAAAATTAAAATTCTAACCGAATTCAATAAAAAATTCATTCAGCTCTTCGGGAGATATGTTAGGCACATACTTTACATTTTTTATTCCGATCATTTCCATACTTGCAAAATTAAATCCATCAGGTTGGGATGAATCAGCTATAAAGTTAACTTTAATGGTCAAATTAAGAGTGTTTGACAGTCTCTAATAGAACAAACTAGTCTCTATTAGAACAAAAAATCACCCAAAATGGAGTGGTTGAACTATAAACACCGGAGTTTCTATTAGCATAAATACGGCATATGATGGCTAAGCTAGGCCCTGATCATTCTAAAATCATGGCTCCGGCTTTAGCTTCGTAGACAGTTTCTGAGCAAGCTCCCGGAGGGATAGCTCTACTATTTTTATATATTTTTTTGGATGTTTATGACAACAAATAAAACAATGTTTGTCTAAAACACTTACCTAAAACAGCTGAAATGCCAACAAATGTCAGGAGGATTTCCATTGTTGTAATTGATTTTTTGTATGGTTGAGGGGGGGGGGGGATGAGGGGATAAAGAAAAAATAAAAATGGGGAGATGGATCTTCTCCCACTCCCTCCCTTCTCCTCCCTTCTCCTCCCACTCCCCTTCTCTCCCCTCTACCCTCACCTCCCTCCATAGACGATCATCTTACACGTAAACAACTGCATGCTTATTGTCTTATGATTTGCCTTTTTTATTTATTTTATTATTATTAAATTAAAAATTTTTTAATAAATAAAGTTTTTGGACGCATTTTAAATTTTATAGCAATGTAATTCACCAAATCAAATTCAGTGTAAGAAGTAAAGCAGAAACATGGTAAGGTTTCATGATTTTCGCTCTCCCCTCTTAAGAGAGATTTCCCAAGTTTATGCCTTCCAGTCTTCTAACTTTTCTCAAATTAAAATTCTTTATAATAAACACAATATAGGTATAAATTCAAGGTATAATTATTACTATTTTTAGCCTATTTTGCATTATTTTTAGCAAAACTAGCATTTAGCCATCTTTTCGTTTTTAATATGCAAAGGTAATTTATTTAAAGCTAATTTTGTAAAAAATTAGCTTTAAATTTAAAAAAAGAAAATTGTTGGTTGGGTAACAACGAAGAATATTGAGTTTTCGGGCTAGGCTTCTTGAAGGTGTCAGAATTTTTAGAATAAAATAACACTATATAAATTCAGCAGTGTAGAAAAATTCTGGAGACCTAACTCTAAAATGTTCAATATCTCGATTTTGTAACTGGAATTTTGGACGATATATCTCTTGGTCAAATTTTAAGGAAGTCACTGTAAAGCATATAGCTATTTAATTCCTAAGGCTATGCATTAGGCGGCGTGGTGTAATGGCTAACACATCAGTCCGGTCTACTGAAGATGCTGGTTCGCTCCCAGCCGCCTAATAACCTTTTGCACTAGCTAAAGGAGAGAAATAGCTATAACCCAGCTGCTTTACTTTACTACGAAAGTTGTTGGCGACCGGATATTAAAAGTTAATCTAGGTTTTGGGTGAATTAAAATTTTAAAAACCCGGTTTTCATTTTGAGTTTTAGATAGATATCCGTGTATTTTTGTGGGAATTTTTTAAGATAATCGGCTCTCAATTGTAAAATTTCCAAAAACTGTCAATTATTTAGCCAAAAATTCAAAATTTTCGGTTCTAAAACCGGTCCCCTATTCAATACTCTGTTCATATCTCTCTCTCCTAGATTCTCTTAGATTAATTAGTGATACTTTGTTCATATCTCATATCCATCCATACTAACTCAAACAAGGAGGGGGAGGGATATTCCTTATATACCCTATAGAGGGGCGGGATATTAGCTATATACCCTCTAGTCTCTACTTAATCTCCTCTATTTTAATTTCATTTAAGAATAAATTAGAGTAAAGAACTTTATAAATAATTATTATGCCTTAGAATGCCAACTATTAATTAATATTTAACGCGGGATTGCGCAATTAATGTTATTAATATTTTTATTTTCTCAGGGGTGGAGTCTATTACGCTTTAATAATTTCAAACTTGTTTGCTTTAACCAGCATTTTTAATTATTATTTATTTTTATTTTCCCATTCTTTAGTTTTCTATTATTTTATAAAGCATAACATTTAATATTTTTTTGATAACAAAATAATTTGTAAGCCACCGGATAAATAATTTTTATTAATTAGGTTGTAAAACATATAGCTATTCAATTCCTAGGGCTATGCATGAGACGGCAGTGTTTAATGTTAGCACATATAAGTCCGGTCAACTATGCCTCAGTTGAATTTAGGCAAATTTAGCTTTAATAAAAGGTCCTAATAATTAAATAATTTAATCGGCTATCATAAGTCCTAATCACGGTTAACCCTAACTTATAGAGATGGTCCTGGATTTAGAAAAAGTCTTCAACTTCCATCGAGCTTTGTTATCCTACAGCTTTGCCAGACATTGTTCCGAGTATGACGACCTGACGTGCCATGATTCTATTAACAATTAAAATTCTAAGGCTATGCGGGAGGCGGTGTGGTTTAGTGTTAACACATAAGGCCTAGTAACCGACAAGTAAGTACG
Organism: Meloidogyne enterolobii; assembly: GCA_963681835.1. Classification (NCBI taxonomy): domain Eukaryota; kingdom Metazoa; phylum Nematoda; class Chromadorea; order Rhabditida; family Meloidogynidae; genus Meloidogyne; species Meloidogyne enterolobii. The sequence continues at coordinate 22,740 of CAVMJV010000124.1, forward strand.
GTCCTATAACCTAGGTCCGGTAATGCCACCCCAGTCACTCAACTCTATCTATCAGCTGAAAAATAAATTGTGGCCAGGTTTGTCACGCTGGTAGTTTAGATGCTCCAAAGATTATTTATGCTCGCTCCTAGCAAATTAGGCTAATTTTCATTCATTAGCTATGTAGTTTAGTAAAAATTGAAAAAATATTTTTAAATTTATTAAAATTAACTCAATAAATAATCTAAGATTTTCTCAGGCTCATACATTTTTTCATTCTTCTAAATTTCCCTTCAAATAATTTTTATAATAAACACAAAATAGCTATAAATTTTAGGTATAATTATTACTTATTTTTTACTAGATTTTGCATTATTTTTAGCCAAAAGATTAGCATTTAGCCATTGTTTTTTTATTTTAATAAAATATGTAATTACTTTAATGCTATTTTTGTAACTAGAATTGAATCTCTTATTTAACTACGATCTCCAATTTTATTTTTGTTTATACGTAAAAAACTTTGGTGGTTATCTATTATGAACCCGACAATTAAGCCTGATGTATCTTTTATCAACTATGTGCTATATTTAATAATATCTTTTGGGTTTTGGGCTCATTTGTGTTTTGGTAGTTACAATTATCCAATACGTTCTCGGCAAATTAAAAGCGGAGGAGTAAAAAAAGATTAAAGAATTAAAATTGCTTAATTAGGCTTATTGTTAATCAGTTAAAGATACGTAGGAAAATAAAGTATGCCGGGCACATAAAATACATATGATCTATTTGAACTTATTCGAGCACCTGTAGCAATGTTTATAGTCTGTAGCATGACTCAAGAGTAATCGGGCACTTTATTTTTGGCATAAAGTAAGGATTCTGAGGCTGGGACGAAAAATCATCTTCAGTAGAGCGGACTCATGTGTTAGCCTTTACACCACGCCGCCTACTGCACAGCCTTAGGAAATTAATGCTTTACAATAACTTTATTCAAATTAGAAAATTTCCTTTGAATTTTCCTTTGAATATCTGGGAATCCATTTGAAATTTATTAAAAATCTCAAAGCCTATAATTAAAGTTCTGCCTCACTTTTATTTTCTTCCATTTTCACAGAATATACTTTAGACCTAATAAATAAACTACAAATTAATAAAATAAAAATTTTTATTAATATTTTACTTCATATAATATAATAATTTACTTAATATAATATAATAAATAATAAATTACTTAATATAATATATAATAAAAATTGCCAGTATATATTATTCAAAAGCTTCCTCAAAAATTGCAAACGAAATAATTGGTACCGAACAAATAACCATCTGCGCAAACATTACAAACAGGATAGAAAACGCTCAGCATCAGCTGCCACCGCAACGTCGTCAAAATTTTTTTGAGGGCGACGGTGGCGGTAATAATAACGGGAATGGTCTGATAGCTGCAGGTGGAAAAATTTTTTTTAATTTTTTATTTAAATTGAATTAATTAAAGCAAATAAAATTTAAATTATAGCTTTTAAACGTTAAAAATTTTAAATTTAATTGAAACAATTATTTTTGGAAATTAGATACCAATAAAGACACAAATAAAAAATATATTTTTTATTTGTTCCAAGTAAAGGCAGATTGGTCTTTTGAACCCGTATAATCGATTTTGGATAATTTTGGTTAAATTTGTGTAAATCAGTAAAATTACGCACATTTTTTTTAATTTATACGTAAGAATTTTTCGAAACGAGCTAAAATAGACGCAATAATTACTAATTTAGCAATCTAGTGTTTAAAATAACCACATCTTAATGCAATTAGATATGATATAGCGAAAATGTAACGCCTAGGGTGAACTTTACTTCTAGAGATAACTATTCATATACATAGTTGCTGATTTTTGACGTTTCTGTTGCATTTCCTTCAATATCCTTGGATATTTTTTAATATCCTTATTCTACCGTATCTGAGGATATCAGAGGGTGTCTTCATACTATCCTGGACAGTAGGATTATCGGTTCTGGACCGAACCAAACTGAAGAACCAATGATTTTTCCGTTCGGAGTTCGGTTTGGTTTCGGTTATCCTAAGATTTTCTAAGAACCGACACCCTATTCGACAGATTTGGATATATTATTACTAATATAAGACATTGTCCAATCACCTTTGTTATCTCCAATGGTTTTGGCATTAATTTTTTTCACTCTATCATTAGAAATATTTTTTGTTAGGTAACTCATTTTGGCCTTTAAAATTCTACCCTTTAAACTTTATTAAAACTAACGTGTTTGCGTGCCAATTTAAAGCCAATGAAATTAGTTTAAGAATTTTAAATAAATAAACATTTGTTTTTAAAGAAAATTTCGCTGCCAAGGAAACAAGCCTCTTAAATTCATTAAAATTTTAGAAAGTGACGATTAAGCCAATTATTTTTATAAATTCATGAGAATTTTATTAATCTTGCGACTCTTAATTTTAATTGATTTTTAGCTGTTTATGTTTATTCTTATTTTTTTTATTTATTTATTTTAAGATTGAGCTAATATTGAGATTATGTTTTTATTCCTCTAAATATTAACTTACGGGCTTAACTTCTCGGCAAATATTTTTAGAAATTATTTTAGGCATTAATAAAGAGATAATTTGAGTTACTTGTCTCAATTAATACTTCTTCTTAGGTTAATTACAGTAAATTAGGGCAATTCAGTACGGGTTCATAAGCTGAAAAATTTTGGGATTTTTAAAATAAACTCATACCTATTTATAAAAATTTCAGCCGAAAATTCAAAAATTGTGATCTTATAAAAATTTTGCGAATAATAAAACCGTTATTTAGATAAGAACCGAATTTAAAAATTTTTTAACTCGAAATACAATTAGTCTGTAAATAAACTTTTTTAACTACCACTACTTTCAAACAGATGTTTGGAACAAAATTAACCTCCGTAATTAATTGAAAACATATGCCAAAATTGGCTCAGTCTACATTTCTAACTAACCAGAGTTCATAAAGACCATAACCTTTTGCCAAGCTTACTGACTCTAGCCTATAATTTTTTTAATTTATCATTTCCTCTTTGCTAATTGTAAATTGTTTCAATATACTTGTCATAATTTGTTTTAAATTATAGGCCTTAATTTATTAATACGCATTTAATGACTAAGTATTCTAAGTAAATTTGTCTGTAGTTGCGCATTATAACGCGTCTTTTTCCTTTTTTTAATTTTTTTCAAGTGTTTATAGTAATAATGCCAATTGCTCTGTTAACTTTGCACTTTGTTAACTTAATTATCGGTTTATAATACCGATATCCAAAAATATAAGGGCAGTTGGCATACAGAAGTTTATTAAAGACAAAATTTTACATTTTTAAATATATTTTATTAATTATTAAAATAAGGAGTAAATAAAATATAATATTGTCGGAAGCTTAAATTTTGTGTTCAAGTCCACGATTTTATTACTTTATCTAAACGCATCTTTTCCTTTTTATATTTTTTTCAAATTTTTTAGCAGTACCGTGCCTATTGCTTCTGTTAAAGTTGCAATATTTAAACTTTGATTATCGGTTTATAATACCGACATCTAAAAATATCCCTTCAAATTTTTGAAATTTATAAATGATTAAAATTCAGTTTTATAACTAGAATTAATTAATTAATTAAATAACGAGTAAAATAGGATTAATATTTTAACATTGTTGTAAGCTTAAATTTTGTTAGAAATCATGAAACCCTTCATAAGCCTTTTTCTAAGAGTATACATAGAATAGGAAGATAATGTCTAACAAAAATGAAAAGTCATTAATAATTCACATATTTTTACAAATTATTTTTCGGCATTTTGTTCATAAAATCAAAATTTATTGTTAAAAATTTACAAAATTTCCGGACAATTTCAGTTAAACTAAAAAATATTTTTAAGGCAGTGGAATAGTAGGTTCAGCCCTCAACGCAATGAGTGCTATTATTTGTTGTTCTTCTTTAACTAATTTACAACGACCATTTGCTGATGGCCGCATTTATACTGAAAACAATCATAATACTCAACATGTTGGTTTGACTGTTGCTGTAGAGAAACTACAGATTGAGAGGGTTAGTTAAAAAAATTAAAGTCGAAAGTCGACTTCCCCAATTACGCTTTATTTAGGATACTATTTTTTCAGAAATTGGGTATGTATTAGAGTTGTTGGCGACCGGCTTTAAAACCGGAATTTTTGTAATTTTTTGCGAAAAAAAATATGCCAACTTATTTATCAGTTTATAACACTGACATCCAAAAATAAATATAAGCACATCTGGAACAAGCGTCTCAACATTTACACTAAAATTCATATTTTTATAATATTTATTACTTAATATAAGTGATTAGGAGCAAAAGCTCATATTTTTGAGCAAAAACAAAAAAAGTAATTAAAGTGTGACAGTCAAACCTCACAAAACAATTATTTACGATACGATCCTTTATAGGTACTATTTTTCGGATTCTAGAAATGTATTCATAATATTGCCGGCTTGAGAGCGATTTGTATCATATGTATTTAGGCACAATATACCAATTTATTTATCAGTTTAAAGCACTGATATCCAAAAATACATAGTATAGCATATGGACCTCCACATATTTACACTCAAAATTCTTATTCTTATAATATTTATTAATTAATTTAAATGGTTAGGAGCAAAAAACTCGTATTCCCGAGCAAAAACTAAAGTGATTGAAATGTGACAGTCAAACCCCACAAAACACCTATTTACGATACGATCCTTTATAGGTTACTATTTTTCAGATCTATGGATGTATGCATAATATTGCCCGCTTGAGAGCGATCTCTATCATATGTATATAGGCACTTTGCCCTTATCAAACTTTAAGTTCTTTATTTGTGTACAAAATTTTTATAGCAAGATAATATCTTACAATATTCAAATTTATTTATCAGTTTATAGCACTGATATCCAAAAATTAAATCTCCCTAAAATTGGCAACGAACTCTACATATTAACACTCAAAATTCATATTCTTATAAATAATTATTAATTAATAAAATTACTAAGGAGCTTCTCAGGTTTACTTAACAAGGTTCAGGTTTTGGACCATTCTAGCACAAATGTGATTATAGCTCTATTTAAGATAGAATACAATTTGTCATAAGCTACTATTTTTCAGAAACTATGTATGTATCCGATAAAGTTTTCCACTTTTAACAGATCTCTAGGCCTATTTAGGATTCTTTGCCTTTAACAAATTTCTATTTATTGAAAATGCGCCCAGCCCTATTTACGGCCTCTGTAATTAGGCTATTATCTGACAATAACCCATTTATTTATCAGTTTATAACACTGAATCCAAAAATAAATATATGCGCAATTGGAACGAACTCCTCCATATCTACGCTCAAAATCATATTCTTATAATATTTATTACTTAATATAAGTGCTTAGGAGCAAAAACTCATATTTTTGAGCAAAAATAAAAAGTGATTAAAGTGTGACAGTCAAACCTCACAAAACACCTGCAATTTACGATACTATCCTTTATAGGTTACCATTGTTCATAAGAATTTATTCATAATATTGCTCGCTTGAGAGCGATCTCTATCATATTCAGGCACTTTGCCCTTATCAAGCTTTAAGTTTTTTAATTCTTTCCAGAATTTTTATAACCGCCGTAACTAGGCAATCATCCTACAATATACCAGCTTTTTTATCAGTTTATAACACTGATATCCAAAAATACAACATATAGGCAATGGGACATCAAGATATTTACAATCAAAATTCATATAGCTATAAATATTTATTAATAAAATAAGAGATTATGAGCAAAAAACTAGAATTCTTGAGCAAAAAAAAGTGATTTAAGTGTGACAGTCAAACCAAACAAAACACGAGTTTTTAATTCTGTCCAGAATTATTCTAATCGTAAGCTACATATGTATTATATAAAAATACGCCAATTTATTTATCAGTTTATAACACTGATATGCAAAAATATATCCCGATACAAATAATTTTCATACTACAACAGAAAACATATTCTTATAAATAATTTTTAATTAATATAATTGCTAAGGAGCAAAAACTCATTTATGAGCAAGATACATATCAGCTCAATACGATCTCTTTAGTTCATACATCGCAAAGAATTTTTTTAATTAACAGAGTTTGTCGTAATAATAAATTTAATCCTTTACGTGTACCTTATGATTTCATCTTTATTTAAAAACTTTTTAATCAAGCTACTATTACACAATTCTTCAGTTTATTTATCAGTTTATAACACTGATTTACAAAAATAAATTATACACAACGCCATAACCACACTAAAAATTAATAGTTTTATAAATAATTATTAATTAATATACTACATAATTGCTAAGGAGCAAAAACTCATTTTTTGAGCAAAATATTTTTGTTCATATTTTTTTCAAAACATACATCACAAACAAAATTTTTTACTTAACAAATATCTGTCTTAATTAAAATTTAATCCTTTACGTGTACCTTAGGATATATTCTCGATAATCATTCAACGGTAAAGCAAGCTGTCTTTGAGCCAAAAACCAGCCAAAACAAATAATTATAAACTACAAGTCGTTTAAAACCTTTCGAATACCACGCGATTTTAAAACAAAAATAATTTTTTTTCAATATAGTTTTGTATTTTAACTCATTTAAAAATTGTGTTAAAGTATAACAAACATAACTTTTTTAAAAAAAGTAAAGTACACCTGGCTTGAGAACAAAAAACTCTTAAAATACGCATGAGGTTGTTGTGAAGGAAATTAATTTTAAAATTTTTTTATTTGTCTGATTATTTTTAATTAATCTTTGGACATTGAAAAATAATTTTTTTGTGGTTAAACTAAACTTCCGGTTGTAACTGGGGGAAAATAAAAAAAATTTTCAAGCGAAACGAATCAAAAAAAATTAAAAATCGTCTCGTGAACTAGAAGACGGTAATAAGGATAGGCTTCGATCCTGGGACTTCCTGTTAGCTATTGCTAGGCAATTTCGCTCTCCACATACAGGTGTTCTACCGACTGAGCTACCTGGACGCTACTTTCACCCCCTCCATTAATAGATCTTAAACCACCGCCTAGTGAGCGTTTTAAATGCTAGCCAGCTGGATTCTTCACTTTCTTACACGACAAAAAACATACCATTTAAGTCTTCTGGTCTCTGATATGTCTCTAATTTATCATAAAATATTATTTTATAGAGCAAGGTCATTGACATGGAAATAAAGAAGCAGGCAGAAATGAATGACAAAGTTGTAAAAATATTGCTGCTTGGAGCTTCTGATTCAGGCAAAAGCACAATAGCTAAACAAATGAGGTGAGAAACCAACAAAAAATAAAACTATTAGATGAATAAATATTTAATTTCAAGGATATTGCACACTGATGGATTCACTCACGAAGAACGACAGCATTACAAGTAAATATTAAAAATAATTTACGTAATCCCATAATAATTCTAACATAAAGTAGTTGCCCAAAATAAAATGTTTAATTATCAGTGAATAACACTGATATCCAAAAATAGACACACGTCAAATTGTTTTACATATTACTTTAAAAACTTCACTTCCTTTTATAAATCCTTTATCAATTTATTTAATATTAAGCAAATTAATCAATTTCATTTACTTAAAAATTTAATTTAATTAAGATATATGGTTCAAAGTAACTACATTGACTCCTTCGTCCACATAGCCAAAGGCATATATAAACTACAAATAGATATCCCTCCATCGGAGCGTGAACTAATTTCGACATTCGAACAGTCTTATTATGGCCAATATTTTAATATGACTGAATCAAACGATTTAATTGGAATTGTTTGTTTTTGAATTTTTTGTAAATTTATTTATGATTTAGATTGTTCAATTCCTTAACTGTAAATGTGTTAAAGCTGCATGCTCACGGCTTATGGAATTTTATGTGCCAGACAATACTACATAGTATGTGTTATTTTATTTATGTATGATTACTTTTCTGTTTGTGTTGTTTTATGGATTTATTCTGATTTTATTCTTGTTTTCCGATAATTCTGGTTTTTTATTATTAATTTGTTCTGAATTGTATTTGTGTTGAATTTGTTCTTAGTTTATTTAGTTTTGTTAATATTCTGTTTTTGTTTTAATTAACACGTTTTATTTAATTCTGGTTTCTTGTTAATATTCTGATATTGTCTCTTACTTATTCTGTTAGCATCTAGACATGTTTTTATTTAGTTCTGGTTTTGTTTTGTCTATATTCTGATTTTGTCTTGATTAAATTTTTTATTTGATTCTGGTTTTTTTTATAATTTCTTATTTTATTTTTTTGTTATTATGTTTATATTCTGATTTATTCGTAGTTAGTTCTGACCTTATTCAAGAGCTTTTTATCTTGTTCTTCAGTGTTTTTGTGTCCGATTTAATTTTCTTTTTATATTTTGCTTTTAGCCCTGGTATTTATTTAATACTTTTATTTAAGCCTTCTAAGCCAAGTCTCCAGAATAATACACCCAGAATACAGTCCATCACTTGATGATATAATCCGAGCTAGGGCTTCGACTAAAGGGATTTATGAAATTATCTTCTCTTTCAGGCAGTTTACTATAAGGTAAAATAAAAAATATTTTAAGGAGTAAAAATTTAAATTAAGGTTAATTGATGTAGGCGGTCAGAAGACAGAACGTCGTAAGTGGATTCATTGTTTTGGTTGGAATTTTTAAATTTTACTAAATATATAAAATTTAATTTTTAATTAAAGAGGGTGTCACCGCTATTCTATTCATTGTTTCACTTGCATGTTACAATAATGTATTGGAGGAAGATGCAAATATTGTGGGTTATTTAAATTTAAAATCTCATTAATGTCAAGAAGTCGGGAAAATTTTCTTAATATCAAGACGCTGATATGTTCGCAAATGTTGATTAATAAAATTTATTTCGAATAAGAAAGAAAGACAAAACATAAATCATTTATTGTATGAGCCGTTATTATCCATGTTTATGACACTTTCTGTTAAAAGTAGAGTTGATCAAAACGATACTGGTATCGGCCAACCCGAGACCGAGACCGTCATTTTGAGCCGAGTCTTGTCGAACTCTAGTTTCAACAATGGGAACAACCTCTCCGTGTCGCACCTTTCGGTGTCAACGTTTTGGCCTGCGCTGTTTTGCGTGTCACAGAAAATAATCTCTGCGGTAGTTGATGATGAACCTGAAAAATAAATTTAAAAAATTAACGAACCCTCATAATGAGAAAACCAGGCCCTCCTTCCGAATACAACTGTTAGGGGAGACGATGTAAACTAGTCATTTTTAAACAAAGTGAATACTTTGTTTAAATCGTAATTCACATACATGAGAGCAGGAAGCGGGAAATTCCCTGCATTCCGTCCCCCCTCCCATAATGGGAGAGATCTCAGAGAGAGTGCAACTCTCCCCCTCCTAACAGGAGACGGCAGCCGGTGGTTCACAGAGTCAACAAATTTTAGGGAAATTATATAATAGTCATCTAGTTAATTAGAAATATTAGATAAGTTGTAAACAAATATATAAACTTCCCTTTAATTTCTAATTTTCTCTATCTCTATAACATACAGTCAAGAAGCAGAGAGGCTGTTCAATTTTTAGAGATTCTATGTTCTAGTTGTTTAACTAGTGATAGTCAGACCGACTTCCGATTTCTCACGTTTTTTTCGATTTCCGACACCTCTGACTGTTCCGACCCACCTCTTCTTGGTACGTAGACTAAGCTTGTTACATACAAAAAGTGCTTAAATTCCGAGTTGACCTATGCCCTATTACCTGGATTACTTCAGCTTCTCAATTTCTAATTAAATTATTTTTCAGAATCAAATGACTGACACAAAGGATTTGTTCAAACAAATTTACAGAAATAAATTTTTGAGGCCGTCATCTCTAATAATGTTTTTGAATAAAATGGATATATTTGCCGAAAAATTGAAATATGCTCCTCTTGAGAATTTTTATCCGGAATTTAAAAGTGAATTTCGAATGAATGCATAATATAAATTTTTAAAAATTCAGAAGAATTAAATGATGAAATGACAGATGAAGAATTGTTCGATGTAGCAATTGATTTTGTCAAATCCCTTTTTTCAAAGGTTGAAAATTAACCAAAATTATTTATTAAAAATTGAAAAAAATTTTAAGATCAAGGGAAATGACCGTAGGCCGCTTTATATGCATACAACTAACGCAACTGACACTAGGAATGTCGGTGAGTGATTTAACAAATTTACAAATAAATTTGAGTTAGAAGCCCTCATACTTGTTTGTCCACTGTTCTTTTACTTTGTTTTATTTCACTTAGTATGTGTTATTTTAATTTGCGTTTTCTGATCAGAGCTGCATAGAAACAAAAATATTGTCGAAAATCGAAAGAAATCCAAAAATATCGAAATTTGAAGCAGCTCTGGTACTGATTAAGTGATTCGAATAATAAATCTACTTTTGAATAATTAACTCTATTTATCACGGAGCTTAAATTTTAACTTACTGTATTTGCTCAAATAATTACCACCTCAATATACGTAAATATTAACTACTTCCGCAATAAATTTAAACAATAAGTACCTAACTTTGTAATTATACCTGCGTTTACGGTAAATAAAAACGTCGCAAAAGAAACTACTTGCAGAAGCTTAAGCTGAAACTCAAGTCAATTCTGACACTTTTTGTAGACTTTTAAATTTTGCTTTTAATTACCCATTATTATCGTGTTGTGGTGGTTAGATGTTTTTTATTATTTCCAATTTCTGATATCTATTAACTATTCCTTGTTTTTAATCGTGTTAACCCTCTATGTATATTTATGTGTCTAACAAAAATTGATTATATAATTTTCAAAATTTCTATCACAAAATTTCTATTAATTTCAAGACTTTGTGTTCAACGCAACTTGCGACATTATTCTAACAAAAAATATGAAGTCGAACGGAATGGCATAATTATATGATTTGGAAATTATTTGAAGTCTCGTTTATCAATTTTTTGGATTTATTAGGAATCTGAATACCTTTTTACACTCAAATACAATTTTATCAATTCACCTCCTAAAGCTTATACCCATAATAATCGTTAATATTATACATATTTAATCAATTTTTGTTAGCTCATATTAAATATTTTTTAGTTTTGTTTGCTTTTTGCTATCATATTCGTTTATCTGATAGGCTTATTCAATAAAAATTAGAATGAGTTACCCTCTTCTCTCAATTCTAATGAGAGAATTGAGCACTCAATCTCTCAAACTAAGTATGAATTTAGCTAAGGTCTAGTCAACCCCTAAGGCATAGTCACCCTTTAGTCACCAGACTTGACTTGAGATTGATCACTCTTATTTGATAAAGCTTACAGCTTTGGATAAGTTGTGATCTCATTTATAGTATACCCAACTACGCGTTTTAATCTTAGCCATCTTCATCAACCATTAAAATTCTAAATTTTCATTAATTTTAAAATATTCGCAGAGGTTGTCTTCAATGCTGCCTATGATACTGCTGTAACTAAAAACTTGAAGAATTCGGGGGTTTTATGAAGCATTTATATTTGATTACTAGAACCTTACAAACAATCTTATAAATTTAATTTTTACTAAACTAATCTTGGAAGCATCTCTAATTTTAAGCATATCAATTTAATATTCATTAGACTATCAGTTTAAAGAAATCTCGGCTCTAGTTTAGGACATGCGTTCCATGAGCGTTTATGCTTTGCATTAGATTTTATGCGTCCTATCAGAGTATATGTTCCCAAGAATAGTAAAAATAGATGTTCCATAAAACATCTGATGGGACGCCTATACTATTTTTGGGACGCATAAAAGCTCTTGGGACGCATGTTTTAAACTAGAGCCGGGATCTCAAATTTTTTGATTTTAAATTCTTCATGAAAATAATTCTTAATAGATAGTTCGGACAAATTGCACCATATTAAATTTTTATTTTAACTTTTAAATATTTTATAATATTAAATATTGAATTAATTATTATCACAAATTCCATTTACACTTCATATCCTTAAGATTAGCATATAAATCACCAAAAAGCTCGATTGAGTAAATATGGTCATATACAGCAAATGTATAGGGAAAACCGTCCGCACAATATGTTTGTTTATCAAACTTAGAAATCAAAAAAAATTTCGAGTTTTTCTAGTCAAAATTTTGAAATTAAACTTACAGCGCCCCCACCCCAAAAGTGCCAAGGTTCATCTACACGACTAACATTCGCCTCTTGCGCAACAATACCAGTATAAAGAACATCCTCCATATTAACGGCATTAACTCTTGGACAGGTTTCCAAAATTCTTTTTATTGCAAATGCAGAACACATATAAGTACATCCATTTACATAATTTGGGTATTTTTTGTGTGGATATACTTCCTCTGGAACATACCTGAAAAATTGTATGTACTTTTTTCGATTTTTTTATTCAGATAAAGCCTATGGAAACCTGTCACATTTTTAAAAGGCTTTGAATTATTAGCACATCCATAAAAATTATATAAGAGAGAGGTAAAAGTTTAATCCCGGGAGGGTTCGATCCTGCGACAGTTATTGCGAGCTTCGCTATCTCTTACACATTGGGATATTAGTGGGGGGTGGAGTAAAAACATGAAGGAATTTCCACTAGATGCTATGTATGATTTTGTTTATTAAATTCGCTTATTAGTGTTAAAGTTGTGGTATTCACATTATTTTGATTAACATTTTTTATTATATTTTTGGATGTTAGACAACTTCTAGCAAAAATTTATTAGGAGTTTGGAGTTGGAATTATGGTGTCAACCTATGGAACTAGTTATAGTATAATGAGGGCTAACGCATGTCACTATTATTGGAGAAAGTATAGTCTCAAGAGGAAACTTTTTACATATATAATAAGAGAGAGATAAAAATTTAATCCCGGGAGGCTTCGATCCTGCGACCTTTTGGCAGTTATTGCTAGGCGCTTTCGCTCACCAAGCACAAGTGCTCTACCGACTGAGCTACCGGGACGCTGCTTTCACCTTCTCTTTTATAAGATCTTAAACTCTCGCCTAGTGAGCGTTTTAAATGCTAGCCAGCTGGATCTTTATCTTCCTTAAATTATTAGTTAAATACCATTTGTGAGATTTTTCCCTTATAGGTGCTGTGTTGATCAAAGCATTTCCAAAGCATGAGGCAGGGTTCTTTTCATCCAATTCAAGATCAAATTTAATCTTAATCCAAAAAAATAGACGTTCTAGATGTACGACAGTATCATCGTCTGTTTTCATCACATATCTCGCCTGAGGGCAGAATGTTTGTTGCCATTGAAAGGCTGCATGAACCTGTAAATTTCGAAGCATTGTTTAGGCTTTTATTTTGATTGGCCAATAAGTTTGGGAGTTTCTAAGGATACCCGTTAGCCAGCTGGATCTTTCTCCTCCTTATGATTATTGTAATAGCTATACGTCATTATTTTATACTAAAATCTTGTGAGGCACAAGGGCTCGGAAACATGAGGTATCTTCAAATTTTTACCATATAATGTAGGTTTGCATAAGTATCCGGTATTCCCTTTAAAAACACGGTATCGTCATAATGCTTGTGCTCTTCATGCACGAACTTGCTCAATTTGAATGGAGCCACCTTATCAGGATCAATTTGAAAGTCTCCACGATGATTCTAGGATAGAATTTTTAAAGCTTAAATGTCATTGACATACCTTATTAATATTCTGATCAGCCAAGAAAAAACGTAGAACGGTTCCATTAGGCTAAAAATTGTGTGTAAAAAGTTTATGGAAATTTTCAATTAAATTTAGCCATACGTCAACGTTTGACTTACAAAAATACGAAAATAATTATATGTTTATTCCTGAAACAAAGTTTAGGAAATTTTTTGTCTTAATAATAGATGATAATTGAAAAAAAACATAGTTATTTTAGCCCTGAAGATTGAAAAATGAAAGTGCATATTGAGGGAACGAGGGACATCGCATACGTTTTCAAAATATTTCATAAAAATAAACTTAAATTTACCGCATCTTTAAGCCATGATAGTCTAATAGCTTCTCTGTTAATATATGATTCTCGTCTAGAGAGCACCAAAATAAACACTTTTGTGTCGTTATTGCAAGGAGGGTTGAGTGGTTCTTGTAAAGCGTAATTGTGCTCCATATTTTTGAATTTTGAGGTAAAATTCCTTAAAGGCCTTGAATCTTCTTCCCAAGTTTGGTTTATTCTTTTTAAGTGTAGCAGCTGTCGAAATGCCAAATAAAAGGTTGAAAATATGAGAAAGATGAGACAGACACGAAACAAGACACGAAAACATGAACTTAAATTTATTTTTAAAAATGAAGATTTTAATTAAAGAAGGACACGATCGGGCTTAAAACCGGTAAATTTGAAATACTTGCCAAAAATTAAACGTTTTATGAAATTTAAGAATCGTAAAGAGGAAATTAATGAAAATGTGTGAATTTTTTAAAATTACTACAAAAATTGACTAGAACCCCAAACAGAAAACAGGGGTTTTTAAAATTAGTACACTGCGTTCCAAAAGTATATGCACCCCTAGTTTTTTGATTTTTTATACATTTTTCTTAGTTATTTTGATTAGACTTTTTGTCTATATATTCTTCCAGATAAATGTGTATGTTTAAACAAAAAAATAAAAATTTCCCCCATCTTGTTCCATTTTTATAAACATTTATACAAATATTCACTGTTCCAAAAGTATATGCACCCCCCTCAAAAATTTTTATTTAGCAATCAAAAAAATCCAAAAAAAATTCTCCAAAGATATACATAAATATAGATAAGAAATACAAAAGAAATGAAGTTCTGATGTACTTCCATCATCGAGATCTTGAAACCCGAAAATCAACGGAAAACAGGGGGTAGACGTCTTTAAAAAATATTTTCGACCCCTTAAGGTAAAATAAAAATTTAATTTTAGGCTTATTTGAAAGCCCTTGAAATTTGCTACAAGATAGCATTAATTTTATTTCCTTAAAAAAATTAACCTTTAAGACAAAATGTGATAAACTTTCAAGTCGTAAAAATCACTCAAACGCCCCCCAAAAAGTGGCGAAAATGTAACCTATAAACTTAACTCATTATTTCTCGAAGATGAATTTTTTCTGGATTATGATTGAAAGCTATCTTGTAGCAAATTTCAAGGGCTTTCAAATAAGCCTAAAATTAAATTTTTATTTTACCTTAAGGGGTCGAAAATATTTTTTAAAGACGTCTACCCCCTGTTTTCCGTTGATTTTCGGGTTTCAAGATCTCGATGATGGAAGTACATCAGAACTTCATTTCTTTTGTATTTCTTATCTATATTTATGTATATCTTTGGAGAATTTTTTTTGGATTTTTTTGATTGCTAAATAAAAATTTTTGAGGGGGGTGCATATACTTTTGGAACAGTGAATATTTGTATAAATGTTTATAAAAATGGAACAAGATGGGGGAAATTTTTATTTTTTTGTTTAAACATACACATTTATCTGGAAGAATATATAGACAAAAAGTCTAATCAAAATAACTAAGAAAAATGTATAAAAAATCAAAAAACTAGGGGTGCATATACTTTTGGAACGCAGTGTATAACTGAAACCAGTGTATTTTGCCGTTATACGACCGCAAACTGAGTGATAGACGAACTTTGATCAGCTATAACTTTTTTGTGATTAATCCAATATAAATGAATTTTATAGCATTCGAGGTAATCCTGCAGAATCTGGGAGACACCTTAAAAACAACTTTAAAATTATTTTTTTTTCTGAAAATTATTTTAGGTAGGTAATCGACCATGCTGAGTCCGAATCTGAGCTTAGAATTTGTTTATTTCGAACCCCGGAATCGAATTCGACAAAGTCGAATTCGGGGTAGAAATTCGGAATTACGATATTATCGTCATTTTGACTCGTCTCTTTATTCCGAGTCGAATGGTATCAGAATTATTCAGTTTCGACCATTTTAAACGAAGTTATGATGCCGGTTTTCTACACAGGTCTATACTAACGTGTATTTAATTGACAATAACTTCGTTTAAAATGGTCAAAACTGAATAATTCTGATACCATTCGACTCAGCTCGAATAGGCGTGTCAGATTAGCCCTAAATTTTTAATTTCGAATTTTTTACCCCGAATTCGACTTGGTCGGATTCGGGTCCGGGGTTCGAAATAAGCAAATTCTAAGCTCATATTCGTGATCAGCATGGTCGATTACCTATAAAAAATTATTTTTATGAAAAAAATAATAATTTTTAAGTTGTTTTTAAGGTGTCTCCCAGATTCTGCAGGATTACCGCATTCGAAAGCCCACATTAAGCTGTAACTTTTTTCTAATAGGATAGATCAAATCTTATTATTACTTAAAAAAAGCTATAACCCGATAAATTATAACAGATGAGTTATTTAATGTTTTTCACATTTATCTGATATAACTTTTTAAGACTCAGTTTGCGGTTGTGTAAAGGAAAAGTATCGAAACCGGTTGTAACTGCTAATTAACGTTAGTGTCCAACCATAGTTTTAATTAAACCAAACCTAAAAAAATTGATGCGCACTTTAATTGGTTGGGTGAACATTTTTCTAAAATTTTAACCACGACTAGGGTGTCTGGAACTTCAATTAAATTTTAAAATTTAAAATAAATCAATTTAAAACTCCCAACTTTATTCTTTGTTGGATTTATTAAATGATCAAATATTAATTTAAAATTTAATGAGTCTCTCCGTTAAGCCAAAAAGAACGTGGCAATTCCTCTCTAAGCATATTAACAGAAAAATTTTAATAAAATTATACCCAAAGTTTCAAAAATTTTTATTTTATTACCAAATGTTTAATCAAATGAAAAATTGGAGATATAGCCATAATTTTCCAATAAAAAATCAATTCTGAAATTCTGACAATTAAAGAAAATTCATCATGAAGTATTCGATTCGGGCTTTTCAATTTCGACTTTTGATAATATGTATCTGTTGTGTAGCGGTATCGTTATAGTATAAAGCCAGTGAAAGCGTCAGTCTAGGGGGACCATACTAGCGGGGCTGGTCACTGATCTCCTTCGTCTCCTCTAGCTCTTTCAACCTCACCTGCATTGTAAATTCAACACCGGATAGACTGTTATTCTTGTGCACATCAACATTACTTAAATCTAGGACACCTCCGGTTGTAACAATATTGTAGAAACCAAACCCGTTAAACTATAAAGTTATCAACACTAAAATTAAAGGTAT
The DNA here is from genome assembly GCA_963681835.1 of Meloidogyne enterolobii. Classification (NCBI taxonomy): domain Eukaryota; kingdom Metazoa; phylum Nematoda; class Chromadorea; order Rhabditida; family Meloidogynidae; genus Meloidogyne; species Meloidogyne enterolobii. The sequence goes on from CAVMJV010000124.1 coordinate 39,950, forward strand.
CTTTACATAGTGACGGTACTAATGGGGAGATGACAGGGAGGAATTAAAAATTTTTTGGCTTAATTATTCTTAAAAGTGTGGATATATCCAAAGCATTCGAATAAGAACCAAAAACATTTAAACAAGTCAAAAAAATTTTCGCAGGAAAAACATAAAATAAGAAATAAATAAAATAAAGTCCATAAATCACCCATTAACTTGTTCGTTAATAGAGGCCACCATTAATTTCATCTCAAGCAGACCTATCTCTTTAACATTCTTGCTGTTATATTTAATAATATTTTCATTGAATTTTTCATATTCTTTGTTAAAAGATTTAACTAAATTTTCAATTTCAGCTTCCAAATTTTTCTTAATCGTTTCGTAGGTGATTCTATTTTTTTCAGTTTTAATTTTATTATTACAAGCTTCGAGGCGTTTATTTAATTTAGTAAAGTATGTATTTGCGTGTTCCTAAAAATATATAATATTTTTAAGACAATTTTAGGTAAATTATTAATATCCCCACCCCCCCCCCCCCTTATTTGATTTGAGTCTCAGATTAATCTCTTTTTTTTAATGTTAATATCCTTTCCCTCACAAATTTTAAGTAAATAACAAGTTAGAAGGAGAAAAATTTTAAAGTACCCTTTTAACTCGTTATTTACTTAAAATTCGGGGAAAAATTATTGTCAGTAAAAAAGAAAAATAAATCTGAGACTCAAATAGGGGGAGGTTAATATTAGAATATCATTTTATAACTAACAATCTTATTTCATAAATCATAAAATTTTATTTTGCCACTTAAATTTCGTGAAGCAACCATGACCTAATCATCTGATTTTTTGATAAAAATTAATATTAGAGGTTTGAAAAGTTAAAATCAGCGAACATCATAGTTTAAAAAGATTGTTCGAGAAAATTTTAAAGGATTGAAACCGAGAAGAACTGTTAGTTTGGAATTAGCTAGAATAAAAGCGAAGCTTTTAGTATCCATAGTCGATTACCAGTTAGTAGTAGTCTTAGTCCGTAGTCAAAGCTAGTATCCTACTCCAGCTCAGTCTCGCAAATTCTATTGTATTGTTACCTTCGTGATTAATCTTGTTAGTTAGTCTAGTCTTTCTGTTAGTATCGGACACTCTGCAAGTCGATGCACAACACAAGAACCGTGATAGATAATTAACAGATTTTCGAGATTTCCGAAAAACATAAGAGATCTTGATGGACAGTAATCTATTAAAAGCCTAATTCTTATCTGATGATAAATAATGATTTTAAGAATTGCTGTGTCCGCACTTGCAGAAAAGAATATGAATGAATAAATATAACACAGCATCGGTTTGGATGTTGGCACAGTCGGCCGTGTTTTGGTTTGGGCCCTTTCCATGATGGTCCATCCATCTCCCAACAAATGAATTTTTCTACGCATGATTATTATGAAAGTAATGATTAAACATATAATATTTTAGAATGTTTTAGAGATTTATTAGTAAAATATATTTTTAAAAAAGAAAAAGGACCGTCAACCCCTTGCGCTAGTCTCGGTTGGAATAATAATATTAAGACCGTTAGTGATCGGTTTTAAAAGTGACAAGCTCATAATAGTAGTAGAAATCATGGAGAAACCGAGAAACGTGAACGATATTCGGGACAAATATATATAGAAGCAGTAACAGGGACAGGCCTAAGTAGTCGCGCGGCCATGTAGTCGCAAAGCCATAGCTTGCAGGAAAATTTACGGAACTTAATAATTTTGGTACCAATCTCTTTAGTTCGATGAGAGGAATCGTTTAATATTAACTTTCGAAAGATTCGGAAAAATTAAAGCAAGTTATGGCCTACTTGGGCTGTACCCGCAGTACCAATATCAACTCTAATCCGTTCTAAACACATATTTTAACAATTAATGATCGTTTTTGTATTATTAAGAAGGTTAGTTTAAGGGAATATATCTCTTAAGAAACGAGATTAATCTTCAAAGGAAAAATGGGTGACTTTAGCAAAAAGTGTCTAAAGTATGATATGGATAAAATTGACTTTTAACATTTTAAGAACATTTAATAGAGTAATTTTAAATTTTTAAACTTAAACCCACTTTAGCATAGTGCATGACATTAGCTTTGTTTTTAAATTCTTCAATCTATTTTAAAAAAGATTTTATTAAGAATCTAGTTATTAGCTAATATCATTTTTAATTTTTATTAAATTTCAACCAAAAATTTATATGTATAATAACCGGTTTTAATTATAACACTCAAATATTTAAATCAACGATTAAATCCCAATAGTTTTAGTTAAATTTTAAAGTATAGGTAATACACCATTTTTTTATTAGTTAATTTGTTGGCTATGTTTTTATTAGCTTCAGTAGCTAGCTCCGGAACCGGTGGGGGAGGAGCTAAGAATTTGAAAACCCCGGAGTTGAGCCATGAATTTGAAATGCCCGGAGCGGGAGCTAAGGTTTTCTATTTCCCCACGGATCCGGCTGTATACCCCTAAAGATGGGTGAAAGAAAAAGAAGTAAAAAAGTGGTAGGCGTGAGAAGAAATCCCTCATAATCCATCCAAATCATCGATAATCCACTCATATCCCGCGTAATCCCATGATCTCTCTTATTCACCTGATATCACTAGATATCCCCTCAATCCGCTTAAATTCCTGGAATACTATAAGTAAATCGCCGGCTTAGGAGATGAGCCAAGATTTTAAAAGAAGGGAGCCTAATTCTCGAATAATTATCCTTAGATCAATAGGTTGAAAATACAGTACAATTATTATAAGCTAACTACCATTTCGGTTGCCTCAACCAAGTGGATTTTCAATCTATAATTTGCATTCGCCAATGTGTCAATCTTTTTATTTAATTTCCTAATTGTCAATTCATGCTCTTGATTCTAAATTAATGTTTTAAATATTGGGACTGGAGATATTGAGAGGGAAATTAGGGGAAACTGAGGGAAAACCTAATTTAGAAAAGGTATATTTAATTTAAGTGTATTGGGTATTGAGAGGTTGAGATTCAAGCATGTTTGAAATTTTTAATAGTTTAATTCCTCTCCCGTTTTTTTCAGTATTATTTCTTATAATTGCTGTCTCGAAACAAGGAATCTTCAAGATTGAAAAAAGTAAAAAATATGTAACTAAAGGGAAGATATTTTCAATATCTCTGAAATCGAAATTTCGGAGCTGCTCTGCTTTGTATCAATGAAAATAGCAAAAAATTTATCTAAATTTTTAGTTTGAATTATTAAGCCATGCCGTCTTATTAAGCAATAAGACGGCAAAAGCGGCAAACCAAACTAAAAATTTAAATAAATTTTTTGCTATTTTCATTGATAAAAGTAGAGCAGCTCCGAAATTTCGATTTCAGAAATAATGAATTGAGAATAGACTCATTTACAGATAAGGTTCATTAGATTATATATTTGAATTTTACCTCTTTCATACAATCTTTAATTTCAACCCCCAGTTGGTTATTTGCTACCATTAAGTTTACATTAATTTTTTCATATTTAGATATTAATTTGTCTTTTTCTTCATTCTAAAAAATTATATTATCACGTGTATATTTATATTAGGTTTGGACAAAACCGTTTAGCTAAACGGTATACTGTAAACGGGTTTTTCGGTAAAATTAAACGGAACGGTATAAGTCTCAGATAAACGGCATAAACGATATACGGTCCTCCTAAACGGCGCTTAACTAACCTTTCAAAAAAAAGGTTGAAACAATCTGGCTTCTTGACATCCAAAATTCTGGCATAAGGATGTTCCAAAAATTTCAAAATTTTAGGTAAGTAAGGGATAAATGATAGATATCAATTTATCGGATTAATCACTGATATCCTCGACTTTCCTTTTATTCATCCGATATCCATCCTGATATCCTTATTTGGGTGTAAAATCGAAGGATCAAAAGGTTATTTTACTCTGATAACTCCTAACCCTCGAAAAAATTCTCGGCTCGGTCCCGGTTAACCGTAAATTTTCGGTTCGGTTCCGAATATCCAAAATTTTTGATTCGGTTTTTTGATCATTTCCGGATATCCAATGATTTTCCAAAAACCGAAAATCCTAGGAATGAGAAAAGAAGCGATTTACTGATTTTTTTGAGTTATGAATTATTTTAAAGAATTTTTAAAAATAAACGGTAAACGTTAAAACGGGGTCTTCAAAAATGAACGAAACAGTATACAGTTCTCAGATGAAAGGTATTACCGAAATTTTTAAAATTAAACGGTTTTGTCCAACCCTAATTTATAGTAAATATAAAATTTTATAGTATGTACTATAAAACTCTTACTATAAAACTTTTAAGTATAAGTATTTATAGTAAAAGATTAAACCACTGTAATACCGTTTTATTAGCTTCTTTAATTTCTAATTTTAATTTATTATTTTGATCGGCCAAAGTTTTATTTTCATTTCGCAAAATTTCTATTGTATTTTCATGTTCATTATTCTTTAAAAATTACAGATTAGATTTTTTGGGTATTTTAAGTTTTAAATATAAAATAGAGCTTTAATTAAAATACTAAAATTTTCATTTTGGGTATTTTTGAATTAAAGCCATTTAATTTATATTAAGACTCCGGGGCATCTATAAAATTTTCAGCTAAATGTTCTAAATACCTTTTTAGTGGCATTTTCAAGTTTTAATTTTAATTCTTCATTTGATTTTTCTAAATTATCAATAATTTTGCGCAAATTTTCTAATTCTTCTTTATTATCCTTCAGAAAAATTTATATATTATTTTAAAAATGATTAAAAATTCTTATTTTTTATTAACAATGTTAATAATATCAATCTGTAGATAAAGGATCCTGCAGATTCGAGGATCCCCCCATTATTTGCGATTGGAATTAAATTGAGTCATATGTGAGGAAAATTAAAAATTTTTTTACTAAATCCCGATCCCGATTTTTCAATTACGATCCCGCAGTTTATGACCCATGAAAATTTATGATTTATTTATTAACTTTAAATTTATAATTTTTAAATCATAATATAAAAATGCCTTTATTAAACTTACTCCTCTTAAAATTATTCCTCTCATAAACCTTCAAGGATTCATAAAGGTTAATTGAACTTTTAAACTAAAGCGGAACCAAATTTTTACGTGAGAGTTAAGGGAATTTAGATAATTTTAAGAATGTAATTATTTGGATATATTTGTACTTCAATTATTCTCGAGGATAGGGTAAAATGATTTTTATAGGGTTTATCGGCGGGCAATTAACATTGTTAACATTAGAAATAGATTTTATTCTATTAAAAAGTATCCACCTTATTAATTTGTGAATTTTCCAATTGTTGCGGTTGAGGAATCTGAATTTATAATAATATTAATGTTTTTAGTTCACTACATTAATATTCGACAGGATATTTAATCAGAGTGTCTAGGCGATCTGAGTCGAATGGTAACACTCTCTATCTGCAGAAATGACTACAAGCCTATATATGGCCTTAAAACCCGAAAAACCATAAGGGAGAGTAAGCTCGATTATGGAGTCAAAAATTCGAAAATGCAAATAATTGCTCTTTCGAAAGAACGGCTGAGTCAAAAGACACCAATATCAACGAAATCAGACTTGATTGAACCGAGAAATAGGCTCCTAAAACTGAAAATCAAAGGGGCGATTTTTGGATTGAAAGTTTTTTATACATAATGTTTCTGAGTGGACCACCGGCTAAAGTACAGCCTAATTATTATATTTAAAAGTTTCCAACATTATTTAAAAGATTAAATTTTATTTTAAAAAATTTATTCACCTCTGCAATTTCTAGTATGTCATTAGCTTGTTCAAGTTGCGGTGTGGGAGGAGTGGGTGGTCTAAAAATTATCACAGAAGAATAAGATAAAATAAAAAATAAATAAATAAAATAACGTCATTACATCATCCATTAACTTGTTCGGTAATAGACGCAAACATTAATTTCGTCTCCAATAGAACGTAGGTCCATATTGATTTTTTCAGGGCTTTATCTATTTGATGAACAGCAGCATGACAAAGTTCATGCGACTTCTCTTTCTCATTTCCTCCAATAAAACACCAAATGCTTTCAATATCTGCAACTTCATCTCAAGCAGACCTATGTCTTTAATATATTTGCTGTTATATTTGATAATATTTTCATTGAATTTTTCAAATTCTTTGTTAAATTGTTTAATTAATTTTTCAATTTCATTCTCCAAATTATTTTTAATTGTCTGGTACATGATTCTATTTTTTTCAGTTTTAATTTTATTATTTAATGCTTCCACACGTTTATTTAATTTATTAAAGTATGTATTTGCGTGTTCCTTAAAATAAATAATATTTTTTGAGAAAATTTAGGTACTTTATTAATATCCCCACCCCTCCCCCCCTATTTGATTTGAGTTTTAGATTATATATTTTACTGCCAATATTCTTTCCCTCACAAATTTTAAGTAAATAACAAGTTAGAAGAAGAAAAATTAGAAAGGATGCCTTTTAACTCGTTATTTACTTAAAATTCGGTGAAAAATTATTGACAGTAAAAAAGGAAAATAAATCGGAGACTCAAATAGGGGGAGGTTAATATTAGAATATCATTTTATAACTAACAATCTTATTTCATAAATCATAAAATTTTATTTTGCCATTTAAATTTCGTGAAGCAACCATGACCTAATCATTTGATGTTATGTTAGAAAGTAATATTAGAGGTTCGAAAAGTTAAATCAGCGAACATCAGAGTTTAAAAAACTGAAGAGAAAATTTTTAATGATTGAAACCAGAAGAACTGTTAGTTTGGCATTAGCTAGCATAAAAGCGAAGCCTTTTAGTAGTCCTGAGTTAGTCGATTACCAGTTAGTAGTAGTCTTAGTCCTTAGTCAAAGCTAGTATCCTATCCAGCTCATAATCTCCAAATTCTATTTTATTGTTACCTTCGTGATTAACCTTCCTAGTTAGTCTAGTCTTTTTGTTAGAATCGGACACTCTGCAAGTCGATGCACAACAAGAACCGTGATAGATAATTAACAGATTTTCGAGATTTTCGAAAAACATAAGAGATCTTGATGGACAGTAAGCTAAAAGCCTAATTCTTATCACTTGATGATAAATAATGATTTTACGAATTGTTGTGTCCACACTTGCAGAAAAGAGTATAAATGAATATAACCCAGCATCGGTTTATATGTTGGCACAGTCGGCTGTGTTTTGGTTTGGGCCCTTTACATGATGATCTATTCCATCTCCCATCAAATGAATTTTTTTAAAGCATGATCATTATGAAAGCAATGATTAAAAAATAAGATTTTAAAAATGTTTTTGGAGGAGATTTATTAATGAAATATATTTTTAAAGATGAAAAAAGGAACGTCAACCCCTTGCGCTAGTCTTGGTTGGAATAATTATACTAAGACCGCTAGTGATCGTTATTAAAAGTGACAAGCTCAATATAATAGAAATCATAGAGAAACCGAGAAACGTGAACGATATTCGGGACAAATATATATAGAAGCAGTACCAATATCAACTCAAATCCGTTCTTAAACACATATTTTAACAATTAAATATCGTTTTTGTATTATTAGAAGAATTAGTCTCAAGGAATTTATCTCTTAAGAAATGAGATTATTCTTTCGAATAAAAAAATGGTTGACTTTAGCAAAACGCATCTAAAGTATGATATGGATAAGATTAGCTTTTAAATATAATATTATTGTAAGTCCTGAAGTCGTGGTTGCTTATAGATTTAAATTTAAAAGAACATTTGATAGAGTAATTTTATATATTTTTAAACTTAAACCCACTTTAGCATAGTGCATGACATTAGCATTGTTTTTCAATTCTTCGATCTATTTTAAACAAAGATTTTATTAAGAATCCTAAGATCGATATGTTGAAAATACAGTCGAATTATTTAAGTTAAATATAAGCTAAATACCATTTCAATAGCTTCTACCATATGAATTTTTAATCTATAATTAATATTTGCCAATGTGTCGGTCTTATTATTTAATTTCTTAATTGTTGATTCATGCTCATGATTCTAAATTAGTATCCTATATTAAATTTTAGAATGCTTTGTTTGTCTGTCCGCAGCTTTGAATTTTGCTGTGTTTGGCGTTGTGTTTATTTTTTAATTAAAAATGACAAAATATCCCAAAATTGAAAATAGTGTGTATTTAGAGAAGTAAAGAAAAAATGTGAATTTTTTAGAATTTGTTTTGTATTTTTTTTTGCTTGAGTTTTTTTTATTTTTTTTTATTTTTTCGGCAATTTTTTGTTTTTTTGTTTGTCAATTGTATTTAAGATGTGTTTTGATTTGATTGTTTTGTTTTTTTATTTGTTAAAATTTGTTTTATTTAAAAATTGTTTTTAGATTCAAAATCAAAACAATCTATTATTTAAACAAATTTAGTGTCAAATTGTTGGTTTTCAGTGCTGATATTTTATTTAAGCAACGAGTGTCCAACCGGTGGTTAATTTTTGTGAGGTTTGTCTCTTAACATAATTAAAGTTAGGATTTTGTGTTAGACAATGCGATACTAAATAGTTAATGGTCCTAGATAGTTTGACAGTTTGACACAGAGATACTAAGTAGTTGATTGTCCCTGATAGTTTGATACATTGAGATACTATGTAGTTGATAGTCCTAGATTGTTTAATATTATGTGATACTGAATAGCTGAAAGTACTAGAGTTTGACATTGTGTGATACTAGATAGTTGATTGTGTGATTGATACTAGATAGTTTAGCATTGTGAGATTGATAGTACTAGCAAGGTTGACATAGCGTGATGCTAAATAGTTGATAGTCCTAGAGTTTGACATTGAGTGACACTAAATAGTTGATAGTACTAGAGTGACTGACAGTTGTAGTATAACAGTTGTAGTATATATAGTAAAAAAGTTCTTTTACTATTAACTAACAGTTGTAGTATATATAGTAAAAAGTTCTTTTACTATTAACTATTAACTAACAGTTGTAGTATATATAGTAAAAAAGTTCTTTTACTATTAACTATTAAAGTAGAGTAGTAGTAAAGTAGAGTACTGGAAATGGTTGGAATAATGTTGAGCAAAAAGGGTCCCGTAACTGGGTGAGGGTCCCGTGACTGGGTGAAAAGGGTCTGGAAATGATTGGAATAATGGTGAGCGAAAAGAGTCCCGTAAATGGGTGAAAAGGGTCGACAATAGTGGGAAGTAGAGATTTCGAGCAACAAGCAAGAGACAAGTGTCTGTCAAATAGTTTGAGAAAAGGATTCGTCAATAAACAAGATAAAAGAGCCAGTCAATAGAAAAAAGAATATAGTGTTCAATAGGCTTGAGAAAACGGTCCCACAATGAGTGGAAAAACGGTAATGATTGATATAGATGAGTGACATAGTTAATAGTTGAAAATTGATAGTTAATAGTTGAAAAATAGATATTAATAGGTAATAGTGAAAGTTGAAAATCTTTGTTAATAGTTGACATAGATATTAATAATTGCAAGTTCAAAATATTATTTAATAGTTGAATCAATGTTAATAATTGAAGATTGATAGTTAATAGTTGAATCATTATTAATAGTTAATTGAAAATTGATAGTTGAAAATTGATAGTTAATAGTAGAGAAATAGATATTAAAAGTTAATAGTAAAAGTTGAAAATCTTAATTAATAGTTGAATCATTGTTAATAGTTGAAGATTGATTAGTTGAAATAGATATTAATAGTTAATAGTGAAAGTTGAAAATCTTTGCTAATAGTTAATAGTTGACATAGATATTAATAGTTAATGGTTGAAAACTTAGTTAATAGTTGATAAAGGTTTAGAATTGTAATGTTTAGAATTTTGCTAGCGGAAGGGGCTCGCCCGAAGGGCGACCCCCTCCGCTAGTATTTTAAATAAGCAAATTTGTAAATGTGTTATTATTTGTAAAAATAACATATTATATTTTCAATTCACTATAAGGTATAGTTATAAATGGAACTGGAGATATTGAAAGTGAAATGAGGGAAACAAAGGGAAAACATAATAAAAAAGGTATATTTATTTGTAGTATTATTTCTTATGATTGCTGTTTCGAAACAAGGAATCTTCGAAAATTAAAAAAAGTCAAAAATATGTAACTAAGTGGAAAATATTTTCAATATCTCTGAAATCGAAATTTCGGAGCTGCTCTGATTTGTATCAATGAAAATAGCAAAAAATATATCTAAATTTTTAGTTTGAATTGCCGCTTATGCCGTCTTATTAAGCGATTGAGAATATATTCATTTACCGATATAGTTCATTAGATTACATACTATATGAATTTTACCTTTTCAATACTATTTTTAATTTCAATTCCAAGTTGGTTATTCGCAGCCATCAAATTTACATTTATTTTTTCATATCTCGTAATTAATTTGTCCATTTCTTCATTCTTAACAAATTATATAATTACGTGTATATTCATAGTAGGGTGAATATACATACCGTTTTATTAGCTTCCTGAATCTCTAATTTAAATTTATTGTTTTGATTGGCATATGTATCATTTTCAGTTCGCAAAATGTCTATAGTATTTACATGTTCATTATTCTTTAAGAATTAGAGATTAGAATATTTTTGAGTATTTTAAGTTTTTGATAACAAAATAAAGCTTTGATTAAGCTTTGATTTTTGTAAAGCTTTGATTAAAATACCAGCTTCTATTTCGCAATTTCTTTTTGTGTATTTTTAGAATTAAAGCCATTCAATTAAAAGTAAGACGCTGGCATTTATACAATTTTCAGCTAAAGTTTTAAATATCTTTTTATTGGCATTTTCAAGTTTTATTGTTAATTTTCATTTGACTTTAATAAATTATCATACATTTTGCGTAAATTTTGTAATTCTTCAGTATAATCATCCTTCGCATCATTCTATGAATTTCATATTGATACTCTTCTGAAGCATCGCTATCAAAAATAAACTCAGCATCGGCTAAGCTTTCGAATTAAGTAGCACGCCCTTTCGATGAGATTTTTTATTTTGATAAATAAACAAATAAAATAAGTATTCTGGAATTCTGGAATTCCTTCCGAATATTAATTCGGGAATCTATAATTTGCATTTGCCAATGTATCAATTTTTTAATTTAATTTCTTAATTGTCAATTCATGCTCTTGATTCTAAATTATTATTTTTTAAATATTGGGACTGGAGATATTGAGGAATATATTGGAACTGGAGTCTCCAATAGAACGTAGGTCCATATTGATTTTTTCATGGCTTTATCTATTTGATGAACAGCAGCATGACAAAGTTCATGCGACTTCTCTTTCTCATTTCCTCCAATAAAACACCAAATGCTTTCAATATCTGCAATATTTTAATATATTAGTAAAATTTCGCTGAATATCAAATAATTTATATGCAAGGTGATGTAGCCAATAAAGATTTTCATTAAATTTTTCAAATTCTTTGTTAAAGGATTTAATTAATTTTTCAATTTCAGTTTCCAAATTTTTTTAATCGTCTGGTACATGATTCTATTACCTTCCGTTTTAATTTTATTATTTAAAGCATCCACACGTTTATTTAATTTATTAAAGTATGTATTTGCGTGTTACTTAAAATGAATAATATTTTTGAGAAAATTTAGGGTTTTAAGACAATTTAGTTTAATATCCACCCCTATTTTCCACCCCTATCTCAGATTAATCTCTTTCTTACTGCCAATATTCTTTCTCTAACAAATTTTAAGTAAATTACAATTAAATTAGAATTTTACAATTTTAAGTAATTTACAAAACAATTTTAAGTAATTTACAAAATGCTAAGCTTTCGAATTAAGTAGCACGCCCTTTCGATGAGATTTTTTATTTTGATAAATAAACAAATAAAATAAGTATTCTGGAATTCTGGAATTCCTTCCGAATATTAATTCGGGAATCTATAATTTGCATTTGCCAATGTATCAATTTTTTAATTTAATTTCTTAATTGTCAATTCATGCTCTTGATTCTAAATTATTATTTTTTAAATATTGGGACTGGAGATATTGAGGAATATATTGGAACTGGAGTCTCCAATAGAACGTAGGTCCATATTGATTTTTTCATGGCTTTATCTATTTGATGAACAGCAGCATGACAAAGTTCATGCGACTTCTCTTTCTCATTTCCTCCAATAAAACACCAAATGCTTTCAATATCTGCAATATTTTAATATATTAGTAAAATTTCGCTGAATATCAAATAATTTATATGCAAGGTGATGTAGCCAATAAAGATTTTCATTAAATTTTTCAAATTCTTTGTTAAAGGATTTAATTAATTTTTCAATTTCAGTTTCCAAATTTTTTTAATCGTCTGGTACATGATTCTATTACCTTCCGTTTTAATTTTATTATTTAAAGCATCCACACGTTTATTTAATTTATTAAAGTATGTATTTGCGTGTTACTTAAAATGAATAATATTTTTGAGAAAATTTAGGGTTTTAAGACAATTTAGTTTAATATCCACCCCTATTTTCCACCCCTATCTCAGATTAATCTCTTTCTTACTGCCAATATTCTTTCTCTAACAAATTTTAAGTAAATTACAATTAAATTAGAATTTTACAATTTTAAGTAATTTACAAAACAATTTTAAGTAATTTACAAAATGCTAAGCTTTCGAATTAAGTAGCACGCCCTTTCGATGAGATTTTTTATCTTGATAAATAAACAAATAAAATAAGTATTCTGGAATTCTGGAATTCCTTCCGAATATTAATTCGGGAATCTATAATTTGCATTTGCCAAAGTGTCAATTTTTTAATTTAATTTCCTAATTGTCAATTCATGCTCTTGATTCTAAATTATTATGTTTTAAATATTGGGAATGGAGATATTGAGGAATATATTAGAAACTGAGGGAAAACCTAATTTAGAAAAGGTATATTTAATTTAAGTGTATTGTGTATTAAGAGTTTGAGATTCAAGTATCTTTGAACTTTTTAATAGTTTAATTCCAATCCCGTTTTTCGTATTATTTCTTATAATTGCTGTTTCGAAACAAAGAATCTTCGAAGATTGAAAAAAGTCAAAAATATGTAACTAAATGGAAAATATTTTTAATATCTTGAAATCGAAATTTCGGAGCTGCTCTGCTTTGTATCAATGAAAATAAAAAAAATTTATCTAAATTTTTAGTTTGAATTATTAAGCCGTGCCGTCTTATTAAGCAATAAGACCGCAATAGTGGCAAACCAAACTAAAAATGTAGATAAATTTTTTGCTATTTTCATTGATACAAAGAAGAGCAGCTCCGAAATTTTGATTTCAGAGATAATGAATTGAGAATAGATTCATTTACAGATATGGTTCATTAGATTATATATTTGAATTTAACCTCTTTCATACTATCTTTAATTTCAATTCCAAGCTGGTTATTCGCTACCATTAAATTAACATTAATTTTCTCATATTTCGAAATTAGTTTGTCCTTTTCTTCATTCTAAATTAAATAATTACGTGTATATTTGGCCAAAACCGTAGGGTTTGGACAAAACCGTTTAGCTAAACATTATACGCTAACGGGTTTTGTGGTAAAATTAAACGGAACGGTATAAGTCTCAGATAAACGGCATAAACGGTATACGGTCCTCCAAAACGGCGTTTAGCTAACCTTTCAAAAAAAGGTTGAAAAAATCTGGCTTCTTGACATCCAGAATTCTGGCATAAGGATCTTCCGAAAATTTCAAAATTTTAGGTATTTAAGGGAGAAATGATATATATGAATTTATCGGATTGATCGCTGATATCCTCGACTTTCCTCTTATTCATCCGATATCCATTATGATCCGCTGATATCTTTATTTGGTGTAAAATCGAAGGATCAAAATGCTATCTTAATCTGAAAACTCCTAACCTTCGAAAAAATTCTCGGCTCGGTCACGTATAACCGTAAATTTTCGGTTCGGTTCGGGCATCCGAAATTTTTGGTTCGGTTTTCGATCATTTCCGGATATCCAATGATTTTCCAAAAACCGACAATCCTAGGAATGGCAAAAGAAGCGATTTATGATTTTATGAACTATGAATTGTTATTAAAAATTTTTAAAAATAAACTGTAAACGGACGTTTAAACGGGGTCCTCAAAAATGAACGAAACGGTATACTTGTCTCAGATAAACGGTATAACCGGTATACGGAATTTTTAAAATTAAACGGTTTTGTCCAACCCTAATTTATAGTATAAAATCTTATAGAATATGTAGTCTATAATCTCTTACTATAATACTTTTAAGTATAAGTATTTATATTAAAAGATTAAACATTTTGTAATACCGTTTTATTAGCCCCTTAATCTCTAATTTTAATTTATTATTTTGATCGGCCAAAGTAAGATTTTCAGTTCGCAAAATGTCTATTGTATTTTCATGTTCATTATTCTTTAAAAATTACAGATTAGATTATTTTGGGTATTTTAAGTTTTAAATAGAAAATAGAGCTTTAATTATAATACTAAAATTTTCTTTATGGGTATTTTTAGAATTAAAGCTATTTACTTAATATTAAGACTCCGGGGCATCTATAAAATTTTCAGTTAAATGTTCTAAATACCTTTATATTGGCATTTTCAAGTTTCAATTTTAATTCTTCATTTGATTTTAATAAATTATCATACAATTTTCGTAAATTTTCTAATTCTTTATTATCCTTCATAAAAATTTATATAATTTTAAAAAATGATTAAAAATTCTAATTCATTTACTAACAATGTTAATAATATCAATCTGCAGATAAAGGATTATGCAGATCCGATGATCCCCTCATTATTTGAGATTGAAATTAAATTGAGTCATATGTGAGGAAAATTAAAATTTTTAAATTAAAAATTTTTTTTACTAAATCACGATCCCGATTTTTCAATTACGATCCCGCAGTTTATGACTCATGAACATTTATGAGTTATTTATGAACTTTAAATTTATAATTTTTATTAAATCATAATATAAAAATGCCTTTATTAATTAAACTTAATCCTCTTGAAATTATTCCTCTCATAAACCTTCAAGGATTCATGAAGGTTAATTGAACTTTTAAACTAGATCGGAACCAAATTTTTACGTGAGAGTTAAGGGAATTTAGATAATTTTAAGAATGTAATTATTTGGATATATTTGTACTTCAATTATTCTCGAGGATAGGGTAAAATGATTTTTATAGGGTTTATCGGCGGGCAATTAACATTGTTAACATTAGAAATAGATTTTATTCTATTAAAAAGTATCCACCTTATTAATTTGTGAATTTTCCAATTGTTGCGGTTGAGGAATCTGAATTTATAATAATATTAATGTTTTTAGTATTATGTCTGGGAAAGACATATTTTATTAAGCTTAAAATGACCCTAAACTCTCAACAAATTATTGAGGCATTTATAAATAAATATCTATTTCATCAACATTAAATTAGGGTCAAGTGAGGCTCCGAAGAGCACTGAAAATGAGGGGAATGAAACAAGTATATATAGGGACTAGGAAGGGCGGTAGATGATAAAAATATAAGGAATATTTACAAAGGAAAAGGTTTAGGAGATAAGGGTGAAGGGCAACAATTTAAATAAGATGAAAGGAAATATTTGAAAGTTGGAATGAGGGAAGTATTTAATATATTGGAAAATGGGGCAAATTAGATAGGAAGGTTAAATGAATAAAAAAACATTAAAAATATTCAAATTACGGACATAACACTCCTTCCTCCTTCAAGAAATCCATCTCCATTAGTGAAATCCATTCGTCCGAAGAAGTTGTCCAGATTTTTGGTGCCCTCCGCGTAGTAGCGGGATTTTTTAGTTTTCTCCGATTTTCTATAAATCTCACTCTAATCTAGTGGCTCACAAATTTAATATCGGGATTCAATTCTCTATTATTTAACAATTTTATTTTTCTTTTATCAAAAATAACTGAGCACACTTGAACTAATTTTCAATTTAACTTCAAATTATGTTACACGCCAAAGGGCGGATTAATCTATCTTCGCTCACACACCACAGAGCGGAATATTTCTAAATCTTCATTTTATTTTCCAATTCAAAAGCGGATTCTACAGTAACCCTATATATTTGTGAAAATTTTAGAAAAAAATTTTTTGTTATTTATTGGGACATGGAAGACTCAGAGGGGTGTTTCTCCGCGACTACATGACATATTTGGATATACTATAGCTCATTCGAAACTACATTAAAAACAGTCTATAAAACTTGTTCTAAGCGGATTCTACAGTAACCCTATATATTTGTGAAAATTTTAGAAAAAAATTTTTTGAATATTTTTTGGGACATGGAAGACTCAGAGGGGTGTTTCTCCGCGAATACATGACATATTTGGATATACTATAGCTCATTCGAAACTACATTAAAAACAGTCTATAAAACTTGTTCTAAGCGGATTCTACATTAACCCTATATATTTGTGAAAATTTTAGAAAAAAATTTTTTGAATATTTTTTGGGACATGGAAGACTCAGAGGGGTGTTTCTCCGCGAATACATGACATATTTGGATATACTATAGATCATTTGAAACTACATTAAAAACAGTCTATAAAACTTGTTCTAAGCGGATTCTACAGTAACCCTATATATTTGTGAAAATTTTAGAAAAAAATTTTTTGAATATTTTTTGGGACATGGAAGACTCAGAGGGGTGTTTCTCCGCGAATACATGGCATATTTGGATATACTATAGCTCATTCGAAACTACATTAAAAACAGTCTATAAAACTTGTACTAAACGGATTCTACAGTAACCCTATATATTTGTAAAAATTTTAGAAAAAAATTTTTTGAATATTTTTTGGGACATGGAAGACTCAGAAAGGGTTTTTCTCCGCGAATACATGACATATTTGGATATACTATAGCTCATTCGAAATTACATTAAAAACAGTCTATAAAACTTGTTCTAAGCGGATTCTTCTATATTTGTGAAAATTTTAGAAAAAAATTTTTTGTTATTTATTGGGACATGGAAGACTCAGAAGGGTGTTTCAACGCGAATACATGACATATTTGGATATACTATAGCTCATTCGAAACTACATTAAAAACAGTCTATAAAACTTGTTCTAAGCGGATTCTACATTAACCCTATATATTTGTGAAAATTTTAGAAAAAAATTTTTTGAATATTTTTTTCGAAACTACATTAAAAACAGTCTATAAAACTTGTTCTAAGCGGATTCTACATTAACCCTATATATTTGTGAAAATTTTTTTTATAAAAAAAAAAATTTTTTCTATAAAACTTGTTCTAAGCGGATTCTTCTATATTTGTGAAAATTTTAGAAAAAAATTTTTTGTTATTTATTGGGACATGGAAGACTCAGAAGGGTGTTTCAACGCGAATACATGACATATTTGGATATACTATAGCTCATTCGAAACTACATTAAAAACAGTCTATAAAACTTGTTCTAAGCGGATTCTACATTAACCCTATATATTTGTGAAAATTTTAGAAAAAAATTTTTTGAATATTTTTTGGGACATGGAAGACTCAGAGGGGTGTTTCTCCGCGAATACATGACATATTTGGATATACTATAGATCATTTGAAACTACATTAAAAACAGTCTATAAAACTTGTTCTAAGCGGATTCTACAGTAACCCTATATATTTGTGAAAATTTTAGAAAAAAATTTTTTGAATATTTTTTGGGACATGGAAGACTCAGAGGGGTGTTTCTCCGCGAATACATGGCATATTTGGATATACTATAGCTCATTCGAAACTACATTAAAAACAGTCTATAAAACTTGTTCTAAACGGATTCTACAGTAACCCTATATATTTGTAAAAATTTTAGAAAAAAATTTTTTGAATATTTTTTGGGACATGGAAGACTCAGAAAGGGTTTTTCTCCGCGAATACATGACATATTTGGATATACTATAGCTCATTCGAAATTACATTAAAAACAGTCTATAAAACTTGTTCTAAGCGGATTCTTCTATATTTGTGAAAATTTTAGAAAAAAATAATTTGTTATTTATTGGGACATGGAAGACTCAGAGGGGTGTTTCTCCGCGACTACATGACATATTTGGATATACTATAGCTCATTCGAAACTACATTAAAAACAGTCTATAAAACTTGTTCTAAGCGGATTCTACAGTAACCCTATATATTTGTGAAAATTTTTGAAAAAAATTTTTTGAATATTTTTTGGGACATGGAAGACTCAGAGGGGTGTTTCTCCGCGAATACATGACATATTTGGATATACTATAGCTCATTCGAAACTACATTAAAAACAGTCTATAAAACTTGTTCTAAGCGGATTCTACAGTAACCCTATATATTTGTGAAAATTTTAGAAAAAA
The DNA here is from genome assembly GCA_963681835.1 of Meloidogyne enterolobii. Classification (NCBI taxonomy): domain Eukaryota; kingdom Metazoa; phylum Nematoda; class Chromadorea; order Rhabditida; family Meloidogynidae; genus Meloidogyne; species Meloidogyne enterolobii. The sequence goes on from CAVMJV010000124.1 coordinate 58,234, forward strand.
ATTTTTTGAATATTTTTTGGGACATGGAAGACTCAGAGGGGTGTTTCTCCGCGAATACATGACATATTTGGATATACTATAGATCATTCGAAACTTCATTAAAAACAGTCTATAAAACTTGTTCTAAGCGGATTCTACAGTAACCCTATACAGGGTGGGGCAAAAGTTCGGCGACAAATTTTATTATGTCCTTTCTTAAAATTTACTTTATATTTTGCTTTGTTTTTAGATTTTCCATATTCTATGATTCACGCTCTACACATTTTATCTTGAAAATTTTTTCCTATCTCATAAAGTAAAAATTTTACAGAATGTTAAAGAATCGTGCTTCTATTATTTCTTTGTTTTTTAAAAATGTTCGAAAATGTGACATCGCTAAACGGCTCGATATCTGTCGTATGCTAGTTTCCAAAGCAATAAAACGATATCATGAGCTTGGAAATACTAAGGACCATCCTAGTAGTGGCCGGCCTGTAACCGCAGTTACGCCTGAAAGCATAAACGTGGTCAGATGCCAAATTCGTCATTTTTCCGATCAATCGATGTGTAAAACGGCCTCAGATCTCGGAATGAGCCCAAGGAGCCCCCAAAGAATTGTCAGAGTGAAGCTTAGACTTCGAAGCTAAAAGATCAGCCGCGCATATTTCCTTATCTATCGAATGAAGCATCAGAAGCTTCAGAAATGTCGAAGGATTAAACGCCTGGTCGCAGCTGGTCGCCATAACAGAGTGATGAAATGTAAAAATTAATGCTAGTCTAAAAATGGCATTCTGAGGGGGGTTATGCATCCTTGGGCGTTATAGCATTACGGAGAAAACCAATTCTCGCTTCAGAAGGATTGAGCACCCGCGCATGGAGCCAAAACGACAATCCAGCTCTGTGGGGAGCTGTTTCCCGGTTTTTGGGGGAAAGATTTGAGGCCTTCAAACTCACTGGATTTAAGTCAGTGGATTATTCTATTTGGGCATTTCTGGAGCAAAAAGTATGCCGAATCCGATACGCAACATCGGAGGAACTGAAAATTGTTTTGGGCGGGCCTGGAACGAAATAACCGATGAACTATGCGCGACCATTGTGAGTAACATCCGTAAGTGTTTGGATGCGTGTATTTCAGTGAGGGTCGGTCATTTTGAGAAATTACTTTAACAAAATGATTATTATATCCTATTGATTATATTTTATCATTTTTTAATCTTAAATAAAATTTTTTTACAAAAGATTTTATTAAAAACATTTGTCGCCGAACTTTTGCCCCACCCTGTATATTTGTGAAAATTTTAGAAAAAAATTTTTTGAATATTTTTTGGGACATGGAAGACTCAGAGGGGTGTTTCTCCGCGAATACATGACATATTTGGATATACTATAGCTCATTCGAAACTACATTAAAAAAAGTCTATAAAACTTGTTCTAAGCGGATTCTACAGTAACCCTATATATTTGTGAAAATTTTAGAAAAAAATTTTTTGAATATTTTTTGGGACATGGAAGACTCAGAGGGGTGTTTCTCCGCGAATACATGACATATTTGGATATACTATAGCTCATTCGAAACTACATTAAAAACAGTCTATAAAACTTGTTCTAAGCGAATTCTACAGTAACCCTATATATTTGTGAAAATTTTAGAATAAAATTTTTTAAATATTTTTTGGGACATGGAAGACTCAGAAAGGGTGTTTCTCCGCGAATACATGACATATTTGGATATACTATAGCTCATTCGAAATTACATTAAAAACAGTCTATAAAACTTGTTCTAAGCGGATTCTACAGTAACCCTATATATTTGTGAAAATTTTAGAAAAAAATTTTTTGAATATTTTTTGGGACATGGAAGACTCAGTGGGGTGTTTCTCCGCGAATACATGACATATTTGGATATACTATAGCTCATTCGAAACTACATTAAAAACAGTCTATAAAACTTGTTCTAAGCGGATTCTACAGTAACCCTATATATTTGTGAAAATTTTAGAAAAAATTTTTTTGAATATTTTTTGAGACATGGAAGACTCAGAGGGGTGTTGGTATATCGTAACCCAATTCGAGATGATTACTTCACTGGGCAAATCCACTTTGAAAATATCAGTCAAAAAAAATAACTCAAAATTATTAATCCATAAATAACTTACGGTATATTAATAGGGTATAGTTTTTCTTGGTATATTAGATCTATATTTAATGGTGATTCGAATGGTATATCGTAACCCAATTCGAGATGATTACTTCACTGGGCAAATCCACTTTGAAAATATCAGTCAAAAAAAATAACTCAAAATTATTAATCCATAAATAACTTACGGTATATTAATAGGGTATAGTTCGTCTTGGTATATTAGATACTATATTTAATGGTAATTCGAATGGTATATCGTAACCCAATTCGAGATGATTACTTCACTGGGCAAATCCACTTTGAAAATATCAGTCAAAAAAAATAACTCAAAATTATTAATCCATAAATAACTTACGGTATATTAATAGGGTATAGTTCGTCTTGGTATATTAGATACTATATTTAATGGTGATTCGAATGGTATATCGTAACCCAATTCGAGATGATTACTTCACTGGGCAAATCCACTTTTAAAATATCAGTCAAAAAAAATAACTCAAAATTATTAATCCATAAATAACTTACGGTATATTAATAGGGTATAGTTCGCTTGGTATATTAGATACTATATTTAATGGTGATTCGAATGGTATATCGTAACCCAATTCGCGATGATTACTTCACTGGGCAAATCCACTTTGATAATATCAGTCAAAAAAAATAACTCAAAATTATTAATCCATAAATAACTTACGGTATATTAATAGGGTATAGTTCGTCTTGGTATATTAGATACTATATTTAATGGTGATTCGAATGGTATATCGTAACCCAATTCGAGATGATTACTTCACTGGGCAAATCCACTTTTAAAATATCAGTCAAAAAAAATAACTCAAAATTATTAATCCAAAATAACTTACGGTATATTAATAGGGTATAGTTCGCTTGGTATATTAGATACTATATTTAATGGTGATTCGAATGGTATATCGTAACCCAATTCGCGATGATTACTTCACTGGGCAAATCCACTTTGATAATATCAGTCAAAAAAAATAACTCAAAATTATTAATCCATAAATAACTTACGGTATATTAATAGGGTATAGTTCGTCTTGGTATATTAGATACTATATTTAATGGTGATTCGAATGGTATATCGTAACCCAATTCGAGATGATTACTTCACTGGGCAAATCCACTTTTAAAATATCAGTCAAAAAAAATAACTCAAAATTATTAATCCATAAATAACTTACGGTATATTAATAGGGTATAGTTCGCTTGGTATATTAGATACTATATTTAATGGTGATTCGAATGGTATATCGTAACCCAATTCGCGATGATTACTTCACTGGGCAAATCCACTTTGATAATATCAGTCAAAAAAAATAACTCAAAATTATTAATCCATAAATAACTTACGGTATATTAATAGGGTATAGTTCGCTTGGTATATTAGATACTATATTTAATGGTGATTCGAATGGTATATCGTAACCCAATTCGAGATGATTACTTCACTGGGCAAATCCACTTTTAAAATATCAGTCAAAAAAAATAACTCAAAATTATTAATCCATAAATAACTTACGGTATATTAATAGGGTATAGTTCGCTTGGTATATTAGATACTATATTTAATGGTGATTCGAATGGTATATCGTAACCCAATTCGCGATGATTACTTCACTGGGCAAATCCACTTTGATAATATCAGTCAAAAAAAATAACTCAAAATTATTAATCCATAAATAACTTACGGTATATTAATAGGGTATAGTTCGCTTGGTATATTAGATACTATATTTAATGGTGATTCGAATGGTATATCGTAACCCAATTCGCGATGATTACTTCACTGGGCAAATCCACTTTGATAATATCAGTCAAAAAAAATAACTCAAAATTATTAATCCATAAATAACTTACGGTATATTAATAGGGTATAGTTCGTCTTGGTATATTAGATACTATATTTAATGGTGATTCGAATGGTATATCGTAACCCAATTCGAGATGATTACTTCACTGGGCAAATCCACTTTTAAAATATCAGTCAAAAAAAATAACTCAAAATTATTAATCCAAAATAACTTACGGTATATTAATAGGGTATAGTTCGCTTGGTATATTAGATACTATATTTAATGGTGATTCGAATGGTATATCGTAACCCAATTCGCGATGATTACTTCACTGGGCAAATCCACTTTGATAATATCAGTCAAAAAAAAATAACTCAAAATTATTAATCCATAAATAACTTACGGTATATTAATAGGGTATAGTTCGTCTTGGTATATTAGATACTATATTTAATGGTGATTCGAATGGTATATCGTAACCCAATTCGAGATGATTACTTCACTGGGCAAATCCACTTTTAAAATATCAGTCAAAAAAAATAACTCAAAATTATTAATCCATAAATAACTTACGGTATATTAATAGGGTATAGTTCGCTTGGTATATTAGATACTATATTTAATGGTGATTCGAATGGTATATCGTAACCCAATTCGCGATGATTACTTCACTGGGCAAATCCACTTTGATAATATCAGTCAAAAAAAATAACTCAAAATTATTAATCCATAAATAACTTACGGTATATTAATAGGGTATAGTTCGCTTGGTATATTAGATACTATATTTAATGGTGATTCGAATGGTATATCGTAACCCAATTGAGATGATTACTTCACTGGGCAAATACACATTGAAAATATCAGTCAAAAAAAATAACTCAAAATTATTAATCCATAAATAACTTACGGTATATTAATAGGGTATAGTTCGTCTTGGTATATTAGATACTATATTTAATGGTGATTCGAATCTTATATCGTAACCCAATTCGAGATGATTACTTCACTGGGCAAATCCACTTTTAAAATATCAGTCAAAAAAAATAACTCAAAATTATTAATCCATAAATAACTTACGGTATATTAATAGGGTATAGTTCGTCTTGGTATATTAGATACTATATTTAATGTTGATTCGAATGGTATATCGTAACCCAATTCGAGATTATTACTTCATTGGGCAAATCCACTTTGAAAATATCAGTCAAAAAAAATAACTCAAAATTATTAATCCATAAATAACTTACGGTATATTAATAGGGTATAGTTCGTCTTGGTATATTAGATACTATATTTAATGGTGATTCTAATGGTATATCGTAACCCAATTCGCAATGATTACTTCATTGGGCAAATCCACTTTGAAAATATCAGTCAAAAAAAATAACTCAAAATTATTAATCCATAAATAACTTACGGTATATTAATAGGGTATTGTTCGTCTTGGTATATTAGATACTATATTTAATGGTGATTCGAATGGTATATCGTAACCCAATTCGAATTGATTACTTCATTGGGCAAATCCACTTTGAAAATATCAGTCAAAAAAAATAACTCAAAATTATTAATCCATAAATAACTTACGGTATATTAATAGGGTATAGTTCGTCTTGGTATATTAGATACTATATTTAATGGTGATTCTAATGGTATATCGTAACCCAATTCGCAATGATTACTTCATTGGGCAAATCCATTTTGAAAATATCAGTCAAAAAAAATAACTCAAAATTATTAATCCATAAATAACTTACGGTATATTAATAGGGTATTGTTCGTCTTGGTATATTAGATACTATATTTAATGGTGATTCGAATGGTATATCGTAACCCAATTCGCAATGATTACTTCATTGGGCAAATCCACTTTGAATATATCAGTCAAAAAAATAACTCAAAATTATTAATCCATAAATAACTTACGGTATATTAATAGGGTATAGTTCGTCTTGGTATATTAGATACTATATTTAATGGTGATTCGAATGCTATATCGTAACCCAATTCGCAATGATTACTTCATTGGGCAAATCCACTTTGAATATATCAGTCAAAAAAATAACTCAAAATTATTAATCCATAAATAACTTACGGTATATTAATAGGGTATTGTTCGTCTTGGTATATTAGATACTATATTTAATGGTGATTCGAATGGTATATCGTAACCCAATTCGCAATGATTACTTCATTGGGCAAATCCACTTTGAAAATATCAGTCAAAAAAAATAACTCAAAATTATTAATCCATAAATAACTTACGGTATATTAATAGGGTATTGTTCGTCTTGGTATATTAGATACTATATTTAATGGTGATTCGAATGGTATATCGTAACCCAATTCGCAATGATTACTTCATTGGGCAAATCCACTTTGAATATATCAGTCAAAAAAATAACTCAAAATTATTAATCCATAAATAACTTACGGTATATTAATAGGGTATTGTTCGTCTTGGTATATTAGATACTATATTTAATGGTGATTCGAATGGTATATCGTAACCCAATTCGAGATGATTACTTCACTGGGCAAATCCACTTTGAATATATCAGTCAAAAAAAATAACTCAAAATTATTAATCCATAAATAACTTACGGTATATTAATAGGGTATAGTTCGTCTTGGTATATTAGATACTATATTTAATGGTGATTCGAATGCTATATCGTAACCCAATTCGAGATGATTACTTCACTGGGCAAATCCACTTTGAAAATATCAGTCAAAAAAAATAACTCAAAATTATTAATCCATAAATAACTTACGGTATATTAATAGGGTATTGTTCGTCTTGGTATATTAGATACTATATTTAATGGTGATTCGAATGGTATATCGTAACCCAATTCGCAATGATTACTTCATTGGGCAAATCCACTTTGAAAATATCAGTCAAAAAAAATAACTCAAAATTATTAATCCATAAATAACTTACGGTATATTAATAGGGTATTGTTCGTCTTGGTATATTAGATACTATATTTAATGGTGATTCGAATGGTATATCGTAACCCAATTCGCAATGATTACTTCATTGGGCAAATCCACTTTGAAAATATCAGTCAAAAAAAAATAACTCAAAATTATTAATCCATAAATAACTTACGGTATATTAATAGGGTATAGTTCGTCTTGGTATATTAGATACTATATTTAATGGTGATTCTAATGGTATATCGTAACCCAATTCGCAATGATTACTTCATTGGGCAAATCCACTTTGAAAATATCAGTCAAAAAAAATAACTCAAAATTATTAATCCATAAATAACTTACGGTATATTAATAGGGTATTGTTCGTCTTGGTATATTAGATACTATATTTAATGGTGATTCGAATGGTATATCGTAACCCAATTCGAATTGATTACTTCATTGGGCAAATCCACTTTGAAAATATCAGTCAAAAAAAATAACTCAAAATTATTAATCCATAAATAACTTACGGTATATTAATAGGGTATAGTTCGTCTTGGTATATTAGATACTATATTTAATGGTGATTCTAATGGTATATCGTAACCCAATTCGCAATGATTACTTCATTGGGCAAATCCATTTTGAAAATATCAGTCAAAAAAAATAACTCAAAATTATTAATCCATAAATAACTTACGGTATATTAATAGGGTATTGTTCGTCTTGGTATATTAGATACTATATTTAATGGTGATTCGAATGGTATATCGTAACCCAATTCGCAATGATTACTTCATTGGGCAAATCCACTTTGAATATATCAGTCAAAAAAATAACTCAAAATTATTAATCCATAAATAACTTACGGTATATTAATAGGGTATAGTTCGTCTTGGTATATTAGATACTATATTTAATGGTGATTCGAATGCTATATCGTAACCCAATTCGCAATGATTACTTCATTGGGCAAATCCACTTTGAATATATCAGTCAAAAAAATAACTCAAAATTATTAATCCATAAATAACTTACGGTATATTAATAGGGTATTGTTCGTCTTGGTATATTAGATACTATATTTAATGGTGATTCGAATGGTATATCGTAACCCAATTCGCAATGATTACTTCATTGGGCAAATCCACTTTGAAAATATCAGTCAAAAAAAATAACTCAAAATTATTAATCCATAAATAACTTACGGTATATTAATAGGGTATTGTTCGTCTTGGTATATTAGATACTATATTTAATGGTGATTCGAATGGTATATCGTAACCCAATTCGCAATGATTACTTCATTGGGCAAATCCACTTTGAATATATCAGTCAAAAAAATAACTCAAAATTATTAATCCATAAATAACTTACGGTATATTAATAGGGTATTGTTCGTCTTGGTATATTAGATACTATATTTAATGGTGATTCGAATGGTATATCGTAACCCAATTCGAGATGATTACTTCACTGGGCAAATCCACTTTGAATATATCAGTCAAAAAAAATAACTCAAAATTATTAATCCATAAATAACTTACGGTATATTAATAGGGTATAGTTCGTCTTGGTATATTAGATACTATATTTAATGGTGATTCGAATGCTATATCGTAACCCAATTCGAGATGATTACTTCACTGGGCAAATCCACTTTGAAAATATCAGTCAAAAAAAATAACTCAAAATTATTAATCCATAAATAACTTACGGTATATTAATAGGGTATTGTTCGTCTTGGTATATTAGATACTATATTTAATGGTGATTCGAATGGTATATCGTAACCCAATTCGCAATGATTACTTCATTGGGCAAATCCACTTTGAAAATATCAGTCAAAAAAAATAACTCAAAATTATTAATCCATAAATAACTTACGGTATATTAATAGGGTATTGTTCGTCTTGGTATATTAGATACTATATTTAATGGTGATTCGAATGGTATATCGTAACCCAATTCGCAATGATTACTTCATTGGGCAAATCCACTTTGAAAATATCAGTCAAAAAAAAATAACTCAAAATTATTAATCCATAAATAACTTACGGTATATTAATAGGGTATAGTTCGTCTTGGTATATTAGATACTATATTTAATGGTGATTCGAATGCTATATCGTAACCCAATTCGCAATGATTACTTCATTGCGCAAATCCACTTTGAAAATATCAGTCAAAAAAAATAACTCAAAATTATTAATCCATAAATAACTTACGGTATATTAATAGGGTATAGTTCGTCTTGGTATATTAGATACTATATTTAATGGTGATTCGAATGCTATATCGTAACCCAATTCGAGATGATTACTTCACTGGGCAAATCCACTTTGAAAATATCAGTCAAAAAAAATAACTCAAAATTATTAATCCATAAATAACTTACGGTATATTAATAGGGTATAGTTCGTCTTGGTATATTAGATACTATATTTAATGGTGATTTGAATGGTATATCGTAACCCAATTCGAGATGATTACTTCACTGGGCAAATCCACTTTGAAAATATCAGTCAAAAAAAATAACTCAAAATTATTAATCCATAAATAACTTACGGTATATTAATAGGGTATAGTTCGTCTTGGTATATTAGATACTATATTTAATGGTGATTCGAATGGTATATCGTAACCCAATTCGAGATTATTACTTCATTGGGCAAATCCACTTTGAAAATATCAGTCAAAAAAAATAACTCAAAATTATTAATCCATAAATAACTTACGGTATATTAATAGGGTATAGTTCGTCTTGGTATATTAGATACTATATTTAATGGTGATTCGAATGGTATATCGTAACCCAATTCGAGATTATTACAACATTGGGCAAATCCACTTTGAAAATATCAGTCAAAAAAAATAACTCAAAATTATTAATCCATAAATAACTTACGGATATTAATAGGGTATAGTTATTCTTGGGATATTAGATACTATATTTAATGTTGATTCTAATGGTATATCGTAACCCAATTCGCAATGATTACTTCATTGGGCAAATCCACTTTGAAAATATCAGTCAAAAAAAATAACTCAAAATTATTAATCCATAAATAACTTACGGTATATTAATAGGGTATAGTTCGTCTTGGTATATTAGATACTATATTTAATGTGATTCGAATGGTATATCGTAACCCAATTCGAGATGATTACTTCACTGGGCAAATCCACTTTTAAAATATCAGTCAAAAAAAATAACTCAAAATTATTAATCCATAAATAACTTACGGTATATTAATAGGGTATAGTTCGCTTGGTATATTAGATACTATATTTAATGGTGATTCGAATGGTATATCGTAACCCAATTCGCGATGATTACTTCACTGGGCAAATCCACTTTGATAATATCAGTCAAAAAAAATAACTCAAAATTATTAATCCATAAATAACTTACGGTATATTAATAGGGTATAGTTCGTCTTGGTATATTAGATACTATATTTAATGGTGATTCGAATGGTATATCGTAACCCAATTCGAGATGATTACTTCACTGGGCAAATCCACTTTTAAAATATCAGTCAAAAAAAATAACTCAAAATTATTAATCCATAAATAACTTACGGTATATTAATAGGGTATAGTTCGCTTGGTATATTAGATACTATATTTAATGGTGATTCGAATGGTATATCGTAACCCAATTCGCGATGATTACTTCACTGGGCAAATCCACTTTGATAATATCAGTCAAAAAAAATAACTCAAAATTATTAATCCATAAATAACTTACGGTATATTAATAGGGTATAGTTCGTCTTGGTATATTAGATACTATATTTAATGGTGATTCTAATGGTATATCGTAACCCAATTCGCAATGATTACTTCATTGGGCAAATCCACTTTGAAAATATCAGTCAAAAAAAATAACTCAAAATTATTAATCCATAAATAACTTACGGTATATTAATAGGGTATAGTTCGTCTTGGTATATTAGATACTATATTTAATGGTGATTCTAATGGTATATCGTAACCCAATTCGCAATGATTACTTCATTGGGCAAATCCACTTTGAAAATATCAGTCAAAAAAAATAACTCAAAATTATTAATCCATAAATAACTTACGGTATATTAATAGGGTATTGTTCGTCTTGGTATATTAGATACTATATTTAATGGTGATTCGAATGGTATATCGTAACCCAATTCGCAATGATTACTTCATTGGGCAAATCCACTTTGAAAATATCAGTCAAAAAAAATAACTCAAAATTATTAATCCATAAATAACTTACGGTATATTAATAGGGTATAGTTCGTCTTGGTATATTAGATACTATATTTAATGGTGATTCTAATGGTATATCGTAACCCAATTCGCAATGATTACTTCATTGGGCAAATCCACTTTGAAAATATCAGTCAAAAAAAATAACTCAAAATTATTAATCCATAAATAACTTACGGTATATTAATAGGGTATTGTTCGTCTTGGTATATTAGATACTATATTTAATGGTGATTCGAATGGTATATCGTAACCCAATTCGCAATGATTACTTCATTGGGCAAATCCACTTTGAAAATATCAGTCAAAAAAAATAACTCAAAATTATTAATCCATAAATAACTTACGGTATATTAATAGGGTATAGTTCGTCTTGGTATATTAGATACTATATTTAATGGTGATTCTAATGGTATATCGTAACCCAATTCGCAATGATTACTTCATTGGGCAAATCCATTTTGAAAATATCAGTCAAAAAAAATAACTCAAAATTATTAATCCATAAATAACTTACGGTATATTAATAGGGTATTGTTCGTCTTGGTATATTAGATACTATATTTAATGGTGATTCGAATGGTATATCGTAACCCAATTCGCAATGATTACTTCATTGGGCAAATCCACTTTGAATATATCAGTCAAAAAAATAACTCAAAATTATTAATCCATAAATAACTTACGGTATATTAATAGGGTATAGTTCGTCTTGGTATATTAGATATATATTTAATGGTGATTCGAATGCTATATCGTAACCCAATTCGCAATGATTACTTCATTGCGCAAATCCACTTTGAAAATATCAGTCAAAAAAAATAACTCAAAATTATTAATCCATAAATAACTTACGGTATATTAATAGGGTATAGTTCGTCTTGGTATATTAGATACTATATTTAATGGTGATTCGAATGCTATATCGTAACCCAATTCGAGATGATTACTTCACTGGGCAAATCCACTTTGAAAATATCAGTCAAAAAAAATAACTCAAAATTATTAATCCATAAATAACTTACGGTATATTAATAGGGTATAGTTCGTCTTGGTATATTAGATACTATATTTAATGTTGATTCGAATGGTATATCGTAACCCAATTCGAGATGATTACTTCACTGGGCAAATCCACTTTGAAAATATCAGTCAAAAAAAATAACTCAAAATTATTAATCCATAAATAACTTACGGTATATTAATAGGGTATAGTTCGTCTTGGTATATTAGATACTATATTTAATGGTGATTCGAATGGTATATCGTAACCCAATTCGCAATGATTACTTCATTGGGCAAATCCACTTTGATAATATCAGTCAAAAAAAATAACTCAAAATTATTAATCCATAAATAACTTACGGTATATTAATAGGGTATAGTTCGTCTTGGTATATTAGATACTATATTTAATGTTGATTCGAATGGTATATCGTAACCCAATTCGAGATGATTACTTCACTGGGCAAATCCACTTTGAAAATATCAGTCAAAAAAAATAACTCAAAATTATTAATCCATAAATAACTTACGGTATATTAATAGGGTATAGTTCGTCTTGGTATATTAGATACTATATTTAATGTTGATTCGAATGGTATATCGTAACCCAATTCGAGATTATTACTTCATTGGGCAAATCCACTTTGAAAATATCAGTCAAAAAAAATAACTCAAAATTATTAATCCATAAATAACTTACGGTATATTAATAGGGTATAGTTCGTCTTGGTATATTAGATACTATATTTAATGTTGATTCGAATGGTATATCGTAACCCAATTCGAGATTATTACTTCATTGGGCAAATCCACTTTGAAAATATCAGTCAAAAAAAATAACTCAAAATTATTAATCCATAAATAACTTACGGTATATTAATAGGGTATAGTTCGTCTTGGTATATTAGATACTATATTTAATGGTGATTCGAATGGTATATCGTAACCCAATTCGCAATGATTACTTCATTGGGCAAATCCACTTTGATAATATCAGTCAAAAAAAATAACTCAAAATTATTAATCCATAAATAACTTACGGTATATTAATAGGGTATAGTTCGTCTTGGTATATTAGATACTATATTTAATGTTGATTCGAATGGTATATCGTAACCCAATTCGCGATGATTACTTCACTGGGCAAATCCACTTTGATAATATCAGTCAAAAAAAATAACTCAAAATTATTAATCCATAAATAACTTACGGTATATTAATAGGGTATAGTTCGTCTTGGTATATTAGATACTATATTTAATGTTGATTCGAATGGTATATCGTAACCCAATTCGAGATTATTACTTCATTGGGCAAATCCACTTTGAAAATATCAGTCAAAAAAAATAACTCAAAATTATTAATCCATAAATAACTTACGGTATATTAATAGGGTATAGTTCGTCTTGGTATATTAGATACTATATTTAATGGTGATTCGAATGGTATATCGTAACCCAATTCGAGATTATTACTTCATTGGGCAAATCCACTTTGAAAATATCAGTCAAAAAAAATAACTCAAAATTATTAATCCATAAATAACTTACGGTATATTAATAGGGTATAGTTCGTCTTGGTATATTAGATACTATATTTAATGGTGATTCTAATGGTATATCGTAACCCAATTCGCAATGATTACTTCATTGGGCAAATCCACTTTGAAAATATCAGTCAAAAAAAATAACTCAAAATTATTAATCCATAAATAACTTACGGTATATTAATAGGGTATTGTTCGTCTTGGTATATTAGATACTATATTTAATGGTGATTCGAATGGTATATCGTAACCCAATTCGCAATGATTACTTCATTGGGCAAATCCACTTTGAAAATATCAGTCAAAAAAAATAACTCAAAATTATTCATCCATAAATAACTTACGGTATATTAATAGGGTATAGTTCGTCTTGGTATATTAGATACTATATTTAATGGTGATTCTAATGGTATATCGTAACCCAATTCGCAATGATTACTTCATTGGGCAAATCCATTTTGAAAATATCAGTCAAAAAAAATAACTCAAAATTATTAATCCATAAATAACTTACGGTATATTAATAGGGTATTGTTCGTCTTGGTATATTAGATACTATATTTAATGGTGATTCGAATGGTATATCGTAACCCAATTCGCAATGATTACTTCATTGGGCAAATCCACTTTGAATATATCAGTCAAAAAAATAACTCAAAATTATTAATCCATAAATAACTTACGGTATATTAATAGGGTATAGTTCGTCTTGGTATATTAGATACTATATTTAATGGTGATTCGAATGCTATATCGTAACCCAATTCGCAATGATTACTTCATTGCGCAAATCCACTTTGAAAATATCAGTCAAAAAAAATAACTCAAAATTATTAATCCATAAATAACTTACGGTATATTAATAGGGTATAGTTCGTCTTGGTATATTAGATACTATATTTAATGGTGATTCGAATGCTATATCGTAACCCAATTCGAGATGATTACTTCACTGGGCAAATCCACTTTGAAAATATCAGTCAAAAAAAATAACTCAAAATTATTAATCCATAAATAACTTACGGTATATTAATAGGGTATAGTTCGTCTTGGTATATTAGATACTATATTTAATGGTGATTCGAATGCTATATCGTAACCCAATTCGATATGATTACTTCACTGGGCAAATCCACTTTGAAAATATCAGTCAAAAAAAATAACTCAAAATTATTAATCCATAAATAACTTACGGTATATTAATAGGGTATAGTTCGTCTTGGTATATTAGATACTATATTTAATGGTGATTCGAATGGTATATCGTAACCCAATTCGAGATGATTACTTCACTGGGCAAATCCACTTTGAAAATATCAGTCAAAAAAAATAACTCAAAATTATTAATCCATAAATAACTTACGGTATATTAATAGGGTATAGTTCGTCTTGGTATATTAGATACTATATTTAATGGTGATTCGAATGGTATATCGTAACCCAATTCGAGATTATTACAACATTGGGCAAATCCACTTTGAAAATATCAGTCAAAAAAAATAACTCAAAATTATTAATCCATAAATAACTTACGGATATTAATAGGGTATAGTTATTCTTGGGATATTAGATACTATATTTAATGGTGATTCTAATGGTATATCGTAACCCAATTCGCAATGATTACTTCATTGGGCAAATCCACTTTGAAAATATCAGTCAAAAAAAATAACTCAAAATTATTAATCCATAAATAACTTACGGTATATTAATAGGGTATTGTTCGTCTTGGTATATTAGATACTATATTTAATGGTGATTCGAATGGTATATCGTAACCCAATTCGCAATGATTACTTCATTGGGCAAATCCACTTTGAAAATATCAGTCAAAAAAAATAACTCAAAATTATTAATCCATAAATAACTTACGGTATATTAATAGGGTATAGTTCGTCTTGGTATATTAGATACTATATTTAATGGTGATTCGAATGGTATATCGTAACCCAATTCGCAATGATTACTTCATTGGGCAAATCCACTTTGAATATATCAGTCAAAAAAATAACTCAAAATTATTAATCCATAAATAACTTACGGTATATTAATAGGGTATAGTTCGTCTTGGTATATTAGATACTATATTTAATGGTGATTCGAATGCTATATCGTAACCCAATTAACGATGATTACTTCACTGGGCAAATCCACTTTGAATATATAAGTCAAAAAAATGTCTCAAAATTATTAATCCATAAATAACTTACGGTATATTAATAGGGTATAGTTTTTCTTGGTATATTAGATACTATATTTAATGGTGATTCGAATGGTATATCGTAACCCAATTAACGATGATTACTTCACTGGGCAAATCCACTTTGAAAATATCAGTCAAAAAAAATAACTCAAAATTATTAATCCATAAATAACTTACGGTATATATCGTAACCCAATTCGCGATGATTACTTCACTGGGCAAATCCACTTTGAAAATATCAGTCAAAAAAAATAACTCAAAATTATTAATCCATAAATAACTTACGGTATATTAATAGGGTATAGTTCGTCTTGGTATATTAGATACTATATTTAATGGTGATTCGAATGGTATATCGTAACCCAATTAGCGATGATTACTTCATTGGGCAAATCCACTTTGAATATATCAGTCAAAAAAAAATAACTCAAAATTATTAATCCATAAATAACTTACGGTATATTAATAGGGTATAGTTCGTCTTGGTATATTAGATACTATATTTAATGGTGATTCGAATGGTATATCGTAACCCAATTAGCGATGATTACATCACTGGGCAAATCCACTTTGAAAATATAAGTCAAAAAAATGTCTCAAAATTATTAATCCATAAATAACTTACGGTATATTAATAGGGTATAGTTCTTCTTGGTATATTAGATACTATATTTAATGGTGATTCGAATGGTATATCGTAACCCAATTAACGATGATTACTTCACTGGGCAAATCCACTTTGAAAATATCAGTCAAAAAAATGTCTCAAAATTATTAATCCATAAATAACTTACGGTATATTAATAGGGTATAGTTCGTCTTGGTATATTAGATACTATATTTAATAGTGATTCGAATGGTATATCGTAACCCAATTCGCGATGATTACTTCACTGGGCAAATCCACTTTGAAAATATCAGTCAAAAAAATGTCTCAAAATTATTAATCCATAAATAACTTACGGTATATTAATAGGGTATAGTTCGTCTTGGTATATTAGATACTATATTTAATGGTGATTCGAATGGTATATCGTAACCCAATTAACGATGATTACTTCACTGGGCAAATCCACTTTGAATATATAAGTCAAAAAAATGTCTCAAAATTATTAATCCATAAATAACTTACGGTATATTAATAGGGTATAGTTCGTCTTGGTATATTAGATACTATATTTAATGGTGATTCGAATGGTATATCGTAACTCAATTCGCGATGATTACATCACTGGGCAAATCCACTTTGAATATATCAGTCAAAAAAATGTCTCAAAATTATTAATCCATAAATAACTTACGGTATATTAATAGGGTATAGTTTTTCTTGGTATATTAGATACTATATTTAATGGTGATTCGAATGGTATATCGTAACCCAATTAACGATGATTACTTCACTGGGCAAATCCACTTTGAAAATATCAGTCAAAAAAATGTCTCAAAATTATTAATCCATAAATAACTTACGGTATATTAATAGGGTATAGTTCGTCTTGGTATATTAGATACTATATTTAATAGTGATTCGAATGGTTATCGTAACCCAATTCGCGATGATTACTTCACTGGGCAAATCCACTTTGAAAATATCAGTCAAAAAAATGTCTCAAAATTATTAATCCATAAATAACTTACGGTATATTAATAGGGTATAGTTCGTCTTGGTATATTAGATACTATATTTAATGGTGATTCGAATGGTATATCGTAACCCAAATAACGATGATTACTTCACTGGGCAAATCCACTTTGAATATATAAGTCAAAAAAATGTCTCAAAATTATTAATCCATAAATAACTTACGGTATATTAATAGGGTATAGTTCGTCTTGGTATATTAGATACTATATTTAATGGTGATTCGAATGGTATATCGTAACCCAATTAACGATGATTACTTCACTGGGCAAATCCACTTTGAATATATAAGTCAAAAAAATGTCTCAAAATTATTAATCCATAAATAACTTACGGTATATTAATAGGGTATAGTTCGTCTTGGTATATTAGATACTATATTTAATGGTGATTCAAATGGTATATCGTAACCCAATTAACGATGATTACTTCACTGGGCAAATCCACTTTGAATATATAAGTCAAAAAAATGTCTCAAAATTATTAATCCATAAATAACTTACGGTATATTAATAGGGTATAGTTTTTCTTGGTATATTAGATACTATATTTAATGGTGATTCGAATGGTATATCGTAACCCAATTAACGATGATTACTTCACTGGGCAAATCCACTTTGAAAATATCAGTCAAAAAAAATAACTCAAAATTATTAATCCATAAATAACTTACGGTATATATCGTAACCCAATTCGCGATGATTACTTCACTGGGCAAATCCACTTTGAAAATATCAGTCAAAAAAAATAACTCAAAATTATTAATCCATAAATAACTTACGGTATATTAATAGGGTATAGTTCGTCTTGGTATATTAGATACTATATTTAATGGTGATTTGAATGGTATATAGTAACCCAATTAGCGATGATTACTTCATTGGGCAAATCCACTTTGAATATATCAGTCAAAAAAAATAAATTAAAATTATTAATCCATAAATAACTTACGGTATATTAATAGGGTATAGTTCGTCTTAGTATATTAGATACTATATTTAATGGTGATTCGAATGGTATATCGTAACCCAATTAACGATGATTACTTCACTGGGCAAATCCACTTTGAAAATATCAGTCAAAAAAAATAACTCAAAATTATTAATCCATAAATAACTTACGGTATATATCGTAACCCAATTCGCGATGATTACTTCACTGGGCAAATCCACTTTGAAAATATCAGTCAAAAAAAATAACTCAAAATTATTAATCCATAAATAACTTACGGTATATTAATAGGGTATAGTTCGTCTTGGTATATTAGATACTATATTTAATGGTGATTCGAATGGTATATCGTAACCCAATTAACGATGATTACTTCACTGGGCAAATCCACTTTGAATATATAAGTCAAAAAAATGTCTCAAAATTATTAATCCATAAATAACTTACGGTATATTAATAGGGTATAGTTTTTCTTGGTATATTAGATACTATATTTAATGGTGATTCGAATGGTATATCGTAACCCAATTAACGATGATTACTTCACTGGGCAAATCCACTTTGAAAATATCAGTCAAAAAAAATAACTCAAAATTATTAATCCATAAATAACTTACGGTATATATCGTAACCCAATTCGCGATGATTACTTCACTGGGCAAATCCACTTTGAAAATATCAGTCAAAAAAAATAACTCAAAATTATTAATCCATAAATAACTTACGGTATATTAATAGGGTATAGTTCGTCTTGGTATATTAGATACTATATTTAATGGTGATTTGAATGGTATATCGTAACCCAATTAACGATGATTACTTCACTGGGTAAATCCACTTTGAAAATATCAGTCAAAAAAAATAAATTAAAATTATTAATCCATAAATAACTTACGGTATATATCGTAACCCAATTCGCGATGATTACTTCACTGGGCAAATCCACTTTGAAAATATCAGTCAAAAAAAATAACTCAAAATTATTAATCCATAAATAACTTACGGTATATTAATAGGGTATAGTTCGTCTTGGTATATTAGATACTATATTTAATGGTGATTCGAATGGTATATCGTAACCCAATTAACGATGATTACTTCACTGGGCAAATCCACTTTGAATATATAAGTCAAAAAAATGTCTCAAAATTATTAATCCATAAATAACTTACGGTATATTAATAGGGTATAGTTTTTCTTGGTATATTAGATACTATATTTAATGGTGATTCGAATGGTATATCGTAACCCAATTAACGATGATTACTTCACTGGGCAAATCCACTTTGAAAATATCAGTCAAAAAAAATAACTCAAAATTATTAATCCATAAATAACTTACGGTATATATCGTAACCCAATTCGCGATGATTACTTCACTGGGCAAATCCACTTTGAAAATATCAGTCAAAAAAAATAACTCAAAATTATTAATCCATAAATAACTTACGGTATATTAATAGGGTATAGTTCGTCTTGGTATATTAGATACTATATTTAATGGTGATTTGAATGGTATATCGTAACCCAATTAACGATGATTACTTCACTGGGCAAATCCACTTTGAATATATCAGTCAAAAAAAATAAATTAAAATTATTAATCCATAAATAACTTACGGTATATTAATAGGGTATAGTTCGTCTTAGTATATTAGATACTATATTTAATGGTGATTCGAATGGTATATCGTAACCCAATTAACGATGATTACTTCACTGGGTAAATCCACTTTGAAAATATCAGTCAAAAAAATAACTCAAAATTATTAATCCATAAATAACTTACGGTATATTAATAGGGTATAGTTCGTCTTGGTATATTAGATACTATATTTAATGGTGATTCGAATGGTATATCGTAACCCAATTCGCGATGATTACTTCACTGGGCAAATCCACTTTGAAAATATCAGTCAAAAAAATGTCTCAAAATTATTAATCCATAAATAACTTACGGTATATTAATAGGGTATAGTTCGTCTTGGTATATTAGATACTATATTTAATGGTGATTCGAATGGTATATCGTAACCCAATTAACGATGATTACTTCACTGGGCAAATCCACTTTGAAAATATCAGTCAAAAAAATGTCTCAAAATTATTAATCCATAAATAACTTACGGTATATTAATAGGGTATAGTTCGTCTTGGTATATTAGATACAATATTTAATGGAGATTCGAATGGTATATCGTAACCCAATTAACGATGATTACTTCACTGGGCAAATCCACTTTGAAAATATCAGTCAAATAAAATAAATCAAAATTATTAATCCATAAATAACTTACGGTATATTAATAGGGTATAGTTCGTCTTGGTATATTAGATACTATATTTAATGGTGATTCGAATGGTATATCGTAACCCAATTCGCGATGATTACTTACTGGGCAAATCCACTTTGAAATATCAGTCAAAAAAATGTCTCAAAATTATTAATCCATAAATAACTTACGGTATATTAATAGGGTATAGTTCGTCTTGGTATATTAGATACTATATTTAATGGTGATTCGAATGGTATATCGTAACCCAATTAACGATGATTACTTCACTGGGCAAATACACTTTGAAAATATCAGTCAAAAAAAATAACTCAAAATTATTTATCCATAAATAACTTACGGTATATTAATAGGGTATAGTTCGTCTTTGTATATTAGATACTATATTTAATGGTGATTCGAATGGTATATCGTAACCCAATTCGCGATGATTACATCACTGGGCAAATCCACTTTGAATATATCAGTCAAAAAAAAATAACTCAAAATTATTAATCCATAAATAACTTACGGTATATTAATAGGGTATAGTTCGTCTTGGTATATTAGATACTATATTTAATGGTGATTCGAATGGTATATCGTAACCCAATTAGCGATGATTACTTCACTGGGCAAATCCACTTTGAAAATATCAGTAAAAAAAAAATAACTCAAAATTATTAATCCATAAATAACTTACGGTATATTAATAGGGTATAGTTCGTCTTTGTATATTAGATACTATATTTAATGGTTATTCGAATGGTATATCGTAACCCAATTCGCGATGATTACATCACTGGGCAAATCCACTTTGAATATATCAGTCAAAAAAAAATAACTCAAAATTATTAATCCATAAATAACTTACGGTATATTAATAGGGTATAGTTCGTCTTGGTATATTAGATACTATATTTAATGGTGATTCGAATGGTATATCGTAACCCAATTAACGATGATTACTTCACTGGGCAAATCCACTTTGAAAATATAAGTCAAAAAAATGTCTCAAAATTATTAATCCATAAATAACTTACGGTATATTAATAGGGTATAGTTCGTCTTGGTATATTAGATACTATATTTAATGGTGATTCGAATGGTATATCGTAACCCAATTAACGATGATTACTTCACTGGGCAAATCCACTTTGAAAATATAAGTCAAAAAAATGTCTCAAAATTATTAATCCATAAATAACTTACGGTATATTAATAGGGTATAGTTCGTCTTGGTATATTAGATACTTATTTAATGGTGATTCGAATGGTATATCGTAACCCAATTAACGATGATTACTTCACTGGGCAAATCCAGTTTGAAAATATCAGTCAAAAAAATGTCTCAAAATTATTAATCCATAAATAACTTACGGTATATTAATAGGGTATAGTTCGTCTTGGTATATTAGATACTATATTTAATGGTGATTCGAATGGTATATCGTAACCCAATTCGCGATGATTACTTCACTGGGCAAATCACTTTGAAAATATCAGTCAAAAAAATGTCTCAAAATTATTAATCCATAAATAACTTACGGTATATTAATAGGGTATAGTTCGTCTTGGTATATTAGATACTATATTTAATGGTGATTCGAATGGTATATCGTAACCCAATTAACGATGATTACTTCACTGGGCAAATCCACTTTGAAAATATAAGTCAAAAAAATGTCTCAAAATTATTAATCCATAAATAACTTACGGTATATTAATAGGGTATAGTTCTTCTTGGTATATTAGATACTATATTTAATGGTGATTCGAATGGTATATCGTAACCCAATTAACGATGATTACTTCACTGGGCAAATCCACTTTGAAAATATCAGTCAAAAAAATGTCTCAAAATTATTAATCCATAAATAACTTACGGTATATTAATAGGGTATAGTTCGTCTTGGTATATTAGATACTATATTTAATAGTGATTCGAATGGTATATCGTAACCCAATTCGCGATGATTACTTCACTGGGCAAATCCACTTTGAAAATATCAGTCAAAAAAATGTCTCAAAATTATTAATCCATAAATAACTTACGGTATATTAATAGGGTATAGTTCGTCTTGGTATATTAGATACTATATTTAATGGTGATTCGAATGGTATATCGTAACCCAATTAACGATGATTACTTCACTGGGCAAATCCACTTTGAATATATAAGTCAAAAAAATGTCTCAAAATTATTAATCCATAAATAACTTACGGTATATTAATAGGGTATAGTTCGTCTTGGTATATTAGATACTATATTTAATGGTGATTCGAATGGTATATCGTAACCCAATTAACGATGATTACTTCACTGGGCAAATCCACTTTGAATATATAAGTCAAAAAAATGTCTCAAAATTATTAATCCATAAATAACTTACGGTATATTAATAGGGTATAGTTCGTCTTGGTATATTAGATACTATATTTAATGGTGATTCGAATGGTATATCGTAACCCAATTAACGATGATTACTTCACTGGGCAAATCCACTTTGAATATATAAGTCAAAAAAATGTCTCAAAATTATTTATCCATAAATAACTTACGGTATATTAATAGGGTATAGTTCGTCTTGGTATATTAGATACTATATTTAATGGTGATTCGAATGGTATATCGTAACCCAATTAACGATGATTACTTCACTGGGCAAATCCACTTTGAAAATATAAGTCAAAAAAATGTCTCAAAATTATTAATCCATAAATAACTTACGGTATATTAATAGGGTATAGTTCTTCTTGGTATATTAGATACTATATTTAATGGTGATTCGAATGGTATATCGTAACCCAATTAACGATGATTACTTCACTGGGCAAATCCACTTTGAAAATATCAGTCAAAAAAATGTCTCAAAATTATTAATCCATAAATAACTTACGGTATATTAATAGGGTATAGTTCGTCTTGGTATATTAGATACTATATTTAATAGTGATTCGAATGGTATATCGTAACCCAATTCGCGATGATTACTTCACTGGGCAAATCCACTTTGAAAATATCAGTCAAAAAAATGTCTCAAAATTATTAATCCATAAATAACTTACGGTATATTAATAGGGTATAGTTCGTCTTGGTATATTAGATACTATATTTAATGGTGATTCGAATGGTATATCGTAACCCAATTAACGATGATTACTTCACTGGGCAAATCCACTTTGAATATATAAGTCAAAAAAATGTCTCAAAATTATTAATCCATAAATAACTTACGGTATATTAATAGGGTATAGTTCGTCTTGGTATATTAGATACTATATTTAATGGTGATTCGAATGGTATATCGTAACCCAATTAACGATGATTACTTCACTGGGCAAATCCACTTTGAATATATAAGTCAAAAAAATGTCTCAAAATTATTAATCCATAAATAACTTACGGTATATTAATAGGGTATAGTTCGTCTTGGTATATTAGATACTATATTTAATGGTGATTCGAATGGTATATCGTAACCCAATTAACGATGATTACTTCACTGGGCAAATCCACTTTGAATATATAAGTCAAAAAAATGTCTCAAAATTATTTATCCATAAATAACTTACGGTATATTAATAGGGTATAGTTCGTCTTGGTATATTAGATACTATATTTAATGGTGATTCGAATGGTATATCGTAACCCAATTAACGATGATTACTTCACTGGGCAAATCCACTTTGAAAATATCAGTCAAAAAAATGTCTCAAAATTATTAATCCATAAATAACTTACGGTATATTAATAGGGTATAGTTCGTCTTGGTATATTAGATACTATATTTAATGGTGATTCGAATGGTATATCGTAACCCAATTAACGATGATTACTTCACTGGGCAAATCCACTTTGAAAATATCAGTCAAAAAAATAACTCAAAATTATTAATCCATAAATAACTTACGGTATATTAATAGGGTATAGTTCGTCTTGGTATATTAGATACTATATTTAATGGTGATTCGAATGGTATATCGTAACCCAATTAACGATGATTACTTCACTGGGCAAATCCACTTTGAATATATAAGTCAAAAAAATGTCTCAAAATTATTAATCCATAAATAACTTACGGTATATTAATAGGGTATAGTTCGTCTTGGTATATTAGATACTATATTTAATGGTGATTCGAATGGTATATCGTAACCCAATTAACGATGATTACTTCACTGGGCAAATCCACTTTGAATATATAAGTCAAAAAAATGTCTCAAAATTATTTATCCATAAATAACTTACGGTATATTAATAGGGTATAGTTCGTCTTGGTATATTAGATACTATATTTAATGGTGATTCGAATGGTATATCGTAACCCAATTAACGATGATTACTTCACTGGGCAAATCCACTTTGAAAATATCAGTCAAAAAAATGTCTCAAAATTATTAATCCATAAATAACTTACGGTATATTAATAGGGTATAGTTTTTCTTGGTATATTAGATACTATATTTAATGGTGATTCGAATGGTATATCGTAACCCAATTAACGATGATTACTTCACTGGGCAAATCCACTTTGAAAATATCAGTCAAAAAAATAACTCAAAATTATTAATCCATAAATAACTTACGGTATATTAATAGGGTATAGTTCGTCTTGGTATATTAGATACTATATTTAATGGTGATTCGAATGGTATATCGTAACCCAATTAGCGATGATTACTTCACTGGGCAAATCCACTTTGAAAATATCAGTAAAAAAAAAATAACTCAAAATTATTAATCCATAAATAACTTACGGTATATTAATAGGGTATAGTTCGTCTTTGTATATTAGATACTATATTTAATGGTGATTCGAATGGTATATCGTAACCCAATTCGCGATGATTACATCACTGGGCAAATCCACTTTGAATATATCAGTCAAAAAAAAATAACTCAAAATTATTAATCCATAAATAACTTACGGTATATTAATAGGGTATAGTTCGTCTTGGTATATTAGATACTATATTTAATGGTGATTCGAATGGTATATCGTAACCCAATTAGCGATGATTACTTCACTGGGCAAATACACTTTGAAAATATCAGTCAAAAAAAATAACTCAAAATTATTAATCCATAAATAACTTACGGTATATTAATAGGGTATAGTTCGTCTTTGTATATTAGATACTATATTTAATGGTGATTCGAATGGTATATCGTAACCCAATTCGCGATGATTACATCACTGGGCAAATCCACTTTGAATATATCAGTCAAAAAAAAATAACTCAAAATTATTAATCCATAAATAACTAGCGGTATATTAATAGGGTATAGTTCGTCTTGGTATATTAGATACTATATTTAATGGTGATTCGAATGGTATATCGTAACCCAATTAACGATGATTACTTCACTGGGCAAATACACTTTGAAAATATCAGTCAAAAAAAATAACTCAAAATTATTTATCCATAAATAACTTACGGTATATTAATAGGGTATAGTTCGTCTTGGTATATTAGATACTATATTTAATGGTGATTCGAATGGTATATCGTAACCCAATTAACGATGATTACTTCACTGGGCAAATACACTTTGAAAATATCAGTCAAAAAAAATAACTCAAAATTATTTATCCATAAATAACTTACGGTATATTAATAGGGTATAGTTCGTCTTGGTATATTAGATACTATATTTAATGTTGATTCGAATGGTATATCGTAACCCAATTAACGATGATTACTTCACTGGGCAAATACACTTTGAAAATATCAGTCAAAAAAAATAACTCAAAATTATTTATCCATAAATAACTTACGGTATATTAATAGGGTATAGTTCGTCTTGGTATATTAGATACTATATTTAATGGTGATTCGAATGGTATATCGTAACCCAATTAACGATGATTACTTCACTGGGCAAATACACTTTGAAAATATCAGTCAAAAAAAATAACTCAAAATTATTTATCCATAAATAACTTACGGTATATTAATAGGGTATAGTTCGTCTTGGTATATTAGATACTATATTTAATGGTGATTCGAATGGTATATCGTAACCCAATTCGCGATAATTACATCACTGGGCAAATCCACTTTGAAAATATCAGTCAAAAAAAATAACTCAAAATTATTTATCCATAAATAACTTACGGTATATTAATAGGGTATAGTTCGTCTTTGTATATTAGATACTATATTTAATGGTGATTCGAATGGTATATCGTAACCCAATTAACGATGATTACTTCACTGGGCAAATACACTTTGAAAATATCAGTCAAAAAAAATAACTCAAAATTATTAATCCATAAATAACTTACGGTATATTAATAGGGTATAGTTCGTCTTGGTATATTAGATACTATATTTAATGGTGATTCGAATGGTATATCGTAACCCAATTAACGATGATTACTTCACTGGGCAAATACACTTTGAAAATATCAGTCAAAAAAAATAACTCAAAATTATTAATCCATAAATAACTTACGGTATATTAATAGGGTATAGTTCGTCTTGGTATATTAGATACTATATTTAATGGTGATTCGAATGGTATATCGTAACCCAATTAACGATGATTACTTCACTGGGCAAATACACTTTGAAAATATCAGTCAAAAAAAATAACTCAAAATTATTTATCCATAAATAACTTACGGTATATTAATAGGGTATAGTTCGTCTTGGTATATTAGATACTATATTTAATGGTGATTCGAATGGTATATCGTAACCCAATTCGCGTTGATTACATCACTGGGCAAATCCACTTTGAATATATCAGTCAAAAAAAAATAACTCAAAATTATTAATCCATAAATAACTTACGGTATATTAATAGGGTATAGTTCGTCTTGGTATATTAGATACTATATTTAATGGTGATTCGAATGGTATATCGTAACCCAATTAACGATGATTACTTCACTGGGCAAATCCACTTTGAAAATATCAGTCAAAAAAATAACTCAAAATTATTAATCCATAAATAACTTACGGTATATTAATAGGGTATAGTTCGTCTTGGTATATTAGATACTATATTTAATGGTGATTCGAATGGTATATCGTAACCCAATTAGCGATGATTACTTCACTGGGCAAATCCACTTTGAAAATATCAGTAAAAAAAAAATAACTCAAAATTATTAATCCATAAATAACTTACGGTATAATAATAGGGTATAGTTCGTCTTTGTATATTAGATACTATATTTAATGGTGATTCGAATGGTATATCGTAACCCAATTCGCGATGATTACATCACTGGGCAAATCCACTTTGAATATATCAGTCAAAAAAAAATAACTCAAAATTATTAATCCATAAATAACTTACGGTATATTAATAGGGTATAGTTCGTCTTGGTATATTAGATACTATATTTAATGGTGATTCGAATGGTATATCGTAACCCAATTAGCGATGATTACTTCACTGGGCAAATACACTTTGAAAATATCAGTCAAAAAAAATAACTCAAAATTATTAATCCATAAATAACTTACGGTATATTAATAGGGTATAGTTCGTCTTTGTATATTAGATACTATATTTAATGGTGATTCGAATGGTATATCGTAACCCAATTCGCGATGATTACATCACTGGGCAAATCCACTTTGAATATATCAGTCAAAAAAAAATAACTCAAAATTATTAATCCATAAATAACTAGCGGTATATTAATAGGGTATAGTTCGTCTTGGTATATTAGATACTATATTTAATGGTGATTCGAATGGTATATCGTAACCCAATTAACGATGATTACTTCACTGGGCAAATACACTTTGAAAATATCAGTCAAAAAAAATAACTCAAAATTATTTATCCATAAATAACTTACGGTATATTAATAGGGTATAGTTCGTCTTGGTATATTAGATACTATATTTAATGGTGATTCGAATGGTATATCGTAACCCAATTAACGATGATTACTTCACTGGGCAAATACACTTTGAAAATATCAGTCAAAAAAAATAACTCAAAATTATTTATCCATAAATAACTTACGGTATATTAATAGGGTATAGTTCGACTTGGTATATTAGATACTATATTTAATGGTGATTCGAATGGTATATCGTAACCCAATTCGCGATAATTACATCACTGGGCAAATCCACTTTGAAAATATCAGTCAAAAAAAATAACTCAAAATTATTTATCCATAAATAACTTACGGTATATTAATAGGGTATAGTTCGTCTTTGTATATTAGATACTATATTTAATGGTGATTCGAATGGTATATCGTAACCCAATTAACGATGATTACTTCACTGGGCAAATACACTTTGAAAATATCAGTCAAAAAAAATAACTCAAAATTATTAATCCATAAATAACTTACGGTATATTAATAGGGTATAGTTCGTCTTTGTATATTAGATACTATATTTAATGGTGATTCGAATGGTATATCGTAACCCAATTAACGATGATTACTTCACTGGGCAAATACACTTTGAAAATATCAGTCAAAAAAAATAACTCAAAATTATTTATCCATAAATAACTTACGGTATATTAATAGGGTATAGTTCGTCTTTGTATATTAGATACTATATTTAATGGTGATTCGAATGGTATATCGTAACCCAATTAACGATGATTACTTCACTGGGCAAATCCACTTTGAAAATATCAGTCAAAAAAAATAACTCAAAATTATTAATCCATAAATAACTTACGGTATATTAATAGGGTATAGTTCGTCTTGGTATATTAGATACTATATTTAATGGTGATTCGAATGGTATATCGTAACCCAATTAACGATGATTACTTCACTGGGCAAATACACTTTGAAAATATCAGTCAAATAAAATAACTCAAAATTATTTATCCATAAATAACTTACGGTATATTAATAGTGTAAGGCGGAGACTTAAATTGCAAATCCTAAAATGTAAAAGTCCCCGCCTATCAATTTATCCTAGCATAAAAGCGAGCGATAAACAGTTATAGTCAATTCAGTTGAGATTCACTTGGGGTTCAGTCAGCATTCACTTAAGGCTTTAAATCAGCGAGCAAGCGTAGTCCTCTCTTTAGTGTAAACAAAGCTATTTAATCTTCAATGTAATCTTACAATAAATAAAATGAAAAGGAAAATAAAAGCGCTTATAATATAAGTCCCTGGATATCTAATATGCTCTCGTTACTTATTATGTTATTATTAATCGAAATGTATTTTGCCTTTATTATCATATTTGTCGCGCTTATCTTACATTTTATATTATTCAATAAAAATTCATATTTCTCTTCTAAGGTCCTTCTGGACCACAAATGAGAGTTTGAGAAAGAGAGTGAAGAGAGCGATATCGTAGACTCCATAAGGATAGAAAGGAATACACCACTGCGATTGAGAAGGGACACCTCTATAGGGACTGGGACCAACACACTTTACTGGTAGCACCGGATGGTTTTGGTTCACAGTGAAAACCCTATTTCGAAAATAATAAGAATAAAAAATAAAGTTTTTACTAGAAAAAACGAGTCCAAAAGTCAAAGTCAGTCAAAAACCCTAATCTTTGATCTTATTTTTTTTATTTTTTTTTATTTTTATGTCTTTACACAACAAATTTCTTTCCTCTCATAAAAAGAGAAATAAAAGGTTGAAACAAACAATAAAAAGAATTCACGTGCATTTAAAATTACAAATTTAGAAACATTTTACCAGTCATTTGATTCGGTGCCTCTTCTCACATAAGGGAAACGAGGAAGTGGGGTAGTGATTTATTGCATTAAAAGAGCGAAATTCACAAAAAATTAAGACCAAAAACCAAAAAAAGCAAGATTTACAAACTCTATAAATTTTATTAATTGAAAAAGTCACAAAAAAATCATGTTAAGGTATTTAAAAATTTTCCTTTATGTCTCCATTTTATAAAAAAAAAGTAATTAGTATTTCAATTAATTAATTATTTAATTTTTCAATATTTTTCCCCCAAAGAAAAATCTCTCTTTCCAAAAAACCCATTTCCAACTCTTTTTTTTATTTCTTTTAATTTTCATATATTCTATGGGTTTTAATCTTTTACTTTCAGTTTTGTTTCATTATATCCCCGCATAAAAAAAAGAGATTGTTTTTACAACAAAAATGGGAAAAAGTTTAGTGGTAGCGACTGTCTCATAAAAGTGAAAAAGAAATGATTAGTCACTTTTTCCTAAGTTTTCACAATGATTTCCTTGCGATTTTAAATAATAAAATAATTTTATTTATGATTTTTCAAAACATTATTTTTTTCAACAAAAAGCCTTATCAAACATAAATATATTTTTTATAATTTTTGTGAATGTATTTTTGATCATTTTCTTTGGTATAATTTGACTCGGGAGTATTGGTTTTGCTATTTTTTTGGGAAATTTAATTGAAATTTATTGTTTATTATTTCTTTTGTAAAATCTATTATAAATTATTCGACTTAAATGGATTCTCCTCTCATTGGCAAAAATTATTTGGGGAAATGGCAAAAATTTGTGGAAATGGCAAATTTGTGGAAATGGCAAAAATGAGGATGAATAAAACTACAAAATTGACTACTCACGAAAAGACGACAAAAATGAGACTAAAAAAATGAGAAGGATATATTGTACAGGTAGTTAGAAACAGTCTAAAAGCCAAAAAATAGAAAAAATTAAAATTTCTCTTCTTATAACATAAGCTAATCTGAATATAAAAGTATCTCATCCTTCTCAGTCAAAATTTTTTAGTTCTCATAGTCCATTATAAATTCTTAGTTATTAATAAACGGAAAGAATAAGGTTTAAAAGTCGTGTTTGATTGTTGTACTTTTCGTTAAGATTGTTTTAAACCTTTAATTGAGTAAATCTAATGCCTTAAGGCACCTAAAAAATATACGAGTCAATTATAACTAACACGTGTCATTTTAAATTATTTTTTTAACTCAAAAATCAACGTTCACATAGATTATTTCTTCACTCAAAAACTAGTCTATTTTTACGAATTATTTAAATTTCTTTTCATTTAATTTAAATTTGTTTTTAGTAAATATTTAGCATTTTTCATATAGTAAATATATGATATAGGAAAATAATTTATAAATCAAAACTTCATTTGAAAATCAAAATTCATCAACCTTTGTTTTTAATTTTTTATATATCTTTTAATTTCCGGTACAAAAAACTTTATTAATAGCTTCCTCATAGAAAGAAAAGACACTTTGCTAGTTGTTCCCATGTTTATAGAAAATTGTGACAACTAAAAGATATTAAATGGGAAAATATTAATAAAGAAAATGTTATAGGTAAATTTCAACCTATTAAGTAAATTTCAAAAAAAAATTTTTTTTGTTCAAATCCACAATATATATTTTTTAATTCTTATACTGTGCTTAATTTTTTAATGTACTGTCAGAAAAATCACTCTTTTTATAAAAACATTACTAATAAGGAAGAATTTGTGTTTTGATGTTAGCGGCCATCTGGCGCAAAAAAAAAGAAATAGCCTTTGTAACATTACAAAAAAGGAATTCATTTTAAGTTTTCAGACAACAATTCCCCTTCACAAATATATTGAAAAGAGGGTTTTTTGTAAAATTTTGAATACACACAAAAAATGTGATTAAATTATTCATCAAATTTATTTATAACTGGTGGGCATCTGATTCTCCTTTAAAACATTTCCAGACACATTCTCAAATTCTTCACTATTATTTCATTTTCCCGCAATCTTAACCAAACCTTTTATTGTGATTCATTAGGAAAGGAAAACATCTCTTTAATATAAAAAAAAGGTTTTTACATTTTTGTGTGCTTCAAAATTTCCATTTAGAGCAACAATGTATAATTATAATTTTTCCAATATGTAATTAAAAGAAAACCTTAGTTAAAATCAAAGTATAGAAAAAGGCCCTATCATAAACTAAATAGTTCGACTCAATCTCGAACTAGTTATACACGATTACTGTTTTTAGAACATCGACAAGAACTTTTAATTATTACATTTTTAATTAAACTTTTACCTCGCTCTTATTAAACTTTTTAAAATTAAACTTTTACCTACTTTTACTTTACCTCTAACCAGACCTTTTTTCATTGGAAAAAGAAATGTAATTTTACATTAGAAAAGAAATCTTTCCTGTTTAGTTTTTTACAATTTAGTGTGCTTTAATAATCGCATTCGTAACAATAATTTTAATTATTGTTTTTATACGTTTTTTAAATATATATAAGTTAAAGAAGACCCTATGGTTTAAAAATTAAAGTCAGAAAAAGGGTCTCTCATAAAACTAAATAATTCAACTGAATCATAATCTTTTTATATATTTTTATCAATCCTAAAATTTTTATTGTATATTACACGTTTATCTTTAGAACCTCTCAAATGTCTGAAACCAGTAAAAGTTAATGTCACAATCACATTTAGAAGTAGGTCATAACTCTAAATATTTTGCTGTAGCTTTTTGTAAAAGATATAACAAAAATTTGTTGTATAAAACAAGTATGATGTAGAAAACTTTCCGGAAAATAAGTGGTATTTCAAAAAAAATAATAGTAGAAGTAAAGAATTTTTCAGGAAAGTTTTAACAATCATACAAGGACGCGTATACAAATTTAAATGGCGTACTATTAAATTATTCGTCGAAAATAGTATCGAAATAGTTAGTACCTGTGAGATATTCTAGATAAAAGACATACATTTTATTTTTATAAAAAGTTTGCACAAAAAAAATGTTGTCACTTAATCATTTTTATTGTATTTTCTTTTAGATAGGTAACATAATTCATACACTTAATAATTGAATAAGAATATAACGAAGCATTCACATAATCAGAAAATAAAACTTTAGTCATCACGTTATTTGGCATTAACTTTTAATTAAGATTATCATTTTGTTTAGAAATTCTAAATGATCATTACTGATATAACAACCATTATTTAGAAAAAGTAGACTTTTGAATTATTCTGTAAACTACTAGAATTTATATCAATTTGTCAGCATTAACGAAAATAAACAATAAATTAATTATATTGAGCATTATAGGGAAAATGATTTGACTTAAAAAATATTTTTTGTTGTTTTTTTTAACAATTAGAACTCATTTAGTTTTGATTTTTTTTAATTATACTAAATGGTGTATTTACTACTATTGTAGTATTTTCAATAATTAAATATAACATATATAAAACAAATCTTCACCTTGCAGGATTAGATTTTTACCTTTCGGAATTAATTTTTTTTATTTTCGAATTAAAACTTTTACCTCGCTCTTACCTCTGAATTAATTATTACATTTTGGACTAAACTTTTACCTCGCTCTTACTGGTAAAGAGTTTACCTTGCTCTTTATCTCGCTCTTAATTCTTATTTGGTGAATCAAATGATTTTATAGTATTTCTATAACTTTATATTTTATTATTTTAATTTTTAATTAGTACATCTTGGATTAAATTTTTACCTCGCTCCTACTCTTACCTCGCTTACTTTGACCTCGCTCTTAATTGGTAAACGTTGATAATAAATCAGGTAATAATTAACTAAATCTGTTAATAATTCCCAGAAAACTTAAATTGTAGAAAAGTCACTTATTAATGGATTGTTTACAATCTTTATAGTTTTTTACAATTATTAATTTGTAAAAGCTAATTCAATTTTTCTTTTGTTCTCCAAATTTATTTTCTAGTTTGTATTTTTACAATTACGAACTTTAAATTATTTTGATGTAAATTTGAAAATCCCTACTTAATCTTAGATATATATTCGCGAACATATATTTCAATACCATTTTCCCTATACAAAATTCAATTAGAACTCCAATCAGCATGATTAGTATACTTTGAATGAAAGACCAAAGGGATGGGGCAAAGGTTCTTTTATAAAAAGCGACTATAACTAATGCGATAAGTAATGGCAAAGATTAAACTAATAAAAAGGGTGAATGGGAAAAGGGATAACAAAAAGGTGAAGCAAAAGAGAAAATTATGAACAATCCACTTTAGCAGTCAATTACAACAAATAAAAGCTCATAAGATAAGCTCCCGAAAGGAAAAGTGACAGGAAATAAAATCACAGGCTGTGATTAGTCTCCGTAAATAAAACTACATGAGAAAATATCAGTTTAATAAATTTTATTGTAACCATTAGAAAGGATGAATATCATTTTTTAAAATGATACATTGAGAACACTTAACAAACTATCTTAACAAACAAAGGCTCATAAAAAAAATTTTTTTTTTAACATCCATCTAATGGATTAAGTATAAACATAACTTTGGAAATAAAATTTTATTTATTCAGAAAAATAAATAAATATAATAAAATGTTTTTAAGTAAATAAATTCTCAATTTTAGATTAAATTCTAATTAAAATCTAATTTATTCTATTAAACTCCAAACAGTCCTAGCATTCAATGGGAGACCCTCCCAATAGTGCAGATATATCAGTATCTGTAACTACAAAAAATTCCTTTTGGAATAAAAATGAAAGTGAGAGCGCGCGGCTATCCGATGTAAAGCGCATGTATGATATAACGCACACTCTAGAAGAAGCAATAAACCGAAGTCTAAGACTAGTAAATAGACGCGCGACAAGCAATACCACCGCGATTAACGATATGGCAGCTGGGGTTAATGCAAATTTAGAGGTAATAAATAATCGCATTGATACGCTATCGCAAAAAGTAACCAAACTTGAGACAAACTTGGACATGAACTCCACTAATAACACTTTAGAATCGGCTAACCAAACGTTAGCAGATATTCAAACACACGAAGCAATTGACGATACAATTGTTGGTGAAGCAGATCAAATTAATATGATTAATGTACTCGAAAAGGATGGAATCATGTCCACATACAAGGATGAATCGGTAGTTACTTTTGATACATGGGCACAAAAATTTAAGGACCTTCTTGACTGTGCACCAGCAAATTGGGATGAGGCCACAAAATTGCATAGACTTAAATTCCATTTAGAGGGTACAACCAGGTCCATTTTTGATAAACTTAGGCCAAACGAAAAAGATACGGTTTCAAATGCTTTAACTGCTATTAGGTCAAAATTAGCAGCTCCACATAGGTTAGAAATTTCAAAAAGGGAGTTAATAATGTGTAAGCAAAGAAATAACGAAACTGTTAGAGAATTCATGACTCGGTTAGTCCCATTAGTACGGGCCACTTTTGAAAATGAAACTGAAGCACAGAAGCAGGCCAAAATTCGCGAAGAATTTTTAGAGAGATTAAGGCCTAATATAAGCTTTCTAATTAGAATAGTAGGATCGGCCAAAGACCTAGATGAATTATACGCAAAGGCACAAGAAATAGAAGTATTAACCGCGACAAACGATTCGTTTTCATTTGATAACCCAAGGGGTTTAGCTAATTCAATTAATATAATTCAAAACCCTAAACTTCCTGAAACCAATATTAATTCCTGGGTACGAAATCCAAATCAGAATAATCAACATCAATCATCATCAACCAGTAATTGGCCACAACGACAATATAATGCAAGTCAATTCAATACTCTGAAACGAGACAACAACTACCAAAGACAACCTCAAAATAACTGGAACCAGAACAACTTTCAAAGGAGGAACCAATATCAAAATAGGAACATGAATGATCGTAGATGGAGTGGCAGACCAGTATGTCAACACTGCAGAAAGGTAGGTCACAGTTCTTATAATTGTTTCAGGCGAAATCCACCGACTACAACACAGACATGGCAAAATAATAGAAATTATCCAAATCCGAACAGACAAAATCAGAACCCAAATAAAATTCCACTCCCAATAAATTATGTGGAGCAAAATCATCAAAATTACTCACAGGAAACCCAATATATTCCTCATAGGCAAATCTACCATACCTCAGCTTACCCAATAATTCAACAAATCCCAAACCCCGCACACCAAAATCTAAACATCTCAGAACTGGCAAACCAATTAGCTAAGCAATTAAGTTTAACTCAAACTAACAAAAAAGACTCTGTAAATACAATAACTGAACATCAACCAATAATAAGTAAAGAAGTAGAAACCGAACATAAAGAACAATTAACAAACTCTAACTTAAAAGAAATGAAACTACAAAATAAAGCATTAACGCCAAACGTAACTAACTGGGAAAGAAACTCAATGGGTCCCAGATTGAATCATATCTTCTTTATAGCTCTTATACTTTCAATTATAACAGCTCTAGGTGCAAGCAGCCCATTTCCGAAACAACCACTAATATGCCAAACTAGAGAACATGGATTATTATGGTCCCTACCTGAATTTCCAAAATGCCCGGAGATAAAAAATCAACTCACAAAACCTCCTATCCCACAAACAAGACAAATTTTTGTACCAAATAACCTTGAATATAAAACTAAAGCATGGGCCTGCAGGAAAATAATTAAATCTATGGTTAAATACACTTCACTTTCCGGAGTTCCAATAGAAAAACCAGGGGAAATAAAGCCATTAGTAATCTCACCCGAGGAATGTAAAAGCATGGTAGATCACAAAAAGTGCGAATTTGGAATTTTCCAGCAAGAGGGGGAACTGTTTCATACTAACAATAAACTAGATCTTACACCTAGGACTTGGCTTTTAGGTTCCTTTACGTGGCAGGAAGTAGTCTCTAAGAATTGTTATATATTTCCCACTCAGGTTCTTTCGCGATTTGGAGAGAAATCAATTCAAACTCCTTTTGGAGTAACCCGAAACTGCCCTTATGACATAGGTTCTTGCTCCCTTGATGATGACACTACTATAATATGGGTACCAGCACTAGGAAAGAATTGTGAATTTCTGTCAATAAGCCAACAAAATGGGCAAGTAGTCGATCATCTATGGGTTGCAGAAAAGGATCCGATTGCGCTATCTGACACAAAGCCTCTAAAGAAAATAAATGATTGTGATAGGGAAATAACTCTGACTGAGCAAGGTCTCGCTTATAGGGTAATAGGCTCCAAAATTAATCAGGCTCCAGCGGGAAAAAGGGTAAAGAGGGCCATTGAGGGATTAGTGACTTCAAGCCAATTGGCTGCAGAAATGTCATATTTAGAACTCCAAATAAGCAATTCCATGACATTCACATTTTCACACACATTTAATACTATTTGTAATTTAATGGAAGAAACCTGGAAATGGGCCGAACTAGCGATGTTAGCGGACCCAACAACGCTTGCAAGAATTTTATTTAAGGATTCTAACATTCACGCAGAGCGAAGGGGTACAAACTTAATAAAAGTCTGGCCATGTATAGTAATTCCCCACAATCACTTTCGATTTATCCCAACAGGTTCGTCACACCAATGCTTTGAATATCCACCCGTAAGCTTTTCAACTCATGGATCGGAACAGTCAGCATTCTTCAATCCTCACACAATGCAAATAATTCCAGAAGCAAAGAAATTGAACTGTGGACATGCACGGTCAATAATTGTTCAACTTGATAACGACACGTTTGAACTAGACCAAGTAACTGCCAGACTCAGAAGAATAGAAGCCCGCCCTCAAAGAAGCTTCAACCCAAGATTTGAAGAACTCCCAAAACTTTCTAGTCACTCTTTTCACCAACTGGTATTGATAAACATCACTGATATTAATCAACATACATACATGAGCAACCTGATAAAGGTGAGTGAAATTTCATACCAAATTACAAGCAAAGACCAAAAAATAGTAACCAAATTTTCCAAACCTTGGGAAACTGCTAGGGATGAAATTAGTCAACAAATATTTGGGGATTGGACTAAAGAATGGCGAATTTTTATAACTATAATAGCATGTATTTCACTCTTGGATTGTGTAATTAGAATTGTCCTAGTAATAATTGAAAGCTACGCAGGAAATGGGAGGCTAGGCAGAATATTATTTGGGACACTAACTCAAAACGCGTCAACTGTTAGGAAATTAAAAGCAATAGAAAAGCCAAGGCAGAGTGAACTTGAATTACAAGAAATTACACCCAAAATAGAAAGGTCAAAGTTAACTAACTCCATTAGGTACACCCCCATAGCAAAACCACCAAGCAGTAGTGAATCTTCAATAATGCTCTTAACAGTTAATGATCAGTATAGACGCTTACCGATAATTAATGCAAAAATAAATAGCTTACCAATCAAATGTCTTATAGATACAGGCGCAAGTATAACTGTAGCACCAATAGAGCTTGCTAATACATTAGGTTGCACTCTGACTAGGTCAAGTTCTGAAGCAATAAGTGCATCCGGGCATGCGATTCAAGTAAATTACCAAAGCCAGGTGCTAATAACAATAGCTCAAAAAACAATAGAAATAACAGTAAACTTTATAAGCAGTCAGACCTTCTCAAATAAGACTTTTGACGTTATTTTGGGATGTGACACACTGGAACATTGGCCCTCAGTCTCAATTGATTTAAAGAATAGGGAAGTACATTTTGGGCGTACACAAATAAAAATGTCTGATCATCCGAACAATAAGTATTTTAGAATATCATCAGCTAACTCTATTTCATTAAATCCCAATTCTCAAACAATAATAACAGGAACCATTGAAAATGAAATATCCACTAACTCAACTTACATAATCACACATCTTGAAGAGAAAATGAGGGAGAAAAATATAGGAATGGTGCAACTAGTAAATAATTCACAGAATGGGTTAATAAAAATTGTACTAACAAACCCAACACAAAACATAATAAACATTCATAAAAATCAACATATAGCACTCTCATCTCCACTAACTCTTGACTCAATGAACCCTAATATACTAATGGAGACCGAGCAGATAAATAACATATCACAAGAAAATACTAAAATAATTGAGGACCCAAAGTTTAAGATAGATTTCACGCAGGCTCAGGTTGATCAAGAAGATTTAAATAAATTAAAAGAGTTATGTGAGGAATTTCATGATATTTTTAGCAAAAGTCAATATGACTTAGGCTCTTATTCAGATGGTCAATATGACATTATAACCGAGACTGAAAAACCAGTCGCGTCAAAACCGAGACGCACACCTTTCAGATATAAGGAAGAGTTAGAAAAACACATTGACCAGCTGGTAAAAGCCGGTGTTATGGTTGAATCGGACACTCCCTGGCTCACTCCATTTGTAGTAGTTCAAAAGAAGGATGGGAGTATTAGACCTTGTTTAGACTTTAGGAAATTAAATGAGATAACAGTCCCCGACCACTATCCGTTACCTAGATTGGAAGTAATAATGGAAAAAGTAGGGAACTGTAACTTCTATTCCTCTCTGGACCTTGCTAGTGGCTACCTACAAATAAAATTAACGGATAACGCCTCAAGAAAATGCGGGGTTATAACTGAGGATAAAATATATCAAATGACGCATATGCCGTTTGGTCTAAAAAACGCAACGTCCGTCTTTTGTAGAGCTATGACTAATGTCTTATCAGGGTTGGAAGATTCCGTTATCTCATATGTAGATGACATACTAATCTTCACTAAGTCCCCAAATTTTTCGGACCATATCGATGTTCTTAGAAAAGTCTTTGAACGATTTAGACACTTCAATTTAAAACTAAAGCCGCAAAAATGTATATTTGGGTCTAATAAAATGCACTTTCTGGGGCACATTCTAGACGCAAATGGTTACAAACCAAGCCTAAGCAGAATCGAAATAATCAAAAATCTAGCCCCTCTTGAGAATGTAAAGGGGATTAAAAGAATAGTAGGAATGGCCTCCTTTTACCGTAGGCATATTCATGACTTCTCCACAATTGTTGAACCGTTGACAAGACTTACAAAAAAAGACACACCTTTCGTATGGGGAAGCGAGCAACAAAGTGCGCTTGATAAAATAAAAGAATTGCTTGCGCAGGGACCTTCGCTAATCTTCCCGGACTATTCAAAACCGTTCCATATATTCACAGACGCATCGACGGTAGGGCAAGCCGGGGTATTAATGCAGAAAAATGAAAATACCGGGACCTATTCAGCCATCTCATATTGCAGTCGGACTTTAGCCCAATCAGAACGAAAATGGCCTCCAGTTCAAATTGAACTAGGAGCTATAATTTTTGCTCTTCGGGAATTTAAACCTTATATATTTATGTCCGATGTCGAACTACACACAGACCACAAACCATTAGCTTATTTATTAAAGAAAGCTGAGGCACACCCACACCTCGCTAGATGGCTGATAGAACTCCAATCTTATCAAATAAAAATAGTCCATATAGCGGGAAAACAAAACTCGTTAGCAGACGCACTGTCTAGGATTCATGAAGAAACACCTGAAAAAGTTGAAAACCTAAAAGAGTTGGAAGACATCGCAGAATTCCCAGTGTGCTTAGCGATAAAACCTAGTAGTAGATTAACAACAGATGAAATAATTAATTCAGTAATTCTAAGGGACAATAAAGGGCAATCATTTACAGTAGATATTAAAACAGAACAAAGAGAAGATCCTGAAGCAAAAGCATATATAGACTTTCTAGAAAATGGTACTACCCCAGAAGGATTCACAGAAGCAGAAATTGCTAGTTTTGTTAACAGAGCTGCAACACTCTGTTTAGATTCAGACATTCTTTACTACAAACCTTCTGGTTTTAAAATGAGACTTTACATTCCAGTTTCTCTTAGATCCCTTATTTTTGAATCCTTTCACAATTCACCTCTAGGAGGGGGGCATCTCTCGGTTAAGAAAACAATAAGAAAGTGTCAGAAGTATTTTTGGCCAATGATGTATACTGACATAAATGAGTGGACAAAACAATGTATTACCTGTCAATTAAGACACTCTCCTACCCCAGCTTATAGGGCTGAAATGGCAACGGCACCTTCAAATACATTATTTGCAAAAGTAGGGCTAGACTTGGCCGGACCATTCCCGGTGACAGAAAAAGGTAACAAATATATATTAAATATAATTTGTTGGTTCACGAAATATATAATATCCGTCCCCGTACCAGACACAAAATCCCAGACGATAGCTAAAGCATTTTTGAATGAATGTTATCTTAAGTTTGGGGGCTGTACTGAACTAATATCTGACAACGCAACGACCTTTACCTCAGAGTTCTTTAAGGAATTTTGTCACATGCTTTATATAAACAAAAAATATGCTATTCCAAACTGGTCCCAAGGTAATGCCATAACAGAGCGAACGTTTAGAACATTTAATAACATACTCTCTAAATACATAACTAAAAATCAGCCTAATTTTGATGAATTTTTGAACTTTACTAATTTCTGCTATAACACTGCGGTACATAACACAACAAATGAAACTCCGTTTTATTTAATGTTTGGGAGAGACCCGATTTTTTGCGTTGACCAAATATTAGATCCAAGAGTCCGCGACCCAATAGCCTTTAATGACACTGCAGAATTCAAGCAATTGCTTGTTACCTCACTCAGGGTAGCCTGGGAATCAGCAGCAGAAGCCCATAAGGAAGCTCAAATAAAAATGAAAGAGCAATATGATAAACATACAAGGGTTTCGACAATTGAAATAGGGGATAGGGTGTTAATCCGCAACTACGCAGGAAAGCCCGGAACTTCGAAGAAGTTCCACCTCCCTTGGAAAGGCATATATCGAGTAATAAATATAGAGGGGATATACGTCACAATAACTAGTTGTAATTCGCCACAGGCTAACCCAAGGAAGGTACATATAAATCAGATTAAAAAATGTTTTGAATATCTGGGTCCAGTTTGTACAATTCCGGGGTTATCACAAGAGGAAAAAAGTTCTTTAAAAAGTGCAGAAGCTATAGAAATTGAACATACCCCGGGATTTGATCACAACATAAACACTGATTCCATCCAAAATACTAATCATGCTGATAATAAGAGTCGAAACAATACCGAGTGTCAAGAAAACCCAAACACTCACAGATACAATCTAAGGCCTAGAAATCCGTAAATATACCATCATTTTATCGCGAATTATCTCAATATAATTTTAACTAAAATCTTTATCTCAATTTCAGATATAATAATTAAAAAAAATCTATTATTAATTCTTTATTAAAAAAAAATGTCTTCAAATAATTATGAATTAAATGCCTTCTGGCATAATAATGAGAGTGAGTGGAAGAACGAGCTTCCAGTGGTTACATTGAAAATGGGAGGTAAAGCTTATCCTTTCTTAGGGCAGCTCCACCCGTTGTCGAACTTTTTCTATGCTCCACTGGTATGGAAAAACTTATCCTTTGATTGTGTAGAGCAGGCGTATGTGTGGGAAAAAGCTAACTTCTTCGGGGATATGGTGAATGCTAACAAGGTAAAGTCGTTAAAACATTTGGGTGGGGGTTATAACAATAAAATGCCTTCTGGCATAAAAAAGAAAGTTCATCCGCGGAATTATAAATGGATTGGCAAAGAAGTAGTGGGGGATTTGAAAATACAGAAAGAGTGGTCCAAGGTAAAAGAGACGCTTATTGAGGAGATAGCGTTCGAAAAGTATAACCAGAATGCGGAACTAAAGCGTCTCCTCTTGAGTACAGGTGAAGGGTGGATATTAGAGGCCAATCCAAGAGATAGTGAGTGGGGAGTTGGGTATGGTATGAGTGATCCTATTCTGGAGCATTTCACGCCTGAATCGGAGAAATTCGGAACAAATAAAATGGGTGAAATATTGATGAAAATCCGAGCAAGGTTAAGTCAGGTGGAACTCCCAGAGTATGAGGATATGGACATAGAGTCGGTGTCATCTGACACAGAAATTAGTGTAATTGAAGTGCCTTCTGGCATAAACAAAAGTGTCGAGTATGAAGTGCCTTCTGGCACAAAAATGAAAAATATTTT
Source organism: Meloidogyne enterolobii (assembly GCA_963681835.1). Lineage (NCBI taxonomy): Eukaryota > Metazoa > Nematoda > Chromadorea > Rhabditida > Meloidogynidae > Meloidogyne > Meloidogyne enterolobii. The sequence continues at coordinate 101,680 of CAVMJV010000124.1, forward strand.
ACAGTCGTCGGGTCGTGAAGGGGAATCTTCAGGGGTCTCAGAATGGGCTAATAAAGATAGTGGTTGGGACCAGCCTTCGAGCTCTCAGCAGTCCGATCGAATAAATCCTGAAGACCTCCCAGATGAGGCAAGAATTACTTCTTCAACACCGGAACCGGCTCGTGATGATGAAGCTGTGTTAGGTAAAGGTCCATTAAGGTACATGATCGCCAGAGCCAAAGATGGAGAGTTGATTGGTGCGAGAATATCAGGAAAAGGTCCGTTCTTCACAAAAATTCCTGAAAATTTGGTGGAAGGGGGACATCGAAAATTACAGTTGGGGGATCTTGTTGAGGTAGGTGAATGGGAGGACAGAGAGGGGTATGAAGTGTTAGGTAAATTCGCGGCAAATGGACCGAATGATACAGCGGCCCAAGGGCGTTATCCCCCGTGGTTATTTTCAGGTACAATAAACTACCAGGCCACCGCGACGTCGGCAACAGTTGAATTAGTTAGAGAAGCCCCAACTTGGCTACCAGCCTTAGTAGTTTCTGTGAACATTAACAGAGCAAGGGGTACATTTAAATCGGCGGAGCTAATGGCACCAGATATGCTTCGTAGCCAGGTAATTAATTCCAGACAACTCACAAATATTCACCATGAAGACCTACGAACCGGTCACTTCATCGAGGTAAATTTGTGTGCAATTAATTCCCCACAGATATGGAGAATGGGTTCCTCATATATTCTGCCTGAGAAAACTCCATTCCGTGTCGGTGATGAAGTATGGGCGCACCAGAACTGGATTATTATCGGAGCTAGGCCATTGTCAGAACAGATTTCTTATCCACTCCGAGCAAACTTTTCGTCGTCTAGGGTAGGTTTAACATTAGCAGCAATGTCAGCTGTTGTTGCACACCAAAGAGATGTTGAAGAACGTCGGTTAATCAAACATTCAGTCACGTCTATGCTGTACTGGTTGGAAGACGACAAGGCCAAAAAGAAGACTGTTGACAAGACCCTATTGTTGAGATTCTTTATCCACACAAAAGACCTTAAAGAGCTTCAAGGTTATTGGAAAACTTACGAAGAAGATTCTAACGTACACATTAAAAGACCTGATCATGATACTAAAGTTTGCGGATATGGCGAAATAAGGCAAGCTAGGAAAAACATAACAAGAGATGGGTATAACATGGAAATAGTTATGGCGGCCCGCTTTCAAGACGCAAAAAATTACGAACGGGGGTTTGACGATTGGCATGACTTAGTAACCAGTGAATGGGAGGCTAGAATAATACCGATTTCCAACACAAAAATGCTACACCGAAGGGAACTGACTCTCATGGACGGACTTCCCTGGTCGCTTGCCCAATCTGATCATCCCATTGCCCCAATTGCAAGTGCTCTCTTAGGTCGTGAACGCAGGGAACCGCCACCACCTCAACACATTGGAGGCATTGTAGATGAACACCCGGCCCTTCAAACATTAAATGAGCAACAGCTCTTAACTGTTGCGATGTTCCTGGATAACCGACCCAGAGTAATATTTAATCAAGCCCCGCCAGGAACGGGTAAGACCTGGGTATCGGGGGCGGCAATAGCGGCGACACTCCAACGGGACCCGAAAGCAGTCATATTGGCCACAGCACCTATAAATGTAGCTGTTTGTGAACTTGCCGAAGACACGGATAAGGCAATGAGAATGGCTGGCCAACAAGTTCCCATGTTGGCCATCTTCTCAGGTAATGGAAAGGCCCGATATATGGAAAGAATCAGACAGGTGGGTGAACATTTAGTTGTTCATAGAGTGAAGGATGAAGACATTCGGGAGGAGTTGATGAAGAAAAGCGGTAAATTGATTCAGAAATATGAAAGGGATTGGGAAAGGGCGCCAAGAAGGGCTCAAGAGCGAGCAGCCTCATTTGAGGTAAGCCAGCTTAAAAAGTTTAGGGTGTTTTTCATGACCATGGCTTTGGCAGAAGAATTCCAGTCATTTCTAGACGCAAGCATGGCAAGCCCGCGTGAGAACAAGTCTGTAATAACACCTACCATAACTCATATGGTGGTGGATGAAGTTGGACAGTGCCAGCACAACGCCATTCTTTCCACAATCTGCCAGTACAGGAATCTTCGCAAACTTTTGCTTACTGGCGACTACTTGCAGTTACAGGTTTATACCCCAAGTCAGCCACAAGTAGTGAGAAACAAATGGGCAATGAACTCAATAATTGGAATCGTGCAGGACTACGCAGGTATTAGTAATAATAGACTCGTAGTATCTTTCAGGTCACATCCCAGTATTGTGCGATGCCTAGAAGCCAGTGTCTATAGACCAGCAGGAGAGCAATTCCGCGCGGGACTTACAGAAGCGCAGAGGAATTTACTCACAGACGAAATTGGTATAAACCTTCCTGTTCAGACCTGTCCCATTGTACTCATACATCAAAACACCATGACCATGCAAGACGCGACTTCGTTCTCGTTAACAAATCCTGGGCACACTGAAACGGCCATGGCATTAATCGACATATTAAGCCAGCCACTACTCGCCAGGCGTAAGAGAATCTTAGTTATTTGCTTCTATATGGCTCAAATGGATGTGATAAAAGAACAATTGGAGGCAAGGCAAGTCAGGAATGTAAGCTGCTCTACAGTAGACAGCATACAAAGTCAGGAGGCGGATATAGTATTGCTTATCACAACAAAGACTCGAACTGGTAGCGCCAAAAAAGTTGAGGAAGAAACGGCAACATTTTGGACTGATCCTCAACGCTCAAATGTTGCGTTATCCAGGGCAAGGTTTGGGTTATTCATTATAGGTGATCTCACGATTCTGTGCAAACATGGAGCTGTCTGGTCGCGTTTCATTCATGAAGCTAGAAGCCAAACAGTGGTTGTCGTGCCGGAATACGTAAGATTAATGCTAAGTGGAAATACTCAGAGGGTAGATGGGGTTTTAACAGATTTTCAGGGCAGGATGCCAGTAGCTGAAGACCATTATGCAGAGGTAAAACACCCAGAAGGGGCTGATTTCCTGGACACTGCGATGAGAGGGTACGAGGTAAGAATGGAGGTAACGGTACCACCCCAGCCTTCTCCCCTAAAAGGGGTAGAGGCCCTTCAGATCTCATCACCCAATTTTCAGGCTGGTCCTTCTGGAAGCTCTGGTCCTTCTGGACCCTTAGGAAATGCACCAACACAAATGCCTTCTGGCACCTCAGCACCATTTATTCCTCAATATGTCCATCCTCAATTTGGAATGGCACCAGCTATTCAACAGCTCCCTGGTCCATCTCATTTGCAGGGAGGTTTTCAAAATGTATATGAGGGTAGGTGGGAAGGTCAACCGGTAGTAAGTCACCCACATCTAATCCAATTCACTCCCATTCAATCTCAGATATGCCGTGGATGTACGAGCACAGTGCCTGGGCAGCACGCTGTTACATGCCAATTCGAATTGTGCCCAATGTGCCCAACAACTGAACCTCACATCAGAGCTAACTGTCCAAAGAGGCCTTGTGAGTTTTGTTATACTTTGGGACATAAATTCGAAGAATGCCCGAAGCGGATGGAAAGTTGAAGAAAATAAAGAAAATATTTTTTTAAAATTTTTAAAATTTTTTTTTCCATATAATGTATATACCCCAAGAGTAACGAGAGCGGAAAATTAGTAGGACTAAGCAAAATTTACCAAACGCGCATGCGCGTGCAAAAAAAAATTTTTTTTGTGTGTGTAAAATAATGGCTTCCTGAACCCCTAAAAAAAACAAATTGTAAATATTAATTGTGATACAAATTTTTCCCAAAAAAAAAAATGATGAAAAGAAGAAAACAGAAAATAAAGAAGTCTAATCACAAAAAATAGAGAACACAAACAACAAAAAAAAACAACAACAGCAAAACATCAAAATAAAATAAGTTATAAAAAATTGTCTTCGTCAGAAAAAAAAAGCATCTTATTTCGGTGGAAGATCTCTAGAATAGAGAACCGAACTTCGTTAAATCGTCACAGGAATCTTCAAAATTAAAAGTAATCAACATGACAAATTATTCAAAAGCAAATCTTCAAAAAACATCATTGGACAACAGACCGAGGACGGTCTACATATAGGAAAGAGGCAGCTGTAGCGCAAAAAGATGAAAATATTCAAATCCCGTCCTTTCATAAAAAATTGTTTTATGTTACGTTAATTTTGAAAAGGGTTGTAGGTTTCACTAAATTCTTTAATTAACTGAAATTGAACCAACAACCCTATCAGTGATTTAAAAATAACCCCAAATGTTACACTCTCGCATCCAAAGAAAAAATAAAAAAAAATAATAAATGCCCAAGAAAAGATGTTCCAAAAAAAAGGAACCACAAAAAGAAGGCATATAATAGGAAAAGAGAGAGTGAAGGGAAGCCATTAAACTTAAAAATTAGATCGAGGACGATCTACTGTTAGGGTGAAGTTGTAAGGCGGAGACTTAAATTGCAAATCCTAAAATGTAAAAGTCCCCGCCTATCAATTTATCCTAGCATAAAAGCGAGCGATAAACAGTTATAGTCAAGTCAGTTGAGATTCACTTGGGGTTCAGTCAGCATTCACTTAAGGCTTTAAATCAGCGAGCAAGCGTAGTCCTCTCTTTAGTTTAAACAAAGCTATTTAATCTTCAATGTAATCTTACAATAAATAAAATGAAAAGGAAAATAAAAGCGCTTATAATATAAGTCCCTGGATATCTAATATGCTCTCGTTACTTATTATGTTATTATTAATCGAAATGTATTTTACCTTTATTATCATATTTGTCGCGCTTATCTTACATTTTATATTATTCAATAAAAATTCATATTTCTCTTCTAAGGTCCTTCTGGACCACAAATGAGAGTTTGAGAAAGAGAGTGAAGAGAGCGATATCGTAGACTCCATAAGGATAGAAAGGAATACACCACTGCGATTGAGAAGGGACACCTCTATAGGGACTGGGACCAACACACTTTACTATAGGGTATAGTTCGTCTTGGTATATTAGATACTATATTTAATGGTGATTCGAATGGTATATCGTAACCCAATTCGCGTTGATTACATCACTGGGCAAATCCACTTTGAATATATCAGTCAAAAAAAAATAACTCAAAATTATTAATCCATAAATAACTTACGGTATATTAATAGGGTATAGTTCGTCTTTGTATATTAGATACTATATTTAATGGTGATTCGAATGGTATATCGTAACCCAATTCGCGATGATTACATCACTGGGCAAATCCACTTTGAATATATCAGTCAAAAAAAAATAACTCAAAATTATTAATCCATAAATAACTTACGGTATATTAATAGGGTATAGTTCGTCTTGGTATATTAGATACTATATTTAATAGTGATTCGAATGGTATATCGTAACCCAATTAACGATGATTACTTCACTGGGCAAATCCACTTTGAAAATATCAGTCAAAAAAAATAACTCAAAATTATTTATCCATAAATAACTTACGGTATATTAATAGGGTATAGTTCGTCTTTGTATATTAGATACTATATTTAATGGTGATTCGAATGGTATATCGTAACCCAATTCGCGATGATTACTTCATCGGGCAAATCCACTTTGAAAATATCAGTCAAAAAAAATAACTCAAAATTATTTATCCATAAATAACTTACGGTATATTAATAGGGTATAGTTCGTCTTTGTATATTAGATACTATATTTAATGGTGATTCGAATGGTATATCGTAACCCAATTCGCGATGATTACATCACTGGGCAAATCCACTTTGAAAATATCAGTCAAAAAAAATAACTCAAAATTATTTATCCATAAATAACTTACGGTATATTAATAGGGTATAGTTCGTCTTTGTATATTAGATACTATATTTAATAGTGATTCGAATGGTATATCGTAACCCAATTAACGATGATTACTTCACTGGGCAAATCCACTTTGAAAATATCAGTCAAAAAAAATAACTCAAAATTTTTTATCCATAAATAACTTACGGTATATTAATAGGGTATAGTTCGTCTTTGTATATTAGATACTATATTTAATGGTGATTCGAATGGTATATCGTAACCCAATTCGCGATGATTACTTCATCGGGCAAATCCACTTTGAAAATATCAGTCAAAAAAAATAACTCAAAATTATTAATCCATAAATAACTTACGGTATATTAATAGGGTATAGTTCGTCTTTGTATATTAGATACTATATTTAATGGTGATTCGAATGGTATATCGTAACCCAATTCGCGATGATTACATCACTGGGCAAATCCACTTTGAATATATCAGTCAAAAAAAAATAACTCAAAATTATTAATCCATAAATAACTTACGGTATATTAATAGGGTATAGTTCGTCTTGGTATATTAGATACTATATTTAATGGTGATTCGAATGGTATATCGTAACCCAATTCGCGATGATTACTTCATCGGGCAAATCCACTTTGAAAATATCAGTCAAAAAAAATAACTCAAAATTATTAATCCATAAATAACTTACGGTATATTAATAGGGTATAGTTCGTCTTTGTATATTAGATACTATATTTAATGGTGATTCGAATGGTATATCGTAACCCAATTCGCGATGATTACATCACTGGGCAAATCCACTTTGAATATATCAGTCAAAAAAAAATAACTCAAAATTATTAATCCATAAATAACTTACGGTATATTAATAGGGTATAGTTCGTCTTGGTATATTAGATACTATATTTAATAGTGATTCGAATGGTATATCGTAACCCAATTAACGATGATTACTTCACTGGGCAAATCCACTTTGAAAATATCAGTCAAAAAAAATAACTCAAAATTATTTATCCATAAATAACTTACGGTATATTAATAGGGTATAGTTCGTCTTTGTATATTAGATACTATATTTAATGGTGATTCGAATGGTATATCGTAACCCAATTCGCGATGATTACTTCATCGGGCAAATCCACTTTGAAAATATCAGTCAAAAAAAATAACTCAAAATTATTTATCCATAAATAACTTACGGTATATTAATAGGGTATAGTTCGTCTTTGTATATTAGATACTATATTTAATGGTGATTCGAATGGTATATCGTAACCCAATTCGCGATGATTACATCACTGGGCAAATCCACTTTGAATATATCAGTCAAAAAAAAATAACTCAAAATTATTAATCCATAAATAACTTACGGTATATTAATAGGGTATAGTTCGTCTTTGTATATTAGATACTATATTTAATGGTGATTCGAATGGTATATCGTAACCCAATTAACGATGATTACTTCACTGGGCAAATCCACTTTGAAAATATCAGTCAAAAAAAATAACTCAAAATTATTTATCCATAAATAACTTACGGTATATTAATAGGGTATAGTTCGTCTTTGTATATTAGATACTATATTTAATAGTGATTCGAATGGTATATCGTAACCCAATTAACGATGATTACTTCACTGGGCAAATCCACTTTGAAAATATCAGTCAAAAAAAATAACTCAAAATTATTTATCCATAAATAACTTACGGTATATTAATAGGGTATAGTTCGTCTTTGTATATTAGATACTATATTTAATGGTGATTCGAATGGTATATCGTAACCCAATTCGCGATGATTACTTCATCGGGCAAATCCACTTTGAAAATATCAGTCAAAAAAAATAACTCAAAATTATTTATCCATAAATAACTTACGGTATATTAATAGGGTATAGTTCGTCTTTGTATATTAGATACTATATTTAATGGTGATTCGAATGGTATATCGTAACCCAATTCGCGATGATTACTTCATCGGGCAAATCCACTTTGAAAATATCAGTCAAAAAAAATAACTCAAAATTATTAATCCATAAATAACTTACGGTATATTAATAGGGTATAGTTCGTCTTTGTATATTAGATACTATATTTAATGGTGATTCGAATGGTATATCGTAACCCAATTCGCGATGATTACATCACTGGGCAAATCCACTTTGAATATATCAGTCAAAAAAAAAATAACTCAAAATTATTAATCCATAAATAACTTACGGTATATTAATAGGGTATAGTTCGTCTTGGTATATTAGATACTATATTTAATAGTGATTCGAATGGTATATCGTAACCCAATTAACGATGATTACTTCACTGGGCAAATCCACTTTGAAAATATCAGTCAAAAAAAATAACTCAAAATTATTTATCCATAAATAACTTACGGTATATTAATAGGGTATAGTTCGTCTTTGTATATTAGATACTATATTTAATGGTGATTCGAATGGTATATCGTAACCCAATTCGCGATGATTACTTCATCGGGCAAATCCACTTTGAAAATATCAGTCAAAAAAAATAACTCAAAATTATTTATCCATAAATAACTTACGGTATATTAATAGGGTATAGTTCGTCTTTGTATATTAGATACTATATTTAATGGGATTCGAATGGTATATCGTAACCCAATTCGCGATGATTACATCACTGGGCAAATCCACTTTGAATATATCAGTCAAAAAAAAATAACTCAAAATTATTAATCCATAAATAACTTACGGTATATTAATAGGGTATAGTTCGTCTTTGTATATTAGATACTATATTTAATGGTGATTCGAATGGTATATCGTAACCCAATTCGCGATGATTACATCACTGGGCAAATCCACTTTGAATATATCAGTCAAAAAAAAATAACTCAAAATTATTAATCCATAAATAACTTACGGTATATTAATAGGGTATAGTTCGTCTTTGTATATTAGATACTATATTTAATGGTGATTCGAATGGTATATCGTAACCCAATTCGCGATGATTACATCACTGGGCAAATCCACTTTGAATATATCAGTCAAAAAAAAATAACTCAAAATTATTAATCCATAAATAACTTACGGTATATTAATAGGGTATAGTTCGTCTTTGTATATTAGATACTATATTTAATGGTGATTCGAATGGTATATCGTAACCCAATTCGCGATGATTACTTCATCGGGCAAATCCACTTTGAAAATATCAGTCAAAAAAAATAACTCAAAATTATTTATCCATAAATAACTTACGGTATATTAATAGGGTATAGTTCGTCTTTGTATATTAGATACTATATTTAATGGTGATTCGAATGGTATATCGTAACCCAATTCGCGATGATTACATCACTGGGCAAATCCACTTTGAATATATCAGTCAAAAAAAAATAACTCAAAATTATTAATCCATAAATAACTTACGGTATATTAATAGGGTATAGTTCGTCTTTGTATATTAGATACTATATTTAATGGTGATTCGAATGGTATATCGTAACCCAATTCGCGATGATTACATCACTGTGCAAATCCACTTTAAATATATCAGTCAAAAAAAAATAACTCAAAATTATTAATCCATAAATAACTTACGGTATATTAATAGGGTATAGTTCGTCTTTGTATATTAGATACTATATTTAATGGTGATTCGAATGGTATATCGTAACCCAATTCGCGATGATTACATCACTGGGCAAATCCACTTTGAATATATCAGTCAAAAAAAAATAACTCAAAATTATTAATCCATAAATAACTTACGGTATATTAATAGGGTATAGTTCGTCTTTGTATATTAGATAATATATTTACTGGTGATTCGAATGGTATATCGTAACCCAATTCGCGATGATTACTTCATCGGGCAAATCCACTTTGAAAATATCAGTCAAAAAAAATAACTCAAAATTATTTATCCATAAATAACTTACGGTATATTAATAGGGTATAGTTCGTCTTGGTATATTAGATACTATATTTAATGGTGATTCGAATGGTATATCGTAACCCAATTCGCGATGATTACATCACTGGGCAAATCCACTTTGAATATATCAGTCAAAAAAAAATAACTCAAAATTATTAATCCATAAATAACTTACGGTATATTAATAGAGTATAGTTCGTCTTGGTATATTAGATACTATATTTAATGGTGATTCGAATGGTATATCGTAACCCAATTAACGATGATTACTTCACTGGGCAAATACACTTTGAAAATATCAGTCAAAAAAAATAACTCAAAATTATTTATCCATAAATAACTTACGGTATATTAATAGGGTATAGTTCGTCTTTGTATATTAGATACTATATTTAATGGTGATTCGAATGGTATATCGTAACCCAATTCGCGATGATTACATCACTGGGCAAATACACTTTGAAAATATCAGTCAAAAAAAATAACTCAAAATTATTTATCCATAAATAACTTACGGTATATTAATAGGGTATAGTTCGTCTTGGTATATTAGATACTATATTTAATGGTGATTCGAATGGTATATCGTAACCCAATTAACGATGATTACTTCACTGGGCAAATACACTTTGAAAATATCAGTCAAAAAAAATAACTCAAAATTATTTATCCATAAATAACTTACGGTATATTAATAGGGTATAGTTCATCTTGGTATATTAGATACTATATTTAATGGTGATTCGAATGGTATATCGTAACCCAATTAACGATGATTACTTCACTGGGCAAATACACTTTGAAAATATCAGTCAAAAAAAATAACTCAAAATTATTTATCCATAAATAACTTACGGTATATTAATAGGGTATAGTTCGTCTTGGTATATTAGATACTATATTTAATGGTGATTCGAATGGTATATCGTAACCCAATTAACGATGATTACTTCACTGGGCAAATACACTTTGAAAATATCAGTCAAAAAAAATAACTCAAAATTATTTATCCATAAATAACTTACGGTATATTAATAGGGTATAGTTCGTCTTTGTATATTAGATACTATATTTAATGGTGATTCGAATGGTATATCGTAACCCAATTCGCGATGATTACATCACTGGGCAAATCCACTTTGAATATATCAGTCAAAAAAAATAACTCAAAATTATTTATCCATAAATAACTTACGGTATATTAATAGGGTATAGTTCGTCTTGGTATATTAGATACTATATTTAATGGTGATTCGAATGGTATATCGTAACCCAATTAACGATGATTACTTCACTGGGCAAATACACTTTGAAAATATCAGTCAAAAAAAATAACTCAAAATTATTTATCCATAAATAACTTACGGTATATTAATAGGGTATAGTTCGTCTTGGTATATTAGATACTAAATTTAATGGTGATTCGAATGGTATATCGTAACCCAATTAACGATGATTACTTCACTGGGCAAATACACTTTGAAAATATCAGTCAAAAAAAATAACTCAAAATTATTTATCCATAAATAACTTACGGTATATTAATAGGGTATAGTTCGTCTTTGTATATTAGATACTATATTTAATGGTGATTCGAATGGTATATCGTAACCCAATTCGCGATGATTACTTCATCGGGCAAATCCACTTTGAAAATATCAGTCAAAAAAAATAACTCAAAATTATTTATCCATAAATAACTTACGGTATATTAATAGGGTATAGTTCGTCTTTGTATATTAGATACTATATTTAATGGTGATTCGAATGGTATATCGTAACCCAATTCGCGATGATTACATCACTGGGCAAATCCACTTTGAATATATCAGTCAAAAAAAAATAACTCAAAATTATTAATCCATAAATAACTTACGGTATATTAATAGGGTATAGTTCGTCTTTGTATATTAGATACTATATTTAATGGTGATTCGAATGGTATATCGTAACCCAATTCGCGATGATTACATCACTGTGCAAATCCACTTTAAATATATCAGTCAAAAAAAAATAACTCAAAATTATTAATCCATAAATAACTTACGGTATATTAATAGGGTATAGTTCGTCTTTGTATATTAGATACTATATTTAATGGTGATTCGAATGGTATATCGTAACCCAATTAACGATGATTACTTCACTGGGCAAATACACTTTGAAAATATCAGTCAAAAAAAATAACTCAAAATTATTTATCCATAAATAACTTACGGTATATTAATAGGGTATAGTTCGTCTTTGTATATTAGATACTATATTTAATGGTGATTCGAATGGTATATCGTAACCCAATTCGCGATGATTACATCACTGGGCAAATACACTTTGAAAATATCAGTCAAAAAAAATAACTCAAAATTATTTATCCATAAATAACTTACGGTATATTAATAGGGTATAGTTCGTCTTGGTATATTAGATACTATATTTAATGGTGATTCGAATGGTATATCGTAACCCAATTAACGATGATTACTTCACTGGGCAAATACACTTTGAAAATATCAGTCAAAAAAAATAACTCAAAATTATTTATCCATAAATAACTTACGGTATATTAATAGGGTATAGTTCATCTTGGTATATTAGATACTATATTTAATGGTGATTCGAATGGTATATCGTAACCCAATTAACGATGATTACTTCACTGGGCAAATACACTTTGAAAATATCAGTCAAAAAAAATAACTCAAAATTATTTATCCATAAATAACTTACGGTATATTAATAGGGTATAGTTCGTCTTGGTATATTAGATACTATATTTAATGGTGATTCGAATGGTATATCGTAACCCAATTAACGATGATTACTTCACTGGGCAAATACACTTTGAAAATATCAGTCAAAAAAAATAACTCAAAATTATTTATCCATAAATAACTTACGGTATATTAATAGGGTATAGTTCGTCTTTGTATATTAGATACTATATTTAATGGTGATTCGAATGGTATATCGTAACCCAATTCGCGATGATTACATCACTGGGCAAATCCACTTTGAATATATCAGTCAAAAAAAATAACTCAAAATTATTTATCCATAAATAACTTACGGTATATTAATAGGGTATAGTTCGTCTTGGTATATTAGATACTATATTTAATGGTGATTCGAATGGTATATCGTAACCCAATTAACGATGATTACTTCACTGGGCAAATACACTTTGAAAATATCAGTCAAAAAAAATAACTCAAAATTATTTATCCATAAATAACTTACGGTATATTAATAGGGTATAGTTCGTCTTGGTATATTAGATACTAAATTTAATGGTGATTCGAATGGTATATCGTAACCCAATTAACGATGATTACTTCACTGGGCAAATACACTTTGAAAATATCAGTCAAAAAAAATAACTCAAAATTATTTATCCATAAATAACTTACGGTATATTAATAGGGTATAGTTCGTCTTGGTATATTAGATACTATATTTAATGGTGATTCGAATGGTATATCGTAACCCAATTAACGATGATTACTTCACTGGGCAAATACACTTTGAAAATATCAGTCAAAAAAAATAACTCAAAATTATTTATCCATAAATAACTTACGGTATATTAATAGGGTATAGTTCGTCTTTGTATATTAGATACTATATTTAATGGTGATTCGAATGGTATATCGTAACCCAATTCGCGATGATTACATCACTGGGCAAATCCACTTTGAATATATCAGTCAAAAAAAATAACTCAAAATTATTAATCCATAAATAACTTACGGTATATTAATAGGGTATAGTTCGTCTTTGTATATTAGATACTATATTTAATGATGATTCGAATGGTATATCGTAACCCAATTAGCGATGATTACTTCACTGGGCAAATACACTTTGAAAATATCAGTCAAAAAAAAATAACTCAAAATTATTAATCCATAAATAACTTACGGTATATTAATAGGGTATAGTTCGTCTTTGTATATTAGATACTATATTTAATGATGATTCGAATGGTATATCGTAACCCAATTCGCGATGATTACATCACTGGGCAAATCCACTTTGAAAATATCAGTCAAAAAAATGTCTCAAAATTATTAATCCATAAATAACTTACGGTATATTAATAGGGTATAGTTCGTCTTGGTATATTAGATACTATATTTAATGGTGATTCGAATGGTATATCGTAACCCAATTAACGATGATTACTTCACTGGGCAAATACACTTTGAAAATATCAGTCAAAAAAAATAACTCAAAATTATTTATCCATAAATAACTTACGGTATATTAATAGGGTATAGTTCGTCTTTGTATATTAGATACTATATTTAATGGTGATTCGAATGGTATATCGTAACCCAATTCGCGATGATTACATCACTGGGCAAATCCACTTTGAATATATCAGTCAAAAAAAATAACTCAAAATTATTTATCCATAAATAACTTACGGTATATTAATAGGGTATAGTTCGTCTTGGTATATTAGATACTATATTTAATGGTGATTCGAATGGTATATCGTAACCCAATTAACGATGATTACTTCACTGGGCAAATACACTTTGAAAATATCAGTCAAAAAAAATAACTCAAAATTATTTATCCATAAATAACTTACGGTATATTAATAGGGTATAGTTCGTCTTTGTATATTAGATACTATATTTAATGGTGATTCGAATGGTATATCGTAACCCAATTCGCGATGATTACATCACTGGGCAAATCCACTTTGAATATATCAGTCAAAAAAAATAACTCAAAATTATTTATCCATAAATAACTTACGGTATATTAATAGGGTATAGTTCGTCTTGGTATATTAGATACTATATTTAATGGTGATTCGAATGGTATATCGTAACCCAATTAACGATGATTACTTCACTGGGCAAATACACTTTGAAAATATCAGTCAAAAAAAATAACTCAAAATTATTTATCCATAAATAACTTACGGTATATTAATAGGGTATAGTTCGTCTTGGTATATTAGATACTAAATTTAATGGTGATTCGAATGGTATATCGTAACCCAATTAACGATGATTACTTCACTGGGCAAATACACTTTGAAAATATCAGTCAAAAAAAATAACTCAAAATTATTTATCCATAAATAACTTACGGTATATTAATAGGGTATAGTTCGTCTTGGTATATTAGATACTATATTTAATGGTGATTCGAATGGTATATCGTAACCCAATTAACGATGATTACTTCACTGGGCAAATACACTTTGAAAATATCAGTCAAAAAAAATAACTCAAAATTATTTATCCATAAATAACTTACGGTATATTAATAGGGTATAGTTCGTCTTTGTATATTAGATACTATATTTAATGGTGATTCGAATGGTATATCGTAACCCAATTCGCGATGATTACATCACTGGGCAAATCCACTTTGAATATATCAGTCAAAAAAAATAACTCAAAATTATTAATCCATAAATAACTTACGGTATATTAATAGGGTATAGTTCGTCTTTGTATATTAGATACTATATTTAATGATGATTCGAATGGTATATCGTAACCCAATTAGCGATGATTACTTCACTGGGCAAATACACTTTGAAAATATCAGTCAAAAAAAAATAACTCAAAATTATTAATCCATAAATAACTTACGGTATATTAATAGGGTATAGTTCGTCTTTGTATATTAGATACTATATTTAATGATGATTCGAATGGTATATCGTAACCCAATTCGCGATGATTACATCACTGGGCAAATCCACTTTGAAAATATCAGTCAAAAAAATGTCTCAAAATTATTAATCCATAAATAACTTACGGTATATTAATAGGGTATAGTTCGTCTTGGTATATTAGATACTATATTTAATGGTGATTCGAATGGTATATCGTAACCCAATTCGCGATGATTACATCACTGGGCAAATCCACTTTGAAAATATCAGTCAAAAAAATGTCTCAAAATTATTAATCCATAAATAACTTACGGTATATTAATAGGGTATAGTTCGTCTTGGTATATTAGATACTATATTTAATGGTGATTCGAATGGTATATCGTAACCCAATTACGATGATTACTTCACTGGGCAAATCCACTTTGAAAATATAAGTCAAAAAAATGTCTCAAAATTATTAATCCATAAATAACTTACGGTATATTAATAGGGTATAGTTATTCTTGGTATATTAGATACAATATTTAATGGTGATTCGAATGGTATATCGTAACCCAATTAACGATGATTACTTCACTGGGCAAATCCACTTTGAAAATATAAGTCAAAAAAATGTCTCAAAATTATTAATCCATAAATAACTTACGGTATATTAATAGGGTATAGTTCGTCTTGGTATATTAGATACTATATTTAATGGTGATTCGAATGGTATATCGTAACCCAATTAACGATGATTACTTCACTGGGCAAATCCACTTTGAAAATATCAGTCAAAAAAATGTCTCAAAATTATTAATCCATAAATAACTTACGGTATATTAATAGGGTATAGTTCGTCTTGGTATATTAGATACTATATTTAATGGTGATTCGAATGGTATATCGTAACCCAATTAAAGATGATTACTTCACTGGGCAAATCCACTTTGAAAATATAAGTCAAAAAAATGTCTCAAAATTATTAATCCATAAATAACTTACGGTATATTAATAGGGTATAGTTCGTCTTGGTATATTAGATACTATATTTAATGGTGATTCGAATGGTATATCGTAACCCAATTAACGATGATTACTTCACTGGGCAAATCCACTTTGAAAATATAAGTCAAAAAAATGTCTCAAAATTATTAATCCATAAATAACTTACGGTATATTAATAGGGTATAGTTCGTCTTGGTATATTAGATACTATATTTAATGGTGATTCGAATGGTATATCGTAACCCAATTAACGATGATTACTTCACTGGGCAAATACACTTTGAAAATATCAGTCAAAAAAAATAACTCAAAATTATTTATCCATAAATAACTTACGGTATATTAATAGGGTATAGTTCGTCTTTGTATATTAGATACTATATTTAATGGTGATTCGAATGGTATATCGTAACCCAATTCGCGATGATTACATCACTGGGCAAATCCACTTTGAATATATCAGTCAAAAAAAATAACTCAAAATTATTAATCCATAAATAACTTACGGTATATTAATAGAGTATAGTTCGTCTTGGTATATTAGATACTATATTTAATGTGATTCGAATGGTATATCGTAACCCAATTAACGATGATTACTTCACTGGGCAAATCCACTTTGAAAATATAAGTCAAAAAAATGTCTCAAAATTATTAATCCATAAATAACTTACGGTATATTAATAGGGTATAGTTCGTCTTGGTATATTAGATACTATATTTAATGGTGATTCGAATGGTATATCGTAACCCAATTAACGATGATTACTTCACTGGGCAATTCCACTTTGAAAATATAAGTCAAAAAAATGTCTCAAAATTATTAATCCATAAATAACTTACGGTATATTAATAGGGTATAGTTCGTCTTTGTATATTAGATACTATATTTAATGGTGATTCGAATGGTATATCGTAACCCAATTTGCGATGATTACATCACTGGGCAAATCCACTTTGAATATATCAGTCAAAAAAAATAACTCAAAATTATTAATCCATAAATAACTTACGGTATATTAATAGAGTATAGTTCGTCTTGGTATATTAGATACTATATTTAATGTGATTCGAATGGTATATCGTAACCCAATTAACGATGATTACTTCACTGGGCAAATCCACTTTGAAATATAAGTCAAAAAAATGTCTCAAAATTATTAATCCATAAATAACTTACGGTATATTAATAGGGTATAGTTCGTCTTGGTATATTAGATACTATATTTAATGGTGATTCGAATGGTATATCGTAACCCAATTAACGATGATTACTTCACTGGGCAAATCCACTTTGAAAATATAAGTCAAAAAAATGTCTCAAAATTATTAATCCATAAATAACTTACGGTATATTAATAGGGTATAGTTCGTCTTTGTATATTAGATACTATATTTAATGGTGATTCGAATGGTATATCGTAACCCAATTAACGATGATTACTTCACTGGGCAAATACACTTTGAAAATATCAGTCAAAAAAAATAACTCAAAATTATTTATCCATAAATAACTTACGGTATATTAATAGGGTATAGTTCGTCTTTGTATATTAGATACTATATTTAATGGTGATTCGAATGGTATATCGTAACCCAATTCGCGATGATTACATCACTGGGCAAATCCACTTTGAATATATCAGTCAAAAAAAATAACTCAAAATTATTAATCCATAAATAACTTACGGTATATTAATAGAGTATAGTTCGTCTTGGTATATTAGATACTATATTTAATGTGATTCGAATGGTATATCGTAACCCAATTAACGATGATTACTTCACTGGGCAAATCCACTTTGAAAATATAAGTCAAAAAAATGTCTCAAAATTATTAATCCATAAATAACTTACGGTATATTAATAGGGTATAGTTCGTCTTGGTATATTAGATACTAGTAGTATATACACGAGTTTTATTGCACTTTTTTCTTACAAAAAAACCACAATAAAACCCGTGTATTTTTAATTTAATTTCCTCACAAAAATTTAGTACTTAACTAAATCCAATACCTATAGATCAATTCTATATTAAAAATGTACGAAAAAATTTTTAGAAAATTTTCAACATTTATCCAATACCTATAAATCAATTCTATATAAAAAATAAATTTTTCATAAAAAATAGCTACTAATTATGTACTAAATAAACATTAAGTACTATGATTAATAAAGAAAAATTAGTAATTGTGGTGCAGGAAAAATATTTTAAAAACATTATATTTTATAAAATTTAAACTTTCCGAAAAATATAAAAAACAAGTCCAAGAAAAAAAGATATAAATTAATTAATATAAAAAGCAAAAAAAGTTGTATTAATTTCACTATTTGCTTTCCTTTTTAACGTATATATTATTGGTCTTTATTGTACTGAATAAATAAAAGACAAGTATAACATATAATTAACTACAACTAGATTACAAAGTAATCAAAAAAGAAGAAAAAAATTGTTCCAGAATAAAAGAAAAATGTGAAAAATCGCAATGTGTAAGTATAAAAGTACAAACAATATTTGTATGTAAAATATTAATAAATGAATTTATTATTGATAAAAAAGAAGTAAAAAAGGGATGTATACAAAATATTGTAAAGGGTATGTAGGAATTCAATATGATATTTGATTCAAATCTGTCAGTAGTAACCCCACCCCCTCTGACCCAACTGTCCCATTTGAAAAAATGGGGGTTGGAGGAAAGGGTGTGATTGACATATGGGGGTTGGAGGAAAGGGGTGATTGACAAACGGGGGTTGGAGGAAAGGGTGTGATTGACATATGGGGGTTGGAGGAAAGGGTGTGATTGAAAAAATGGAAGTTGGAGGAAAGGAGGTGACCTTGGTCACCTCCTTTGAAGTACATGAGGGAAGGTACCTATTTTTCCGTCCCCAAAGAGAATAATGGGAGGTGTGGGAAGGGAATAACTTTGACAAGCTATTGCTGAAGAAAATGTGCGGCAGATGAGGAAAGATCAAGGGGAAAGTTGGCAAGTTTGCCGCTCCCACTTCAAAATCTCTCTACTGTTCCGCTTGTCCAACTTGGTGATTTTCTAATACATGCCGGCAAATCAAAGGCAAACCTAAGGATTTTAAATATTCTCCCGCTAATATATTTCTCTGCACCAACTTAACACTTATCCCAGTGAATATGAAGGCGGGAAATATTAAAGTAACAATTTTTGACTGATTGACAAGGTACAATTTAACAGAATTATTGATAAGTGACAGGTAAGATATGAAAAATGTGCAAGTTAATATTTTTCAACAAAAACATAGAACTTATTAAATTTCAAAATAATTAAATTCCAGGACGGAATTGATTTAAAAAGAGAAAAGATAAATAGTTGAAAAAATTGAGTACCTTTCTCCCCACGAGGTCATTTGCGGTAAATTTTAAAAGTAAATTTTCCCTTTTCTTGTTTGCTTGTGAGAATTTTAAAAAAAATTAAAATAATTCCTAAAAATTTCAAGATTACTTTGAAATTTAGACATAAAAATTTTAAAAATAAAAATTGGAAAATAATTTAAATTTATTTTTTTTTAAATTTAACTTTATTAATTTTTAATGTTAATTCTTAATAAGATTTAATTATTTTTTCAAGATTGATTTTTCAATCAGTACTTTTGCTTTTAATTAAACAAAAAATAAAAATTTGTTTTTAAATGAAAAAACGTAGATGCTGGATTTAGATTAATTTTTCTTTAATTCTAATTTTTTCTTTTATTTATTTTTTCACTACCTTATCTATTTTTCAAATAAAAATGGGGCTTTTTTTCAAATGAGTTTAATTTAAAAAATTATGTCTAACCTTAAAATTCTCACAATACGGCCTTTTTATGGCCTTCGAAAATTCGCAAAATTTTCGCCTGCGGCATAAAATTGTATATTCTAGAACCTCTACCGAAAGAATAAATTTTTTTATTTTTTGTATTTAGTCATATTTGGAAAATTTTTACTATATGTACTTTTAAATAAAAATTTTGTTCTTAAACTTAGCATTTTTTCGAACATCAGCACTGCATATATTTATTTTATAAAAAGTTTTTAATATTTTAATTTTCATCACAAACAGTTTTTCCGATACTATTGTGTAGGACTGGACTTAAAGAACAAAGAGATTCAGTCAAATTATTTGACCCAATATGTAAAATTTTTTGTTATTTTTTGCTCATTAAAATTTTCTTGTTTGCGTCGTGTATCTAAATATTTCGTTTCAAGAAGCCAGAATTCTTCCTTTTTTCATCAGATATGGTTTGGTATCAAGCTCCGGCTTGAGGTATATATGGAGCTCCGGCCTAAGGCGAGGAGCTCCGGCCTAAGGTGTGGAGCTCCGGCCTGTGGTGTGGAGCTCCGGCCTAAGGTGTGGAGCTCCGGCCTATGGTGTGGAGCTCCGGCCTGAGGTGAGGAGCTCCGGCCTATGGTCTGGAGCTCCGGCCTAAGGTGGAAGTCCAAACTTTTGGAAGGATAAATTTCATCCAAGAAGAACCAAATTCTTCCATTTTTTGCGCCGCAGGCAAAAATTTTGAGAATTTTGCAAGGCCAAGCACCAAATTTCTTGCAGGTTTAACTTTTAGAAGATAAAATTCACGTAAATTTATGCAACACAATATAAAATGGTGTAATGATAAGGGATGGAAGTTGTAGATTTTGTGGGTTTACTGTAAAATTAAGCAATAAAAGATATTATTGAGGTAAACTTAAGGATTAAAAGATAAAATTGATGAAAAGTTAAGCAATAGAAGATACAATTGATTTAATATTAAGGGTTGGAAGATGTAGATTTTGAGGGTAAAATTGCAAAGTTAAGCACTAAAAGATACTAATGTTGTAAAGTTAAGGATTAGAAGATAAGATTACCTTAAAGTTAAGAGTTTGAAGATAATATGTGTGAACAGCTAAGGATAGAAAATAAGATTCACGCAAAGTTAAGCAATAGAAAAAACAAAAGATGTAATGATAAGGGATGGAAGATGTAGATTTTGGGGGTAAAAATGCGAAGTTAAGCACCAAAAGATACGATTGATATAAAGTTAAGGATTAAAAGATAAGGTTCTTGAAAAATTAAGAGAAATAACAAACATTTTCACTAAATTGGTCACTTTATGGTACTCACGTGATAGTATACACGTGCCTAAGAGAAATAACCCTATGGAATTATAAGGGTTAGCTCCTCATCTAAACGGGTATAACGTATCACCTTGAAAACCAATATTCATTTATAGCAAATACCTAGTTTATTTAAAATAAATCTATTAAATTTAATTTTAATTTTACCCACCTGAAAAACAATATTCATTTATATCAAATACATATTTTAATTAAAATCAAATTAATTCATAATTTACCAGAAAGTAATATTAAAATTATAAAATTGAATAATAATATACATAAGCACTGAAAAATATATACTTTCGACGAGACATCTAGCACCTAGAACTAGCTATGATTTATGATAAAAATCTATTATTATCTAAAATGTTAATGTTTAAAATTATATTAATAACTATTCCGTCCTTAGTGGCAGCTAGTGTTGACGATAGACCCTGGAAGGGGGAAGAATATGTGACTACATTATTTCGAAGAACACCAATCCCAATATGGCGGAGGACACCGCCACCAACACTTCCTAATAAAACCGAGAATAATTTGATACCAATATGGCGGAGGACACCGCCACCAGCACTTCCTAATAAAACCGAGAATAATTTGATACCAATATGGAGGAGGACACCACCACCAATACTTTCTAATAAAACCGTGAATATTTTGATACCAATATGGAGGAGGACACCACCACCAAAACCATTATTTTCAAACAGAGAGGTAAATAATTCAGATGTGTTTCAACGAGGTGATAGACTTAGCGTTAAAACATTTAATAAAACTGATGACGAGAAAAATTTGAAATGGTTTGTAAAGGATATATATTATCCGAAAAAGAAAGATTTAGCTAGACAAGCAGAAATAAAAAATATGGGACGTTGGATTCTTCGTTGGGACCTTTATGACAACAAATTCAAATTTGGAAAATCTAATAGAACAGATTACATAATGTATTCAAGATGGCGATTTTTATATGAACCACCTATTTCAAACATTATCGATTTTTTCAAAAATTTGTAAAATTATTTTTTAATTTTATCATTTTTCTATGTAAATTTATAATTTTTTAAAAAAATATAAAAAATAATAAATATGTAATTAAAATAAAATTTTCGAATAAATTAATCAAAAAATATCAAAACATTGCGTTTTTCCCATTGGTTGGGTTTACCTTCTATTTCAATCCAGACTATTCCTCGCCTTGATTTCCCATTAGTGGGTGTAGGAGGTAAACTTCCGTCGGAAATTTGAATACTATTAAGGCTAAGAGTTGATGATGACGAAGTTGCATGTGTACGTCGAGCCCCGAACTCTGAGCAACTTATTTCTGACGGGGGTGATGTAGGAGCAAAACATACAAGCTCAAGCGGGAAGTATCTTTCGCAAATTACACCCTTTGTATAAGTTCTTACTATAACACATTGATGAAACGGATATTGGAGTTTTATTTTGTGATGCGCAAAGAAATATGCCGCAACCGATATATTAAATGGATAACTTAAATCGCCGAAGGCCTTGATTAAATGAGCTCCTGATGTTGTAATTCCGTCACATCGAATTGGATATCTCAATCCAGTCCTATCTGAATAAGTTGTCTCTATCTTTCCTTTTTCATTTATAAATTTTGCGATTAAATCGGCATTTTCTTGATACATTAGTTTAAATCTCACCAAATAAAGTGGACAGTTTAACTTTTTAGAAATATCCTCCAAAATAGAATTCATTTTATTGATTTATTCAAATGATTTAGTTAATGAACAAATGGTTTAATAAACTGACACGATAAATGAAAATCCCAGCTTTTTATACTAAAAAAATTTGGCTTGAATATTGGCAACTCCTACAAAATTATAAAGTGGGCGGGACTTGGAGGAGTATATAAGCCTAGAGATTTATTAACTATCATTCATTTCCTCATTCATAATTTAAAAATATTTAAAAATCAAAATATAAAAATGAGTGGATCAAAAAAAGAAAAGATCCCAAAGCTTGAATTAGCTAATGAGCCAAAAAATGAAAAGGATGAGGAAGATATAATTGAAGTAGTGGAAGAAAAGGAAAAAATCAATAAAGCAAAACCTACTACTTCAAAAGTAAATAATGAGAAAATCAACAGTATAAATCCACGTATTCTGTGGAAACTCGTGCGTATGAAAGATACACCGAGGATTGAAATTAGAATTTGCAGAAAATGTGCCATTGCACTCTATAATAATAAGAATAAGTTCTCTCAAAAGGAGAATGGAAATATTGGAATTTGTTTTGAGATTTGTGAAGCATGTGCAAAATTAAACATGTGTCTGAAGGATTTTGTTGCTGACTGGGATGAGAAGAATATCCAGAACATGAAAAAGTGATTAAAGATTAATATTTTTTATTAAAATTGTTTTTACCTTATTTATTTTTATTTCATAATTGTAAACATTTAATTTAATTTTAGATAAAAATTTTTAAAGGTTATATTATTTATTAACATAGAAGAAATTTTTGAAAAATTTATCGGATCCGACTTTTCCTTAGGCCACGCCCATTTTCAGAGTATAAATACAAAAATATTTCCAATTATCAAATTTTCACCAAAAGTTTGAATTCATTTATAAATTTTATAGAAAATGTCTGTAATTGAAAATAATAGTCAGCTCTTGGAAAAGGCTATCCCTGAAGTTTTATTTACGTTGTCTTCTTCTGGTGTGACGATTTCGTCACCACGGCTCTTAACTACACGTTTTGTAGAGTTTGACATGACAGGGAAGTGTAAAAGTTGCAAGGGAGAAAATGTGGACATAGATTTTATTGTTACTCCGAAGGATGTAACTTTATATTGCAATCGCCTAAAATCAGAAAAAGTAGTAATGTTCGATCACATTTACGAGATTCCTCAACAGTGTGTCTTTCGGGTTAAATCAAAAGGGAAGAATTTCAATATTTTACACAAGGAACAAATCTGGAATAAAAAACAGTTCATCAACGGAAATGAACAAATGACTGTCAAGGACTTTTTGTCAAAGTTCTCACAGAAGCAGGTGCATGTAGATAAAGAAGAAACAAAAGAAAATATAAAGACAGATGATAAAGAAAATATATCAGAAGTAAAAAATAATAAAATTATCACCTCTTAATCATTTATTTATGTTTAATTTTCAACAAATAATTTAAACATGAATTTTAATTTATTTTCTATTAAAGATATAAAACTAAAGCTTCCATTTGGGTGTATTATTAGCGGGCCAAGTTCAACTGGTAAAAGTACATTTGTACGAAAACTAATTTCCCATTCTGATCAACTTATTGACCCTATCCCAAAATCTATTCTTTACTGCTATGGCGAATATAATTCGCTTGTTCCCGAGCTACAGCGAGCTGGAGTTTCAGTTTATGCCGGAGTTCCGCCTGAAGATATTATTAAAAAACAAGAAAAACCTTCTCTAGTCATTCTTGACGATTTAATGTATACAATTGACGAAAAATATTTATCGGAACTTTTTACAAAGAAATCTCATCATCTTAATTTTGGAATAATTTTCATCACCCAGAATCTCTTTGAGAAAAAACTCAAAGTAGCACGTCAAAATTCTATGTATATTGTATTAACTCGCGCACCTAATAGTGAATTGGCCGTTCGCAATTTAGGAGTTCAACTATTCCCAGGAAGATTGAATTATTTTCTAGACGCATATAGACAAGCTACAAACACTAGTAATTATTCCTATCTTTTTATCGATTTACACCCCTCATCAGATCCAACACTTAGACTAAGAACAAATATATTTAGAGATAAAGAATCAGAAGACCCCTATAATTCACCAGCCATTATATTTTTACCCAAAAATTCCTCAAATTAAAATCATGCCAACAAATATTAGTCAACTTGTCAAGGACAACCTACAGTTTCTCAAACAACTCGCAAAAACACGGTCACTAGCTAAACGAAGACACATTTTAAAAAAAGCTTCAACCGACCAACTACTCTCTCTCACTGAAATTTGTTTCAATATTGTACGTGATCAATTTAAACTAACTAAAAGGCAAAAATCTCGTCTTCTACCATTTGCTGATTTTGTTCGTCGTGTGAGTAGGCTAAAAACGGAAAGAGGAGCCCGGCGTACAGTAATACAAAGAGGAAGCGGTTTACCAATAGGATTGTTTCCTGCCCTTCTAACACCAATCATTATCGAATTAACAAAAACTTTAATAAGCAATTAATAAAAATGGCAAATAAATTTATATTGATTTCTGAAGATATATATCGTGGACTGCTTACTCAACCCTTACCAGAAACAGGAAATATCAATTTGGATTTTACAAGAGAAAATTTGGAAAATATCAAAAGACAAAGTGGTGACTCAGAATTAAAAAATATAAATTATAACCAGGAATTAAGACGTTATTTACACATGTTGAAGGAGCAAAATGAGAGACCAATGAATGTTTCAGTAAGACAAATGGAAGATCCTGCCCTAGAGCAAATTAAAAAATTATTACCACTACTCCAAACAAACACCAATGAAAATCGTCAAGTTACCGAAAATGCACAAAAAGATTTTAAGCAAAATATTGCCACACCAAAATTGTCCCAGTTAGAGGAGGGTGCTGATTTAAATGAGAATAATCTAAGTATGCACAGTGCCGAGGAGGAATCTCCAGATACTAAGGGGAAAGATGAGCCAAATAAGACAAAAATAAAAGTAAAAACAAAAGAAATTTTTGAAAGCATGAAACATGAGAATCTTGATAAATATGATGTGAGCACTGATGGAAAAATTTTAAATAAAAAGGGAGGAAAAGAAATACAGGGAAGTAATGCAGAGAAGTCTATAGAGTGTATTCTTCGAACAGGAATCAGTGGGAAATTGAGATGGGGTGAATTGACACCTCCAGGAACATCAGTCTTAGAAAACAAACTAAAAAGTGATAATAAAATTTGGCCACTGATAGAGAAGGCACGAGAAAGTTGTACTCCAAAAAGAACTAATACAAAGCAAAAAAGAAAAATTGTTGAAACAAAAGAAATACCTGAATCAAAATGGAGACCCCCAGCAGAGTGGAAATGATATTGGATAAACTTTACAATGATCCGGCGAATCCGGCAGGATTTGCTGGTGTAAACCAGCTATGGACAGAGGCCAGAAAAAAGGATGCGAGTATTAAGAAGAAGGATGTTGAGGAATACTTGGAAGGAAATAGAACTTATACAATTCATCGCCCTAGGCGCGTGCACTTCAAAAGATCAATAACATATCCATCTGGGTATATGACAGATGTTCAGTGCGACTTGGCAGATTTTCAAAAATTATCGCGGCAAAATAATGGAAAGAAATATGCGCTTGTTGCAATAGATGTGTTAAGCAAAAGAGTTTTCGCTGAACCTGTTCGCACTAAAAAATCAAATGATATGATTGATGCATTTGAAAAAATTTTGTCAAGAATGGAAATGCACCCCCACCGTATTTTTAGTGATAAAGGAACTGAATTTTGCAGCAAAGAAATTATG
Organism: Meloidogyne enterolobii; assembly: GCA_963681835.1. Lineage (NCBI taxonomy): Eukaryota > Metazoa > Nematoda > Chromadorea > Rhabditida > Meloidogynidae > Meloidogyne > Meloidogyne enterolobii. The sequence continues at coordinate 128,634 of CAVMJV010000124.1, forward strand.
AATTTTTTCAGGAAAAAAGATATTGAAAAATACACGGCAACTTTCTCCGAAGTTAAAGCGTCCCTAGCTGAACGATGTATACGGAACATTAAACAGAGATTATACAGATTTATGAGCGAGAAGCATACATTAAAATGGACAGAAGCTTTACCTAAAATAGTTGAAGCAATAAACCATTCAAAGTGTAGGGTTTTAGGAGGCTTAAGACCGGTAGATGTGAGCTTTAACAATGCAAAGGAAATCAGAGAAATGGTATTTGGCCATATTGGCAAAAATAAACCTAGAAAAAAGCCACGTTTTAAGGAAAATGATCATGTGCGTATGAGCAGAAATAAAAATATTTTTTCGAAGGGTTATCTCCCAAATTATAGCGATGAAATTCTTCAGATAGATCTTGTTAAAAATAGGGCTAATCCTAACAGATACCGTGTCCGAGACGATAATGGAGAATTATTTAAAGGATACTTCTACCCTGAGGATTTAATTAGAGTGAGGAAGGATGAGAATACCAGCTACAGAATTGAGAAGGTTATTAAGAGCAGACAGAAAAAAGATGGAGGAAAAGAATTTTATGTTAAATTTTTTGATTATCCCCAACCTCAATGGATAAATGAAAATCAATTTGTATAAAAGCCAATTTTTCATTCCCCATAAATATTTGTAATCATTCTTCACTTTTATTGTTTAATTTATTATTTTTTTATCGTTAAATAAATAATGGCTAATACATTCTTTGTTGTTCTTCCTAGCAATGTTAGTGATTATCCAGATAATAAACCCAATAAGTATCGAGTACATCTCCCTAAGCCAATAGAATTTCAAGGTGGAAACTGGTTATGTGGGCTCTACAGTATCCAATACCCCCAGTCATGGGCTGCAACTATTGGCACAGACATTAAACAATGGATCGAAATTACTTACAAAAACAAGAAACCACGTAAAATTGGAATTCCCAAAACAACACAATTAACGCCCAACGGACTCAGCTTCTTTTTAAAACTTGTTTTATCCAATAAGGAAAAACCAAGGAAAAGACGTGACTTATCAATAGATGCTTTTGGTGATGAAATTATTATTGACCCAGAAATTAATTTAGTTGTGGACCCAACTAAGAAAAGACGAAGAAGGGAGGCAAGTGAAATGGATTCTGTGCCATTATGGATAAAGGAATTTTTCAATCAGTATCCCCATAATTATTGGGAAGCCATACGCGATTATGAACGTGATTTGGAACAACATAAAGTTAAAGTAGAGGAAAAAACAAAACAAGTTCTTAATGAGGAGAATGTTATACACAAGGAAGAATTTCAGCAAGAACTTGATCACCTTCATTCCCTTTCAGATGATAAAAAGAAAGAAATTCGTCTCTTAACAGAGGAAGCTAATAAGAGAGATAGGCGTGATGATCGACTTATAGCAAATGAGTTTTTGGAACAGCACCCAGATGATTATCACGAGCAAGTGATAAAGATGGAAATAAATATAATAGTAAGATACATTGAACTAGAAGATAAAGTTAATGAAAGCAGGGAAGAGGGTAGTAAAAATGTTCGTTCTGGAGAAGAAATTCAAAGATTTATTAATTCGATAAAGCGTATGCGAAAAAACTTGGAAGCATTGGAATCTGCAATAATTGAAAGAGAGTTTAAAATTAGTAGGGATGAATTTCATCAACAAAATTCAAATACACACTCAGAATTTGTCCAAAAATTTTTTGACGACCACACTGTAGATCATTGGGCTGCTCTCAAGAAAAATTTAGGTGATCTACAGGAATTACACAGGGAAATTCGAGAAAAAAGAGATTTGCATTCACAAGAACAGGATGAGGAGGAAAAGAATAAATTAGGGAAGGAGATTGACAATTTGAGTAAATTGGCTTCCTACAGAAGAAATAGATTTACAGCGATACATCATGCGGCCTACAAGAAATGGAAAAATTTTGAGCTGCCAATTCCGCCAACTAAGAATGAAATTAAGGAAATGCAAAAAATTGAAGAGAAAACTCATCCAGAATATTTGGAAGATGCCCTAAAGGTAGATGATCAAGGCAAACCAGTGCCAATTCCTGCTCCCGTAATTACAGATGAAATGGTTGAAGTTGTTAAAGATAGGCATGGGTATGAGCAGGACAAGGCCAGAGAGTCAGAAGAAAATGAAAGAAAAGATAAAGAGTTGAAAGAAAGCAAGGAACAATTAAAGCATGCAAGAAGAATAGATAAATATGGGCAACCTATACCCCTTGATCAACCAATAGATGAAGAGGAAGATACAGTACCTGATGAGGAAGGTTTCGAAAAAGAGGAAGAAGTTTGGGATGAGAAAAGTAGGGAAAGCCCGGTTTTAGATTTGAATCCCTCAGAAGAAATTATACCAAAAGAAGAGATATTTGAGGAGCAAAAAAATGAGCAAAATACTGACGATCTGATAAATGAGAAAACGGTTACTTTGATTGAAGAAAAAGAATCTCAGGCAAAAGATTTGTATTCTGACATTGAATTTGAATACTTGAACAGCATTGATCGCTTTAGGGTAATTTTCAATGATCCTGAGATTAGATATATAACAATATCTTCACAATTATGCTATGTACTCGGCTTCCCCATGGGGCCTTTGTTAAACGGTCAAATTGGAAAATATGGAATTGATCTCAAAGGAGGATTTACCAGCTTTGCTGTTTATTCAAAAGGGCTAACAAACACGGTAATTATGGGAAATTCGGTCAGTTCATTACTTAGAATTGTGGCTGTTGAGAATAGGTCTGGCGGTGTTGTAGAAAGAGTGTATGATCAACCAATGTTCATACAAGTGTTACCCAGAGAGATAAACGAAATTGAAATTGAACTAAGATGGATGAACGGAAGTCTTGTAAAATTTGATCATGGAACTGTAATTATTACTCTAATGTTTAAAAAAATGATAAGATTTTAATTAATAATATTTTTTAAAAATGTCAAATTTTATTTATTTTTTATCATTTTAATAATAAAAGAAAAAACAAATTCGTCTGGATTTGGATGATTTAATAATAGGGATAAAAATTTTTTATAAGAAAATCCAGAGGAAATAAAATAAATAAAAGTGATACAATGCTGGCCACATGTGGAGTAAAGAGGGTTTTGAAGGGGTACATTATTTATTACACGATTTGGAAATTTGGATATAAAATTTTTTATTGAAATGGGAGGTTCGGGGAGTAATAATGAGTCAAATATTAATATTTTCTCTTGGTTTTCTATGAAAAATGCAATCCAATGTGATCCATTTTGAGAAGACTTTTCGAGGTTGACGACCATTGAACAAGGGTATTTTCGGACTTCCTGTGGAATTTTATCTGAGGCAAAGCAACCAATAAAATATCTTCTAGTAATTCTGTTGTGGAATAGAATTTTCTCGATTTGTAATGTGTCCATTTCCGTCAAGGAGCTGGAAGTGTGAATCTTTTCTTCGAATTTCTCCAAGTTCAATGTCAATGTTGTTGTTGTTTTTAATTTTTATAAATTTTCTAAGTTGATAGGTTAAGGCTGTTGCTAGCAATAGAAGCCAGAGTACAATTAATGTATAACAGTAAATAGTTTGAGCAAATGATGCTTCTGATGAAGGGAATTCCTTGCAAGGTGAGGGAAATTGCACATTCTCCACGTGTTCCATTGACCAGAAATCCAAAATTGTAATATTTTTTTCAGAGTTAAATTTAGATGCTAGCCCAATACTATTTTGTACTCTTTCAGGAATTATTGGGAATTTTGTTGAAGAATTAATAATTTTGCTTGATTTAGGGGGAATTGTATTAGCGTAATAGCCTATACGTTCTCTTAATTTTTCTCTATATTCTGGATTTTCATCCTCGTTAGACATATAATATTGCTGTGTGAATTTATACGGAAAGAAAAATAAAATGATACAAACAAAATTAATTTTATTACTTATATTTATGTGACACATTTTTAAAATGAAGTAAAAGATTAAAAATGAGGAAAATTGTGGGTATTTATACTGAAATATCTGTGGAAATAGTTCTGTTCCTATCTAACATTAGCAGCGAATCGATTTCTCCCATTGCTACAAGTACAATCCCACCACTTGGAACTGGTTCGTTGAAGGTCATCCTTATACTTGTTGTACCGTTCTTTATTAAATCAAACATTTCTGGTCCATTATCTTCCTGACTATTTGTGAGGTTAAATACGAAGAAGCAATATCCTGCATATGCATACCGAAACATTGATATACCGTTACTTTCTAGCGATCCCGCGTACCCTACTGCCTCTTGCATGTCATGATAAATTCTAGCGTAGTTGCCTTTTGAAAAATCAAGGGAATAAGGGGCTGCTGGAGAAGTTACTCCCCCAGCAGTTATGGAAATATCTCTCAAATTAAAATGTTGGAAATAAAAAGGTGTTGTTCTTTGACGTCCTACAAAATCTTTATTATCAACCATTCCCAGTATGATTCGTCGAGGTACTTGATCCGTCCATAGGTTAGCATTAAATTCTGTTCTATTTTCACTGATGAATAAGGATTTTAAGGATGTTTTTCTTATCGGGTAACGAGCGGGCTTTATTTCGAGTTTTTTCGAAATATCAAAAGCTAAACTATCCATCAACTCAATCTTCTTTACATATAATTTGCAAGCCACAATTTCTAAATGATATTTTGGGGCAGTGTCCCAGGGAGCACTAAGTAGGAAACTTGATTCATTGGGTAGGAGTTCAATATCAACTTCACATTGATTCACTAAATATCTTGGTTGATTACAAATATCAACATCCAATTTGGCCATAAATTGTGCACTACGAGGATTTCCATCTTCGTCTAAGAATAATTTTTTCCTTGATTTAATTCCATATCCATTTGCATCAACTCCTGGATATGTCTGTGTAGCCCCATCATCATAATATCCTGCAACAGAAAGATAAGAGTTCTTCACACTTTGTGGGTAAGTTAGTTCATAGCCGAAAATACTTTTGTATGCCATGAGGGAATTCCCTTCAAAAACCTGTGTCCCATTAATATGCATGCGACAATTTTTCCAAACTGTGTGGCCTATAAGCTGCACGGTCGCCACATTATCATCCTTTCCTATATCAACAAGTTTCTCATCTTTATCTTCCTTTTTAATCCTAAGTTCAGTAAAAACATAGGTTTTGGCTAAATCAATATAATTTGTAGTTGCATGAATTTTAAAATGAAATGGGGTGATATTTACAGGGTTAAGTGTGAGTAATTCAATAAATGATGAGTTGCTAATACTAACATTCGTATGAGGAGTTTCGAAAAATGATAAAGCATTTGTTATTGCGTTGCCAGAATCGCGATCTATTTTCTGATGAGTAGACATTTTTATTTAATAAAGACCGAATGTATCTATTTTTTGACGTTTCTTTTTTGGGGTAAGAGATGGATGTTTACCAATCACGAGTTGATGACCTTTTTCTTTCGAAAATGTTGGATGAGGTTTAACTTTTCTTTTAAGTCCTTTTAGACTAGCCCTAGCACGCAATCCGGTTCCAAATTGTTTTGGCAATCCGCCTTTCTCAAGTAATCTGTCTAACCCCCGTTTTCCTTCACTTATAACTGTTTGCTTAAAATTAGGGTTAGAATCTTCTTTGCCATATTCTGAATTCCCCACACTTTCTAAAATTCTTCCACCAGTATCCAAAGCTTCTTTTGCTAAGGCTGTACCAGCACGTTTTGCATAAGGTAAAAGGAAACGCCAAAAATTCCTAAGTACATCTCCAACACCCCCGCCTGCTTGTCTCCCGTATCCACGCTGGTACGGGTTAAGTCCACGAAAATAGTAATAATTTTCTTCAGCTCCTCCACCTGTTTGACTTATAGGTGCATGATGGTCATCGTATCCGACTGTCCGTGGGTCAAAGGGAAAATGGACCATATTTAATTTAGAATAAATAAGATTATAAGATGAAGATAATATAAATATTAATAAATTAGGTTAAGTAAAATTATGAATAGAACTTTAATGTTAGACAAAGTTAGGTAGTTATAAAATCGAATATATTTAAATTACTTACTGATCAAAATTTTTAATTATTTTGTTAAAAGAATATAGAAAATACGTTTTGAATTAATTAAATTAATTATTAATTTTATTTTTATTCTATAAAATATTTTTAAATTTCTAATCACACCAATTGACCCTAGAAATTTTCGTTTTGAATTTAGGCACTTTGTCGTCTAATAGTCACACCCAGTTTTAAATACTTCACTTTGAACTTTTTAAGAAAATTTTTTAAACTTAAATTGAAGTATGAATTCTTAAAATTTTTGAAAATTTTTTAAATCTATAAAAAATTCCTTAATTTAACTACAAAATGAAGATATTACTGCAAAAGTGTTATTTTTTAATTTTTCCCGCAAATAACCTTGTGGGGAGATAGGTACTCAATTTTTCCTTTTATTTCTTCTTTCTTCTTTTAAATCAATTCCGTTCAGGACTTTAATTATTTTGAAATTACTTAATAAGTTTTTTGATAGATCAAAATGTTACTTGTACACCTTTCATAGCATACCTGTCACCTATCAATTAATTTACTATCACTTGTAGCTTGTCTAATGTCATCAAACAACTTGTCACTTTAATATTTCCCGCTTTCCTGCCAACTGGGATAAGTTTTAAATGGGTGCAGAGAAATATATTAGCGGGGGAATATTTGAAATCCTTAGGTTTGCCTTTGATTTGCCGCCATGTACCACAAAATCACCAAATTATATAAGCGGAACAGTAGAGAGATTTTTTAGTGGGAGCGGCTAACTTGCCAACTTTCCCCTTGATCTTTCCAAATCTGCCGCACATTTTCTTCAGCGATAGCTTGACAAAATTATTACCTTCCCACACCTCCCATTATTCTCTTTGCGGACGGAAGGGTAAGTACCTCAATTACTTCAAAGGAGGTGACCAAGGTCACCTCCTTTCCCCCAACTCCCATTTTTTCAATCACACTCTTTCCTCCAACCCCCATTTGTCAATCACCCCTTTTCCTCCAACCCCTATTTTCAATCATCCCTTTCCTCCAACCCCCATTTGTCAATCACCCCCTTTCCTCCAACCCCCATTTTTTCAAATGGGACAGTTGGGTCAGAGGGGGTGGGGTTACTACTTCTGTCTGTAATTAGAGTGTGTCATAACATTAAGCATGACGGTTGCGACCCGACGACAGAAATGTAGACTAACGGTTAACATATGCTCGAATACCAACCAGTTATTTTTACAATTACTTTGAAAAAACCACACCTTTTTTACACTCTATTTTGTCACATCGCAAAATGTCCAACAGACCAAAAAACTCGCACAAAATACTAACTAGAAATAACATAACTATTAGGGCAAAACTTAAACTCAATTTTAAAATCTAGCGATGCTTACTGTAATTCCTACAGACAAACAATAAAAGAGACACGCCCACCTATATGATTGGTTTAACGCAAGAAATGGTCAAATTAAAAAATTACGGGACTAAATATAAAAATAAATTAAAACAAATTTATAAGAAACTAATGAAATATGTATATAATAAATGTTTAAATAAAATATACATAGATGAAAAATTATTATTGTTTGTCACCTTCTTTGTCTTTATTAGGGTCAAGACAAAAGAGACATATTAATATAATAAAACAAAATAATTTTTACATGTTAATGTAAACAAAAGAGTAATTTGTCTTTGTAATTGATATAGATAAAGAACGGTAAATGAATGAGGTCGTTTTTCTACTTATATTAATAACAAAAGAAAATGATAGGTAAACAAACATTACAATGAGTAATGTTAATAGTTAAGTAATAAAGTTAAGTAAACAAAGAAAAAACAGTCAAAAGGTTAATTGACTTATTACAAAGCAATTTATCGAGACAAAGAAAAAGTTAATTTATCTTAAACAAACAAACGGGTTTTTATGAACGTGGTAAACCTGTTGAAACAAATCAAATTTGTTAGACAAAGGAAAATGTTAAGTGATCTTAAACAAACAAACTTAGTTTTTATGACAGTAAAAAAGCTATAAAAGCAGCTCATCTCTACAATATCAGTCATTCATTAATATTTTTAAAGAAAACAACCTCCATCTCCAATATCGCGTTCAAATTTGTTATTAAAAATTTAAATTATTTTTTAATCTTTTATTAATTTTTATTCATTATTTTATTAAAATTTCGTTAAGCCATTCTTTTATTTAAGTTAAACAGTAGGATCCAACTTTTTGTTTTCCCCTATAATATCTACTTATCTTTATTTTTCCCAGATATAAGCTTTTAAAATAAATTGTCAATTAAATTTTATTCAATTAAGCTAATTCTAATTAATTTATTATTCTATTTTAATAAATTTCGAAACATTCCTTAATATATATTCAACAATTGTTTTAATTAATTAATTTGCATTAACTAATTATATTACCCATTGTCTTAAAATATTGAATTATTTTTATTTTAATTAAACTAGGTAAATAACAATAGTATTTTTGAAATATTTAATAGCAGATATCTGAATACATAAATATTATTTTTTATAAAACTGTTCTATTAAGCCTAAAATTCTTATTTCTAAGCTCTCATCTGAAAGCACAACCGCAATATTTACACCCCATAAGATAAATTTTCTGTTTAAATATAAAAGATACTGAAATAGTAACAAATATTCACCAATCTCACTAAATATTTAATTTTTAGCAATATTTTAAATAAATTTTTATTATTAATAAAATGAATTCTAAAAACTCTGCTAAAACCGGTAAGTGAATATTATATTTAAATTTAACCGAATTTATAAAAAATATCTTATAGGAAAGGGATCTGCCGAGAATAAAAGCGTTTCACCTATTGAAGGTAAAAGGCTTACTGTTTTGAAAATTTTAATGATTCAGATAAAATGTCTGCTGAGGAGATTAATCAAGCTTTTGCTTATATTAGTGAACAACGAAAAAAGAAAGGAAATGACGAACAAAATCGCCAACTAAAACAATAAACAAAACGCCAAAAAAGTCTAAAAAACCAAAACTAAGTGAAAATGGAAGCAGTGATTCATCTGAATCGGTTATTAAAATACTAATATTTTTAGTTAACAATTTTAGATTGAAAAAACAAAAGAAATGAAAGATGATGAGGATTTACATCAGGCAATTATGAAAATGGATGATGAATCGGACGATCCCGGAGCAGACGATGTGATCGAATTGGGGGACGACGAGGAACATTATCAACAGCTGCGTCTAAATAGTAGGTATTATACAGTTATTTATAATTTGATAATTTAAGGAAAGGAAAGAGCGAAATTTATAGTGCCAACAGCATTACTCAATCGTGCTCAAGCCCTTAAGAATCAAAAATCTGGTATTTTTGTATACCAGTGCGAACCTTGCCGTCTAAATCAAAAGAAAAGGGAATGTTTTCTCTTCAAAACTGGTCAACAAGGAGTTTCAGTGCTCACAATTGAATTATGTGGCGAGGATTTAGACAAAAACATTTTGCTGGAAAAACACTATTCTTTTCATTTTGGTGAGATCTTAATCATTAATTTAAAAAATTTTTCTAGGTAATCAAAATGGAGAACTTTTAGAGGGGACATCAAATAATGGTAATGGTGTAGTTATTTAAAAAATCTAAATTAATTTGTTTTAAGATGTTCTAAATTTTCAAAAAGGAAAGAGTATTTCAACGGGAAACGACAAGAAGCTATTAAACATGAAATATTGCTGGATTCTGCACCAGGTATTTTAAAATTAGATACAGAATTAAATTAAATTCTAGTGTACCAACTGCGTAGAACTTACAAAAAAATTGGCAAGCGACCTTTTTGTTCAAAAGAATGGTGAAAAATATGAACTCAGCTTTGTGGTATTTTAGAAAGATTAAAAATAGTAATAATTATTTAAGACCTGTTCTGAATGTACTACTGGAAATGTAGATTATCATCAAAAAACTTACAACTTATTTAACAACGTTAAATAATTAACGAAAAAGAAGAAATAGATATAAGCAACATGAAAAAATAATATGATTAATAATATCTTAAAGAATAAAACTTATAATTAATTTAATTTTAAAGTAGCCGGAATACTAGCGGATTAATATTTATAAATTATATTAGTTAAATTAATTTCAGGAAAATTTTAATTTTTCAGAAAAAGTTTTATTTTTTACTAATTTTTAAATGGAACAACAAGTAGCAGACAGAGCAATCGGACTTTTAAAAGAAAACATTATTGGCTTATCTAAACAACGCAGTCTATTCGAAAATGTACAACACGATCAAAAAAAGCTCAAAAATTATTTGTATGCTGCTTTTATGCAATTTCATGAAAAAAGACATCCATTAATATCAACTAGCCGTGTGCATGAATATCTGCTCAAAGAAAGAAACGCGCTGGCACGAATCGTATGTTTTAGTTTTTAAAAAGCTTCAACTTATTTAGGCAATTACGGAAATTGTAAAAGAAGAATTATATTATGAGCTTTATGACCCATTGAGCAAATTCTGGCAACAAATTGATTCAGAGATGGCAATAAACATTTGCAAAGTTGACGAGAATATGCAACAAAAATTATTGACTAATGAGAGAGAAGGTTACTGAAAAAATAAATAAATATTTTCTATTATTTTAGACTCTCCAATTGTATTTATGAGTGAACGATTGGATTCCGATCTTACTATTCAAGACAATAATTCTGAGGAACGATGCTCGAATGTTCAAATTGTACCAGAAGAAATGACAGAATAATTGAAAATTTCTTTGCGAATAAACTAATAATATCTGATGTTTTTTCTTGAATAGTGTTGCAATACACTAAAATATCTAAAAAATAAAAAAATTTATACTTATAGCTTTTAGATGAAACGTTATTTAAGAAAATTTGGACAATTAAAAATTAATCATTTTTACAATGAAGAAGCATCTGAATTCATTAAAAGCAACAGATTTAAAATTGGTGTTTTCAGGTTACTTTAACGGCTATTTATAAATTTAAAATACTTAAGGAGTGTTTTCACGGTTAAAAATATAGAAGAGGCTCAAACTGGTCGAGAACAAATATTGGAGGATTTGGTTGATCACTTTTTAGAAAGGGCGGACAAATCAGCTGAATCAAAATCCGAAAAATGCTCTATAATAATAAGAAGCTCTGTGCTTGAAAAACCTATACAAATTCCATATAGAGGCCTATCACAAAATACTCCATCTGTTGTCATGGAACAATTTGATGCTGTTGAACAAAGTGGAAAAAGAATGGGAAGACCATCAATTTACAGTCAACCAATACACATCGAGGTTTTCAAATCTATAATATAAAAAATTGTATTGTTTAGATAGTGATGGGTCCCTCACATGATGAAGCTCAGGAGTTGATAAGAAAAGGACAGAGTGGAAGCGGTAGAAAATCGCGGGAAATTATGCGCGGTATAGACATGAACAATCTAATACAGGTAAATGATTATAATTAAATAACGATTTAATATCAAGGTTCACAATGAAAATCTTGGTGAACCATTCAAATATTATTGTCTAATATTGGCTGTACAACTTACAATTCTTTATGTTAATATGGAAAAATCTTCACCTGAAAAATTTAAATTTATGAGGCTTGTGAATGGAAAAGGCGCGAAACCAAAGTTTCATCGAGTAATGTTAATCAAGCAAATGTTGGAACAAATGAAAAGACATGGAATAAGATTCCCCCTGGGATTACAACACTATATTGTGGAAGAGCATGCACCATTAATACAAAAGCTACTCAATGAACAGTTTCCAGGAGAATATAGGCTTACAATATTTGGTGAAACAGGTCAGATGAAAAGTTTATGGAAAGGACGTGAAAGGGCAAAGAAGGATATTTGCCTTTATTTAATGGATGGTCATTATTATGGAATAAGGAATATTAACACACTTTTTGGCAAAGATATGTATTATTGCCTTGAATGTGAAGCACCATACCAAAGAAAGACTGAACATAGGCAAAATTGTATAGCAAAATGCCAAAGATGTTGTGGAATTGGACCAGATTTTCCTTGTGAAGAAATCGAAGGCTTTGAACATTTTTGCCAACAGTGTTCTATTTTATTCCGTAACCCTATATGTTACAAACGACACATGGAAAAAGGAATTTGTCAAATTTTTAAAAGGTATTTTAACATTCATGATTGAAAATTTTAAACTAGATGTACTGAATGTGGTCAAATTTATCGGAATAAAAAGGATGAGGATCATGTATGTTTCATCCACTTTTGTTCACTTTGCAAGTCATGGCATAGACGTGAAGAACATTGTTATGTACAACCAATCATTCCTAAGCAAATTCAAAAGGATTATCTTTTGGTTAACATTTTAAATAAAACTAAAAATAATTTAAACAGGTGATATTCGATTTCGAGTGCGAACTAGTGTCACCAATAAATAATACAGAAGAATGGAATAATATTGGAAAAGGATCGAGCGCCATTCCTAATGACGAAAATTACAAATTTCATCATGTGAATTGTGTTTCGGTGATAAAATATTTTTTCAAAATTAATTTTAACTTAGGCAATTTTAATTTGTTCAAAATGTATGCGAAACGAGAAATGGAAAGAAGATTGTACAGATGGATGTAAAATTTGTGGCAAAGTAAAATCAAGAATGCGAAGTTGGACTGGAGCTGATTATGATAATCCTCTTCGTGAATTTCTTCACTGGCTGATATTCGATTTAGATCATGAACGTACAGGTCGTACATATGCAATATCACATTATGGAGGGTATGAATAAATCAGCGATATATTGAACTGTCTTTATAGGCGATATGATATGCATTTACTTCTTGGTGTATTAATCAGACACTTTGGCTTAGAGCCAAGTATAGTTAGAACCGGAAACAAATTATACGAAGTTCTCATAAAGAAGAAAAACGGCATTTGTCCCTATATTTCATTTCGTGACTCCTTTAATTGGATGATGCTAAAATTGGAACAGTTGCCTAAGGCTCTTGGTCTAAATATAGATGAAGGCGGAAAATCATTCTTTCCGCATGGATGGAATTACAACAAAAACATGAACTTACGACTTGATGGACTGCCTCCCAAAAAATACTATTATCCTGAGTCTATGGGGAAGGAAAGAAGAGAAAAGTTTGAAGAATGGTATAAATTAAACATGAATCAACCCTTTTGCCTTCGTGAACAAATTGTAGAGTATTGTGAGCAAGATGTTAGAATACTTGCTCATGCTCTTGTGAAACTACAGCATCTATTTTTTGAACTTGCTCCAGATCCTTCTAAACGCGATGACATACTTGTCTCTTCAATGACATTAGCGAGTGCCTGCCTTCGGCATTTTTGTAATTTTCTAAATTTCTTATAAAGATATTTTTAAAATTTAGGTATCAACTATTTAAACAAAAATCAGATTGGTATTATTCCTGATAATGGTTATCATAAGGATACAAATCAGTCTGCAATTGCCCTTAAATTTATCAAATGGATTGAGCATGTCTTGAAGAAACCGATTCAAAATCAACAAAGTGCAGAGGGGGAGTATAGATTAGCTGTTTCAGATGGAAGTATTTTACGACTTGATGGATTTATTGAAGGAACTGATGGAGGCCATGCTATAGAGTTTCTAGGTTGTGCATGGCATGGACACGAATGGTAATTTCCCAATTTAATATTATAAATATCCTTTAAGCCTGTATCAACCACATGAAATATGTCTTAACGGCAAAACAGCATTATTTAATAGAGAAAAACTTGCTGAAAGAATTAGATTGATTAAAGAAAAGAATATCATTCCACATATAATGTGGGAATGTGATGTATATAAGAAATTGGAAGAGGATAAAGAAATGGCACTTTTCTTTGATGCATTACCCGACATTGGTCCATTATTCCCTAGAGACTCTTTTCATGGTAAAGATTTTTAAAATTCATGCAACTTTTGAATTTAGGAGGAAGAACCGGACCGCTAGCACTCAAATGCGACCTTGAAGGGGTTGAAGAGTTCGAGATTTCTTGCTATGATGTTGTCAGTTTATATCCAGCAGTCAACTTTTATGCATTCTATCCAATTGGTATTATTCAATCTATAAAATTTAATTTATTGTAAATCTAGGACATCCGAAAGTTATGGATCTGAATCAAGATGTTTTATGGACTAAACCAGAGGATATGCATCCTTATAAAGGATTATTCAAATTATTTATTATTCCACCGGATGACTTGTTTCTGCCTGTTATTCCTGAACGTATACATGGAAAATTAGTGAGATGTTTAAAAATAATTTAAAAAATAATCTTAGGTTTTTCATCTTTGCCATCGTTGTGCAATCGAAATGGACCCAGGCGTACCAAAGCGCACAGAATTCAAATATAGTAAAAAATTTGGCTCAAAATTATGTCATCATAGCGCTAAACAGAGAGGCTTTGTAAGCACAACTTGTTCAGTTGAACTTGAACTTGCATTAAAAAAGGGATATCGCGTGACTCATGTATATAGCGTATATCACTGGGAAGAATGGTCTGATACATTGCTCAGACCATATGTTCAAGATATGATGCGTTTAAAGATAGAGGTTAATATTTTATTACTTTTAAATAATTTTAAAACTAATAGGCAAGTGGTTGGCCTGGTAGCGTTCTGCACCCTGAAGATAATGAATTAGAAGAGAGGCTAAAAAATGAATTTATTGATCTAAACCAAAAAGAATATGGTATTCGGCTTGATCCTGCAAGAATAGAAAGAAATGAAGGAATGCGTTATTTAGCAAAAACTTGCAATAATTCCATGTAAGTGAATATAAGAAATAAATACATGTTATTAAGGTGGGGCCGCTGGGCGCTTCGTTGTAACTTGACTCAGGATTGTATTACAAACTCACCAATCAAACTTCATACAGTTCTCAATGATCCAAAATTGGAAGTGGGAGCTGTTGAATTTTTAACACCCGACTTATATGCAGTTCCATTTCGACATCGAAAAGAATTTGTTCGCCCGCATGAAAAATACAATATAATATTAGCACTTATTACTACCGCAAATGCTAGGGTTATGTTATATGATTATATGGATAGAATTGTTCATGAAGATGAATGTAAACTTCTCTACACCGATACCGATAGCTGCTTTTACTTGCACAAACGAAATAAAAAACCACCATTTCGCGTAGGAGACATGCTTGGAATGATGAGCCGCGAATATGAAGATTGGAATATTATTGCATTTTATACCGGAGGATGCAAACAGGTTTAGATAGTTTATATTTTTAATATTCTTTTCAGTATGCAATGAAAATGAAACATAGGAAAAGTGGAGAAATTAAATATGTTGTCAAGTGTCGAGGATGTTGGGACACAGTCGATTCACCCCTCGATTTTAATCAATTCAAGGTAAATTAAAAAATATTATTTTATAAAATTTTTGTTAAGAAAATGGTAGAAGCATATGGCGAAGACCAGGATCATGTAGTTTTGGAGAGAACACACTTTCAACCAAGCTGGCGTCGTGGAGAAGTCACAAGTCGATCGCAAACAAGGTATTTTTTCTTTTTCTGCAATCTTATTAAAATTTTAGACGCTATGAACCTATATATGATAAAGGATTTGTAGATGCAGATCTGGATTGTTATCCCTATGGATACCGAGGAAATCCTATTTCAGATCCTACTATCATTTAAATTAATCTGGTAAATTTATTTATCAAAAAAATATTTTTTCAAATTTTCAGAAATTTATTTAAATTTCTATTTTATAAAATTTTTATGAATAAAAATATTTTTAAAATAATTTTGAAAATTTTTATTTAAATACATTTAAAATTTTTCAATTTCTGATATTTAAAAAAATTTTTAAAAAAAAATATTTAAAAAATTAAGAAAAAAATAATTAGGACTATTATAACAAAAAATAAAGAATTGTGTAGATAAGTCAGCTAGATGAAATCAATAGACGAGAAAAAATAAATATGAATATTTTTGAAATATATTTTAATATTACGTTTTAATTTTTAGGGTATTTTACGTTGATATTAAATTTCATTTAGTCCACTTCTAATTATGATTTAAGACAAAACAATAAAAATTTTTTACAATCAATACTTGAAATAACTTGACTACATCACAAATAAATTTGATTATAAAATGTTTGTTCTTAATTCAAAATGATTTTTAAGTCAATTTTAGTTAAAAATTAGTTCTTAGTTTTATTCAGTACATAACTAATATTTCTTAAAATAAACTATGATTAACAAATCAGCCCAATTGATTTTTTCAAGTGTATTGACGGTAGAAAATTTAAATTGAGAGAAATTTAATGTCGTCCAAATCAGATAGAAGGGATCTACCTAATATGTACAGGGTGACCCAAAAAGTTTAGGACAAAAGTAATTTTGCCATAACTTTTTATCTCGTAAATATTTTTTTATATTTTTTCGTTTATTTTGTAGCTCAATTAATTCTCTATCATATAGTAAAATTAAAAATTTTTTGATTCAGGATTAAGATAGTTATGTAATTTTAGGTACACCATATCAAAATTTTCCCCCCAAAATTTTATTTTCTGTATCTCAGAAAGGAGAAATCCAAACGGGATGATCTCAACAGAATTTAATTAAGATCTTAGCGAACCGGACAAATCTGAAAGATAAAAACTCCAACTCCTACATGGATGGCTCTGAGTAGATGTAAATCAGTTTTGGGGGGAATGCGATTTTCTCATTTTGGGAGGGTTACGCGCAATCGAATATCTCTTTAAGTGTTAATCTAAAAAATTTTTTGGTTTATGATTTCTATAGATAAAGGACTGCTCTAGATGCCAAAAAAATTTTATGTAATTCCTGCAATCTATTCTAATGTTATAAGCAAAAATGTTTCAAAAAAGGTGCGACCTTGAGCAATAATTTTTCGCACTTTCCTTTAACCTTATCTCAAAGAAGAATAGGAAAAATTCTAAAAGCTTTTTATATTTTATTCTCCATTTAGTTCTCTATAATTTCATCTTTATTTTATCTCATTATCTTAAATTTGAACAAAGTTATGGCAATAATAAAGTGTCCAATTATTTTTGGGTCACCCTGTATAAACGACTTACAGCAAAAAAGTCGTTAAACAATTATCATGTATTTATAATGTTTAGTATTTTATATTTATAATTAACTATTTAATTGTAATTTAATGGATTCTTTTGTCTTAAGTCATGGCCATAGTTAAAAAAGTAGGTGCATTCGCATCATAATAACATAATAATTTTATATTGATTTGCATTACTAATAGAATACCATAGAGAATCAATTGGAGAATAACTACTGAAATTGTTTATCTTGAAAAATAATTTGTATAATAAAATCTAATAAAGAAAACCAGACTTGGCCATGGAAACAGATTTTGCTATCCTTGTCAATATCCGTATCCATTTATATCCGTACAATTTTGAGTCATATCCATCCGCAGGAAATTTGAAATTATAATGGATGAATAACTGTAATTGAATATATTTTTTCATTTACTTATATATTTCTCGTTGATTTTAGTGCTCAGCTATTTTATATATTTTTATCGTAGTAACTTCTTTGTCTATTGTTGGCATTGTTTCTTTTTTATATTTTCTTATTTGTTTTCCAGACACCATGTTTTTTAACAATATTTTATAAAGTAAAAGGGGATTTGTATAGTCTGGAAATTGTATGGTATTAACGATAACTCCAAGAAATTTGCAAAAATAACCCCCTTATTCCGATATTTTAGCCGATAAGTTATAACCGATAGGCTACTTGGTATTTTCCAGAGTTATCGGGTTATAACCTTTTATTGGGTGATTAGAGCTGATCTATCAAATTGTAAAGATACCGCTTATCGAGGGCTTTCGAATAATACAAGATTCATTTGTACTGGATCAAGCAACAAGAAGTTATAGCCGATCAAAGTCGTCTGACATTCGGTTTGTCGTATAACAGAAAAGTATCATATTTTTTATTATACGGGGAATTTAATATTTTTACATAAACACAAAATAATGTCGTCCAACTTTGCATGGAAGACGCTTAGTATTTATAGTATTAAGGATATTTTTACCTTGCTCAAATAGCTTTAACCAAGCAAATATTTGTTGCTTTATAAGTTGGCATTAGAATTTGGGTGGCAAAACAGAGGCACATTGGCTGCACATCCAAATAGTAAATTTGTCGTGAAGGGAGCAACTTTATAAATGGACAACTTTATAAAGACATAATCTCAATATTACTATAAATCAAGGTTGCCGCCCGAAACCCGAAACCCGTATCCGATGATATTTTGTACCCGCGGCAACCCAGCTATAAATTACGAATTAAAATCCATATATTTATATAAATAGGTAAATTTACAAGAATTAAATAAATTCTCTGTTTTTGTTTGAATTAGTTCACATACATCATTGTTGACAGTTGAAAATTTAATCTTGTGGCTTTGATTAGTACTAGGGATCTTGAATAAAACTACTGCTGCTAGCTGTAATGTCTCATATTAAAATTTCAAATCTTTTCTTATTAAATAAATTTAATATTGTTAATTTAGTGCATAGTTTTTGGTAAGACGTAGATAGGTAGATAGGTAATATTAGAAGAGTTATTAATAATGTTGCAAAATATTAATTGTGTAAGACGTTTTATTATATCGTTAAAAGAGAAACATTTTTGATCTGTTATTTAAAGTAATCAAATATTATTAAAAGAAATCAGCTAGAATTAATGTGGTTTTTATTTATAAAGATTAAATATAAAACCAAAATAACTAAATAACATACAATTTTATTTATTCATTTATTTATTGCAATCCCTTTCTTTTTTTTACTTTATATTTTATGAGTGATCAAGAAAAACAAGAATATTATTTATTTTAAATATTTCCTTTCTATATTAGTCCTTTCTTCATCGAAATTATATATTCCTTCTCTAACAAGTTCCCATTATTAGGGTATTTGCACACTTACTTATTCTTTATAATTATTGTCCCAACCTCTCGAACTAATCGAGCGAGGGAGGAGTGGGCAACGAACTAATCGAGCGAGGGGGGTGGGCAACAACTAGTCGAGCGAGGGGGGATCGGGCAATTATTTGAGTAAATACGGTATCTTTAAATTAGAGTAGGATGATATCGATATTTTAGGAAAAATTCGATATCAAATTGATAGATATTGTCAGAGCTCGATATGCAAAATTTAACACAATATCGAGATCAATATTCGATATTAACCGATATATTTTACAAATTTTTTCTCCCTAATCCAGAAAATACTTAAAATTCTCTTCATATATCTTTATTAATACTAGTTTTGGTAATAACGTGGTACTACCAAAACTACCGAACGATACTTTTCGATTTTTTCCATCTAACAATTCAATTTTAATATCCTGATATTTTTCTATTTCTTACATTATTTGCGCCGCAGACGAAAACAATTATTTTTGAAAGTAAATATTTTTAAGCCTCATTTCCATCCTTGGATCTGAACCAACACTATGAAAATATCCGAGTCAGTGAAGCTCTTCGACTTTCCCATTCAAACAGCGTCCAAAAAAGAAACATTGGAAGAAAATTATAAAAATTTTTTCTTAAAATAATTTGATGTCAAAGTACGAGATAGTGATTTTGATTAAAATAAAAAATATAAAAACAATACTTAGGGGGTGTATATTTAATATCTATATCGATCTATATTTGGGACGATATACCGGTATCCGGTTCAGGATCAATATCGAATGAAATCGATATCGATATTAGAAAATGAAGGATATTATAGATTTTTGGAATAATTAATAATGTAGCTTTTCTGTGTGAGGTAATAAGTAAAATAGCATGAGATGAGCGTGAGATGTTTGTCAATAGCTGAGATGTTTGTCAGTAATTTTTGTTATTTTATTAAAAAATTCTTTAGAATTATTTATATAAAATAGGTATTTAAATATTAGCTTCGCTATTTTTATAAATTTAAAAAAACTTAATTATCACCAATAAACACTAAAATTATTTCATATTCGAAAATTTTTTAATTTGAATAAAAAATGAAAAACATTCTGAAATAAATTTTATTATTTAATAATTGTTTAATAAATTAATTAAAAATAAACAATTTCAAATATATAAATTAAAAGAATTTTTAAAAATTTATAGCTTAAAATTAAATAAAAATTAATTGCGATTAATAAATCAATGAAAATTAATAAATAATTTAAATAACTAAAAATTAATTTAATTTAAGAAAAAATTAATTATCATTTAATGACAAAAATAAAATAACTTTTTATTTAAATAATTTCGATTTTTATTAGGAAAATAAATTTTATTATTTTTTTATTTAAATTATTTCAATTAAAATATCTTTGAAAATTTAAACAAATAATAACATATCGGGAGTTTTTCTATTAAATAATATTGTAAAACACAAAGAAACATTTTATTTTTATTTTGCAGCAAATTTGTTTGCCTATCTAATGTAAAATTTTAATAATTTAATGTATATGTATTGGCGCAATTAGTATTTTTGTTACCATATTTGGATTAGTATTATTATTTTTTCATTATAATTATTTTATTTTATTATTATTATTTTATTCTGCTATCTTGTAGCAAATTTCAAGCTCTTTACAATAAGCTCAAAACAAAATTCAAGACAACCCATAAAGGGTCGAAAATATTTTTTAAAGAGGCTTACCCCTGCTTTACGTTGATTTTCAAGGTATCAATATCTCGACACTGAAATGAGATATAGGCCTAATTCTTTTTTTCTCTTAATTTCGTTAAACGTGCTAGCTTAAATTTTTATAGTTGAAATATCTTTTTAATTAATATTTAAATATTTATTTGTAAATTTATTAATAATTATTAAATTTATTATTATTTATTATTATATAATTAATAATTGCTGTCTATTTAATGTAACAATTAAATAATTTATTAGTTGCTATCGTATTGGACCAATCACCATTTTTATTCCATATTTGGACAAGTATTATTATTCTTTTATTATTTTAATTATAAATATTTAAAATATTAATATACCTAATTTATTTTTTAAATTTTTTAATAATATTATAGTTTTATAAACGCAACATTGTTTTTTGAAGTAAATTAATAATTTATATTATTTAAGATTTATATGTATGTTACTTTAAATAAATATTTTTTAATTATTTATAAATGGATAATATTTTAATTTGCGTTATATTCAATCAAATGTAATTATCTCCAATCTGGTAATTATTAATATGGTTTAAGCATTGAAATATAATGAATGAAATTTAAATAATGAAATTTAATGAAATCTAATGAATAAAATTTTTCACTTAATCTAATGAAATTTAATATCCCTCAGTAGAAATAATACCCTTAATTTTTAGAATTTTAATTATTTTTATAAAGGTTTTTTAAGTTTTAATTTATTTAGCAATATTGTATTTATTATAAAAGAAAATGGACTTTATTATTTTAAATTTAAATGTGATTTTATGTATATTTTTTCATCTTTTCTGAAAGTTTCCAATCACTAAACGCTTTAAACAGATTTGATAGGTCCTTTATAAAATTTAATTTTTATTTAATATTAAATTTTTTATATAAACTTCACGGCAAGGTGCATCTTTGTCGACGAAATGTTGTGGGAAGCAAAGCATCGTTGTATTCTTTTTTAATTTAAATATTATTTAACTTTTATTCATTTCATTATAATTATTTATTAAAATTTTTATCAAGTTTTTAATTTAATTTTTCTATGATTTTCTAAAAAATGTTAAATTTTCTAAAATAAAATTAATTAACATTTTTTTAATTTAAATTTAATAAATAGTTGTTGAATATATAATATATACATATAATTCTAAAGAATGGATTTTATTTTTTATTTAGTTTCTATTAAATTAAAAAACTAGTATGTTAAATTTTATAATTTAATTAATATTTACACGTATTGCATTCCAATGTTTAAGTCGCCCATCCAATGCAGGGATAACTCTTCCGTGCTCCGTCTTACAATGGCGCGCAATTTCTGATCTAACATTTGCTCCCTTATATTTTAATTTGAATATTTAATAAAATTAATTTTGATTTAGAACTTTTTAGGTAATTAAATTTCTAATAAATAATTATGACCGTCTAGATTCACTCAAGGGTTATTTTCATATATTTTTATTAAAAGTGAAACTCACAATACAACATAATTTACATGTGAACAATGGTGTAAACATATGTAAATAAACATGTTGCATAAAATTACACCCAATCATTTCTCCACAAAGGCGGCATAAAACAGGATTTCTTTTTCTTATTTTTAATAAACATTGACCACTTATGACACGCCCAATTTTCACACGTAATTTAATTTGGGCTCTTTTTCTTAAGCTCATACGTCTAAAACTATTTTATTATTTTTTGAAAATTTTTACTTTTTACGGCCAAATATTTTTTGTAGATTTAGATTTTTATTTCCCATGATGTTATTATATTAAATTTTAAATAAAATTATATTATTCCTAATCTTAAATTATGAAATAATTAATGTATGAAATAAGTTAATTAATTAAATTCTTAAATTATGAAATAATTTTATTTGTTTTTTTAGCTCAAAAAAGGCTTTATGGGCTTATCTATACATAGGGTTATTTATTACCGTCTATCCTTTAATAACTACCCTGGGTAACTATTATTTCGACCTTCCGCTGGAGGGTGTATTAAATCGAGTGAGGGTAATTATATGAGGTTTGAAATTTCAACGTATTTTAGGGCATTTGTTTGGGGGGTAATTATTGTTTCGATATATCGCTGGATGGGGTAATTAAAGGAGGTGGGGTAATTATTTGAGAAATGCGCCTAATAAAGTTTATACGGTAGTTAGTTTATAAAATAAAAATTTGTAGAAAATTTATATTAACATTTATTATTATAAATATTTAACTATACAAAATCGCCATTTAAATACTAATTTCAATGTTTATTTTTTATTTTTTGCAATTAATGTATTATGTTTTTATTTTTTCTTTAAAATTTTTTATTTACTTGTCTTTAGAATTAATCTTTTATTTTCTGATTTTTTATGTTTAGTAAATCCAGATATTTTTATTTATAATATTTGTTGCCATTTTTTATACCATATTTGTTTAATTGTTATTTCATGTTTTTTGTTTCGTTTATAAATAAAAATTTTTATAATGAAGGATCAAGTTTTATTTGTTTTATTTGTTTATTCATTTTTCATTAGTAATAATATATTGGTTACTATTGTATGAATCATTTAATTTTTACTATTCATGAGACAGTTTGTATTACTAATAGACAGACATTGTTTGATTAACCTATTTAGGATTATATGTTTCCATTTTATAATATAGTCTTTTATTTTTTGATATTTTAAAATTAGAGCTCACAAAATATACACGGAAAATCGTCAAATATGCTAATAAAATACCATAAAAGTCCTAATTATTTAATGAAAATTGCAAACTTTCTTTAAATAAGCACTAGATATGCACATAAAATTGCCTAAATTTATTAAAGTTGAATTTAAGCAATAAACTAAAAATAATTTAATTTTGGTTGAGTATTATAATAGAGATCGGACCGTACCGTACTACGGCCGTATTTTTCGGTATTTATCGGTATTCCGTATCGGTAGTACGGTACGGAATACGGTACGGAAAAATTTTGAAAAAAAAATACGGTACGGAATACGGTACCGATGAAAAACATCGGTATTTGTCGGTATTTCTCGGTATTTATCGGTATTACAGTCGGTAATACGGTACGGAATACGGTACGGAAAAATTTTGAAAAAAAAATACGGTACGGAATACGGTACCGATGAAAAACATCGGTATTTGTCGGTATTTCTCGGTATTTATCGGTATTACAGTCGGTAATACGGTACGGAATACGGTACGGCAACATTTTGAATTTCATCGGTATTTTTCGGTATCGGTATTTTTCGGTATTACGGTACGGAATACGGTACGGAACAAAATTCCGATCTCTAATTATAATCTATTTTCAGGCTGTAGATATTAAATTTAGAGGCGGTTCCTAGTTTTAAGCCTCGGTAAAAATAGCATTTTAGAAAATCAAAATCGTCTGTATCCGCATAATATCAAATATTTGATTTTTGAAGCCTATTATAATTATTTAAGTTTTAATAGATATCTTAATCGAGTATTTATTAGCTTTAATTAATTTAAATGAAGGTTAAATGCAAACACTGCCCAGCTTATGTTCATTATAAGAGGGTAAATGTGTTTCTGTTTTTTTTATTAAAGTATAATAATTTAGCTAGACATTCATTATAAGCAATGTACCGCTGTTAAGCCTTACTGCTGTAATTTGTGTTTCACTCGATTTGCTTCGCTAATTGGTTTAAAACGCCACACAGAAAAATTTCATATTAAAAGATATAAGTGTGTTAAGGATACTTAAAATATTTTTATAAATTTAATTTTTAGTGGTATAAATTTTATGAATTTTAATTTTCTTATATTAAATTTTTGGTTTTTTGATATTAAGTTTAATAATCTTTTTTAATTTTTTCAGCTTTATTTTTAATATATAAAATATTTTTTAAATATTTCTATTTTAAATCTCATTTAATATTTTGTAGCAAAGATAAAACAGTTATTTATGCTATTAAAAATTTATTCATCAAAAATTTATTCATTATAAAACCGTTATTTATGTTATTAAAAATTTATCCATCAATTTATTCACCTTAAAAATTGAAATCTGATGGAGAAATTATAAATTTAATATTTTTGGATAGTTTAAGTTGTCCTCTATTTAATGATATAAATTTTGGAATTTTTTCTATGAAATCAATTTATGGCACTTTATTGCAAAAAGTCAGACAAAAAGTTTTGACTTTTTTTGTAATTTAGAAAAAATTATTTTTGGATTATTTATATTTAAATTAATATTATTTTAGGATGCTTGTTTTAATTTTATTTTCCACAAATCAAAATAAACTGCGAACTTACAAATGAATTTGTTAATTTAGCTTTTAACAATGTTGACTATTTTATTTTGACTGTCAAAAGAAGTAAATTGAGGCGGGTTCTTTTATTATGTTATTTTAGTGGGGATATCTATAAATTCGGAGATTAAGTGTGATTTGCATAAAAATTGTTGGACATAATAGGCATTTTTATTAGTATTTTTTGCCTCCTTTTTTAGATCATTCCAAAATTACTGGGCTGTTAAAGAAAGAAATCTGTCTTCTTGGCTCTCCAAAATTCTCATGAAATTTTTTCGTAATGTATTTAATTTAATTGTTTTTTATATGTTGACAGAAAATATTTGTTTTATTTTTGCTTTTTAGAAATAGCAGTATTTTTTGTGTTTTTTCTTTCGTAGACGCCACTTACTAATTATCTGTTTCTTTAAATTTTTTCGTTTATTTGTTTATTTTAAGTTCTTTTTATCTGAGAAATAAATTATAATTTCCTTTGTTAGATTTTGTCACCTTTATTTTTAAATTAATAGTTATGTACATAATAAGTAAACGGATAAAAATTCTATAAAAAGTAAACAAAAAATGAATTTATCGAGAAAAATTTTTAACTTGTTTGTAATTTTTATTTATTGAATAATTTTTAGTTGGGAATTTGTTTTCATTTTTCCGATGTTTTTAAAGATTTTTCTGGTGTTGTAATATTTTTTCAGCAAATCACCCTTTAGGGTTTTTCATTACAAGTGCCGTAAAGGTATTGGTCTTAAATCTTGTGTGAATATTTTTTCTTTCAAGAATATACAATTAAATATACACGGGTTTTATTTTTTAAAGAAAAATTTTTTGTAAAGATATTAAATTAAAAATACACGGGTTTTATTGTGGTTTTTTTGTAAGAAAAAAGTGCAATAAAACTCGTGTATATACTACTGATACTATATTTAATGGTGATTCGAATGGTATATCGTAACCCAATTAACGATGATTACTTCACTGGGCAAATATACTTTGAAAATATCAGTCAAAAAAAAATAACTCAAAATTATTTATCCATAAATAACTTACGGTATATTAATAGGGTATAGTTCGTCTTTGTATATTAGATACTATATTTAATGCTGATTCGAATGGTATATCGTAACCCAATTCGCGATGATTACATCACTGGGCAAATCAACTTTGAATATATCAGTCAAAAAAAAATAACTCAAAATTATTAATCCATAAATAACTTACGGTATATTAATAGGGTATAGTTCGTCTTTGTATATTAGATACTATATTTAATGATGATTCGAATGGTATATCGTAACCCAATTAGCGATGATTACTTCACTGGGCAAATACACTTTGAAAATATCAGTCAAAAAAAAATAACTCAAAATTATTAATCCATAAATAACTTACGGTATATTAATAGGGTATAGTTCGTCTTTGTATATTAGATACTATATTTAATGATGATTCGAATGGTATATCGTAACTCAATTCGCGATGATTACATCACTGGGCAAATCCACTTTGAATATATCAGTCAAAAAAAAATAACTCAAAATTATTAATCCATAAATAACTTACGGTATATTAATAGGGTATAGTTCGTCTTGGTATATTAGATACTATATTTAATGGTGATTCGAATGGTATATCGTAACCCAATTCGCGATGATTACATCACTGGGCAAATCCACTTTGAAAATATCAGTCAAAAAAATGTCTCAAAATTATTAATCCATAAATAACTTACGGTATATTAATAGGGTATAGTTCGTCTTGGTATATTAGATACTATATTTAATGGTGATTCGAATGGTATATTGTAACCTAATTAACGATGATTTCTTCACTGGGCAAATCCACTTTGAAAATATAAGTCAAAAAAATGTCTCAAAATTATTAATCCATAAATAACTTACGGTATATTAATAGGGTATAGTTCGTCTTGGTATATTAGATACAATATTTAATATTGATTCGAATGGTATATAGTAACCCAATTCGCGATGATTACATCACTGGGCAAATCCACTTTGAATATATCAGTCAAAAAAATGTCTCAAAATTATTAATCCATAAATAACTTACGGTATATTAATAGGGTATAGTTCGTCTTGGTATATTAGATACTATATTTAATGGTGATACGAATGGTATATCGTAACCCAATTCGCGATGATTACTTACTGGGCAAATCCACTTTGAAAATATCAGTCAAAAAAATGTCTCAAAATTATTAATCCATAAATAACTTACGGTATATTAATAGGGTATAGTTCGTCTTGGTATATTAGATACTATATTTAATGGTGATTCGAATGGTATATCGTAACCCAATTAACGATGATTACTTCACTGGGCAAATCCACTTTGAAAATATCAGTCAAAAAAAATAACTCAAAATTATTTATCCATAAATAACTTACGGTATATTAATAGGGTATAGTTCGTCTTGGTATATTAGATACTATATTTAATGGTGATTCGAATGGTATATCGTAACCCAATTCGCGATGATTACATCACTGGGCAAATCCACTTTGAATATATCAGTCAAAAAAAAATAACTCAAAATTATTAATCCATAAATAACTTACGGTATATTAATAGGGTATAGTTCGTCTTGGTATATTAGATACTATATTTAATGGTGATTCGAATGGTATATCGTAACCCAATTAGCGATGATTACTTCACTGGGCAAATCCACTTTGAAAATATCAGTAAAAAAAAATAACTCAAAATTATTAATCCATAAATAACTTACGGTATATTAATAGGGTATAGTTCGTCTTGGTATATTAGATACTATATTTAATGGTGATTCGAATGGTATATCGTAACCCAATTAGCGATGATTACTTCACTGGGCAAATCCACTTTGAATATATCAGTCAAAAAAAAATAACTCAAAATTATTAATCCATAAATAACTTACGGTATATTAATAGGGTATAGTTCGTCTTGGTATATTAGATACTATATTTAATGGTGATTCGAATGGTATATCGTAACCCAATTAGCGATGATTACTTCACTGGGCAAATACACTTTGAAAATATCAGTCAAAAAAATAACTCAAAATTATTTATCCATAAATAACTTACGGTATATTAATAGGGTATAGTTCGTCTTTGTATATTAGATACTATATTTAATGGTGATTCGAATGGTATATCGTAACCCAATTCGCGATGATTACATCACTGGGCAAATCCACTTTGAATATATCAGTCAAAAAAAAATAACTCAAAATTATTAATCCATAAATAACTTACGGTATATTAATAGGGTATAGTTCGTCTTGGTATATTAGATACTATATTTAATGGTGATTCGAATGGTATATCGTAACCCAATTCGCGATGATTACTTACTGGGCAAATCCACTTTGAAAATATCAGTCAAAAAAATGTCTCAAAATTATTAATCCATAAATAACTTACGGTATATTAATAGGGTATAGTTCGTCTTGGTATATTAGATACTATATTTAATGGTGATTCGAATGGTATATCGTAACCCAATTAACGATGATTACTTCACTGGGCAAATCCACTTTGAAAATATCAGTCAAAAAAAATAACTCAAAATTATTTATCCATAAATAACTTACGGTATATTAATAGGGTATAGTTCGTCTTGGTATATTAGATACTATATTTAATGGTGATTCGAATGGTATATCGTAACCCAATTCGCGATGATTACATCACTGGGCAAATCCACTTTGAATATATCAGTCAAAAAAAAATAACTCAAAATTATTAATCCATAAATAACTTACGGTATATTAATAGGGTATAGTTCGTCTTGGTATATTAGATACTATATTTAATGGTGATTCGAATGGTATATCGTAACCCAATTAGCGATGATTACTTCACTGGGCAAATCCACTTTGAAAATATCAGTAAAAAAAAATAACTCAAAATTATTAATCCATAAATAACTTACGGTATATTAATAGGGTATAGTTCGTCTTGGTATATTAGATACTATATTTAATGGTGATTCGAATGGTATATCGTAACCCAATTAGCGATGATTACTTCACTGGGCAAATCCACTTTGAATATATCAGTCAAAAAAAAATAACTCAAAATTATTAATCCATAAATAACTTACGGTATATTAATAGGGTATAGTTCGTCTTGGTATATTAGATACTATATTTAATGGTGATTCGAATGGTATATCGTAACCCAATTAGCGATGATTACTTCACTGGGCAAATACACTTTGAAAATATCAGTCAAAAAAATAACTCAAAATTATTTATCCATAAATAACTTACGGTATATTAATAGGGTATAGTTCGTCTTTGTATATTAGATACTATATTTAATGGTGATTCGAATGGTATATCGTAACCCAATTCGCGATGATTACATCACTGGGCAAATCCACTTTGAATATATCAGTCAAAAAAAAATAACTCAAAATTATTAATCCATAAATAACTTACGGTATATTAATAGGGTATAGTTCGTCTTGGTATATTAGATACTATATTTAATGTTGATTCGAATGGTATATCGTAACCCAATTAACGATGATTACTTCACTGGGCAAATACACTTTGAAAATATCAGTCAAAAAAAAATAACTCAAAATTATTTATCCATAAATAACTTACGGTATATTAATAGGGTATAGTTCGTCTTTGTATATTAGATACTATATTTAATGGTGATTCGAATGGTATATCGTAACCCAATTCGCGATAATTACATCACTGGGCAAATCCACTTTGAAAATATCAGTCAAAAAAAATAACTCAAAATTATTTATCCATAAATAACTTACGGTATATTAATAGGGTATAGTTCGTCTTTGTATATTAGATACTATATTTAATGTTGATTCGAATGGTATATCGTAACCCAATTAACGATGATTACTTCACTGGGCAAATAAACTTTGAAAATATCAGTCAAAAAAAATAACTCAAAATTATTTATCCATAAATAACTTACGGTATATTAATAGGGTATAGTTCGTCTTTGTATATTAGATACTATATTTAATGGTGATTCGAATGGTATATCGTAACCCAATTCGCGATAATTACATCACTGGGCAAATCCACTTTGAAAATATCAGTCAAAAAAAATAACTCAAAATTATTTATCCATAAATAACTTACGGTATATTAATAGGGTATAGTTCCTCTTGGTATATTAGATACTATATTTAATGGTGATTCGAATGGTATATCGTAACCCAATTCGCGATAATTACATCACTGGGCAAATCCACTTTGAAAATATCAGTCAAAAAAAATAACTCAAAATTATTTATCCATAAATAACTTACGGTATATTAATAGGGTATAGTTCGTCTTGGTATATTAGATACTATATTTAATGGTGATTCGAATGGTATATCGTAACCCAATTCGCGATAATTACATCACTGGGCAAATCCACTTTGAAAATATCAGTCAAAAAAAATAACTCAAAATTATTTATCCATAAATAACTTACGGTATATTAATAGGGTATAGTTCGTCTTGGTATATTAGATACTATATTTAATGGTGATTCGAATGGTATATCGTAACCCAATTAACGATGATTACTTCACTGGGCAAATACACTTTGAAAATATCAGTCAAAAAAAAATAACTCAAAATTATTTATCCATAAATAACTTACGGTATATTAATAGGGTATAGTTCGTCTTTGTATATTAGATACTATATTTAATGGTGATTCGAATGGTATATCGTAACCCAATTCGCGATAATTACATCACTGGGCAAATCCACTTTGAAAATATCAGTCAAAAAAAATAACTCAAAATTATTTATCCATAAATAACTTACGGTATATTAATAGGGTATAGTTCGTCTTGGTATATTAGATACTATATTTAATGGTGATTCGAATGGTATATTGTAACCCAATTAACGATGATTACTTCACTGGGCAAATACACTTTGAAAATATCAGTCAAAAAAAAATAACTCAAAATTATTTATCCATAAATAACTTACGGTATATTAATAGGGTATAGTTCGTCTTGGTATATTAGATACTATATTTAATGGTGATTCGAATGGTATATCGTAACCCAATTAACGATGATTACTTCACTGGGCAAATACACTTTGAAAATATCAGTCAAAAAAAAATAACTCAAAATTATTTATCCATAAATAACTTACGGTATATTAATAGGGTATAGTTCGTCTTTGTATATTAGATACTATATTTAATGGTGATTCGAATGGTATATCGTAACCCAATTCGCGATAATTACATCACTGGGCAAATCCACTTTGAAAATATCAGTCAAAAAAAATAACTCAAAATTATTTATCCATAAATAACTTACGGTATATTAATAGGGTATAGTTCGTCTTGGTATATTAGATACTATATTTAATGGTGATTCGAATGGTATATCGTAACCCAATTAACGATGATTACTTCACTGGGCAAATACACTTTGAAAATATCAGTCAAAAAAAAATAACTCAAAATTATTTATCCATAAATAACTTACGGTATATTAATAGGGTATAGTTCGTCTTGGTATATTAGATACTATATTTAATGGTGATTCGAATGGTATATCGTAACCCAATTAACGATGATTACTTCACTGGGCAAATACACTTTGAAAATATCAGTCAAAAAAAATAACTCAAAATTATTTATCCATAAATAACTTACGGTATATTAATAGGGTATAGTTCGTCTTGGTATATTAGATACTATATTTAATGGTGATTCGAATGGTATATCGTAACCCAATTAGCGATGATTACTTCACTGGGCAAATCCACTTTGAAAATATCAGTCAAAAAAAAATAACTCAAAATTATTAATCCATAAATAACTTACGGTATATTAATAGGGTATAGTTCGTCTTGGTATATTAGATACTATATTTAATGGTGATTCGAATGGTATATCGTAACCCAATTAGCGATGATTACTTCACTGGGCAAATCCACTTTGAAAATATCAGTCAAAAAAAAATAACTCAAAATTATTAATCCATAAATAACTTACGGTATATTAATAGGTATAGTTCTTCTTGGTATATTAGATACTATATTTAATGGTGATTCGAATGGTATATCGTAACCCAATTCGCGATAATTACATCACTGGGCAAATCCACTTTGAAAATATCAGTCAAAAAAAATAACTCAAAATTATTTATCCATAAATAACTTACGGTATATTAATAGGGTATAGTTCGTCTTGGTATATTAGATACTATATTTAATGGTGATTCGAATGGTATATCGTAACCCAATTAACGATGATTACTTCACTGGGCAAATACACTTTGAAAATATCAGTCAAAAAAAAATAACTCAAAATTATTTATCCATAAATAACTTACGGTATATTAATAGGGTATAGTTCGTCTTGGTATATTAGATACTATATTTAATGGTGATTCGAATGGTATATCGTAACCCAATTAACGATGATTACTTCACTGGGCAAATACACTTTGAAAATATCAGTCAAAAAAAATAACTCAAAATTATTTATCCATAAATAACTTACGGTATATTAATAGGGTATAGTTCGTCTTGGTATATTAGATACTATATTTAATGGTGATTCGAATGGTATATCGTAACCCAATTAGCGATGATTACTTCACTGGGCAAATCCACTTTGAAAATATCAGTCAAAAAAAAATAACTCAAAATTATTAATCCATAAATAACTTACGGTATATTAATAGGGTATAGTTCGTCTTGGTATATTAGATACTATATTTAATGGTGATTCGAATGGTATATCGTAACCCAATTAGCGATGATTACTTCACTGGGCAAATCCACTTTGAAAATATCAGTCAAAAAAAAATAACTCAAAATTATTAATCCATAAATAACTTACGGTATATTAATAGGTATAGTTCTTCTTGGTATATTAGATACTATATTTAATGGTGATTCGAATGGTATATCGTAACCCAATTCGCGATGATTACATCACTGAGCAAATCCACTTTGAATATATCAGTCAAAAAAAAATAACTCAAAATTATTAATCCATAAATAACTTACGGTATATTAATAGAGTATAGTTCGTCTTGGTATATTAGATACTATATTTAATGGTGATTCGAATGGTATATCGTAACCCAATTAACGATGATTACTTCACTGGGCAAATACACTTTGAAAATATCAGTCAAAAAAAATAACACAAAATTATTTATCCATAAATAACTTACGGTATATTAATAGGGTATAGTTCTTCTTGGTATATTAGATACTATATTTAATGGTGATTCGAATGGTATATCGTAACCCAATTAACGATGATTACTTCACTGGGCAAATACACTTTGAAAATATCAGTCAAAAAAAATAACTCAAAATTATTTATCCATAAATAACTTACGGTATATTAATAGAGTATAGTTCGTCTTGGTATATTAGATACTATATTTAATGGTGATTCGAATGATATATCGTAACCCAATTAACGATGATTACTTCACTGGGCAAATACACTTTGAAAATATCAGTCAAAAAAAATAACTCAAAATTATTTATCCATAAATAACTTACGGTATATTAATAGGGTATAGTTCGTCTTGGTATATTAGATACTATATTTAATGGGATTCGAATGGTATATCGTAACCCAATTAACGATGATTACTTCACTGGGCAAATACACTTTGAAAATATCAGTCAAAAAAAATAACTCAAAATTATTTATCCATAAATAACTTACGGTATATTAATAGGGTATAGTTCGTCTTGGTATATTAGATACTATATTTAATGGTGATTCGAATGGTATATCGTAACCCAATTCGCGATGATTACATCACTGGGCAAATCCACTTTGAATATATCAGTCAAAAAAAAATAACTCAAAATTATTAATCCATAAATAACTTACGGTATATTAATAGAGTATAGTTCGTCTTGGTATATTAGATACTATATTTAATGTTGATTCGAATGGTATATCGTAACCCAATTAACGATGATTACTTCACTGGGCAAATACACTTTGAAAATATCAGTCAAAAAAAATAACTCAAAATTATTAATCCATAAATAACTTACGGTATATTAATAGGGTATAGTTCGTCTTGGTATATTAGATACTATATTTAATGGTGATTCGAATGGTATATCGTAACCCAATTCGCGATGATTACATCACTGGGCAAATCCACTTTGAATATATCAGTCAAAAAAAAATAACTCAAAATTATTAATCCATAAATAACTTACGGTATATTAATAGAGTATAGTTCGTCTTGGTATATTAGATACTATATTTAATGGTGATTCGAATGGTATATCGTAACCCAATTAACGATGATTACTTCACTGGGCAAATACACTTTGAAAATATCAGTCAAAAAAAATAACTCAAAATTATTTATCCATAAATAACTTACGGTATATTAATAGGGTATAGTTCGTCTTGGTATATTAGATACTATATTTAATGGTGATTCGAATGGTATATCGTAACCCAATTCGCGATGATTACATCACTGGGCAAATCCACTTTGAATATATCAGTCAAAAAAAAATAACTCAAAATTATTAATCCATAAATAACTTACGGTATATTAATAGAGTATAGTTCGTCTTGGTATATTAGATACTATATTTAATGGTGATTCGAATGGTATATCGTAACCCAATTCGCGATGATTACATCACTGGGCAAATCCACTTTGAATATATCAGTCAAAAAAAAATAACTCAAAATTATTAATCCATAAATAACTTACGGTATATTAATAGAGTATAGTTCGTCTTGGTATATTAGATACTATATTTAATGGTGATTCGAATGGTATATCGTAACCCAATTAACGATGATTACTTCACTGGTCAAATACACTTTGAAAATATCAGTCAAAAAAAATAACTCAAAATTATTTATCCATAAATAACTTACGGTATATTAATAGGGTATAGTTCGTCTTTGTATATTAGATACTATATTTAATGATGATTCGAATGGTATATAGTAACCCAATTCGAATGATTACATCACTGGGCAAATCCACTTTGAATATATCAGTCAAAAAAAAATAACTCAAAATTATTAATCCATAAATAACTTACGGTATATTAATAGAGTATAGTTCGTCTTGGTATATTAGATACTATATTTAATGGTGATTCGAATGGTATATCGTAACCCAATTAACGATGATTACTTCACTGGTCAAATACACTTTGAAAATATCAGTCAAAAAAAATAACTCAAAATTATTTATCCATAAATAACTTACGGTATATTAATAGGGTATAGTTCGTCTTTGTATATTAGATACTATATTTAATGATGATTCGAATGGTATATAGTAACCCAATTCGAATGATTACATCACTGGGCAAATCCACTTTGAATATATCAGTCAAAAAAAAATAACTCAAAATTATTAATCCATAAATAACTTACGGTATATTAATAGAGTATAGTTCGTCTTGGTATATTAGATACTATATTTAATGGTGATTCGAATGGTATATAGTAACCCAATTCGAATGATTACATCACTGGGCAAATCCACTTTGAATATATCAGTCAAAAAAAAATAACTCAAAATTATTAATCCATAAATAACTTACGGTATATTAATAGAGTATAGTTCGTCTTGGTATATTAGATACTATATTTAATGATGATTCGAATGGTATATAGTAACCCAATTCGAATGATTACATCACTGGGCAAATCCACTTTGAATATATCAGTCAAAAAAAAATAACTCAAAATTATTAATCCATAAATAACTTACGGTATATTAATAGAGTATAGTTCGTCTTGGTATATTAGATACTATATTTAATGGTGATTCGAATGATATATCGTAACCCAATTAACGATGATTACTTCACTGGGCAAATACACTTTGAAAATATCAGTCAAAAAAAATAACTCAAAATTATTTATCCATAAATAACTTACGGTATATTAATAGGGTATAGTTCGTCTTGGTATATTAGATACTATATTTAATGGGATTCGAATGGTATATCGTAACCCAATTAACGATGATTACTTCACTGGGCAAATACACTTTGAAAATATCAGTCAAAAAAAATAACTCAAAATTATTTATCCATAAATAACTTACGGTATATTAATAGGGTATAGTTCGTCTTGGTATATTAGATACTATATTTAATGGTGATTCGAATGGTATATCGTAACCCAATTCGCGATGATTACATCACTGGGCAAATCCACTTTGAATATATCAGTCAAAAAAAAATAACTCAAAATTATTAATCCATAAATAACTTACGGTATATTAATAGAGTATAGTTCGTCTTGGTATATTAGATACTATATTTAATGTTGATTCGAATGGTATATCGTAACCCAATTAACGATGATTACTTCACTGGGCAAATACACTTTGAAAATATCAGTCAAAAAAAATAACTCAAAATTATTAATCCATAAATAACTTACGGTATATTAATAGGGTATAGTTCGTCTTGGTATATTAGATACTATATTTAATGGTGATTCGAATGGTATATCGTAACCCAATTCGCGATGATTACATCACTGGGCAAATCCACTTTGAATATATCAGTCAAAAAAAAATAACTCAAAATTATTAATCCATAAATAACTTACGGTATATTAATAGAGTATAGTTCGTCTTGGTATATTAGATACTATATTTAATGGTGATTCGAATGGTATATCGTAACCCAATTAACGATGATTACTTCACTGGGCAAATACACTTTGAAAATATCAGTCAAAAAAAATAACTCAAAATTATTTATCCATAAATAACTTACGGTATATTAATAGGGTATAGTTCGTCTTGGTATATTAGATACTATATTTAATGGTGATTCGAATGGTATATCGTAACCCAATTCGCGATGATTACATCACTGGGCAAATCCACTTTGAATATATCAGTCAAAAAAAAATAACTCAAAATTATTAATCCATAAATAACTTACGGTATATTAATAGAGTATAGTTCGTCTTGGTATATTAGATACTATATTTAATGGTGATTCGAATGGTATATCGTAACCCAATTCGCGATGATTACATCACTGGGCAAATCCACTTTGAATATATCAGTCAAAAAAAAATAACTCAAAATTATTAATCCATAAATAACTTACGGTATATTAATAGAGTATAGTTCGTCTTGGTATATTAGATACTATATTTAATGGTGATTCGAATGGTATATCGTAACCCAATTAACGATGATTACTTCACTGGTCAAATACACTTTGAAAATATCAGTCAAAAAAAATAACTCAAAATTATTTATCCATAAATAACTTACGGTATATTAATAGGGTATAGTTCGTCTTTGTATATTAGATACTATATTTAATGATGATTCGAATGGTATATAGTAACCCAATTCGAATGATTACATCACTGGGCAAATCCACTTTGAATATATCAGTCAAAAAAAAATAACTCAAAATTATTAATCCATAAATAACTTACGGTATATTAATAGAGTATAGTTCGTCTTGGTATATTAGATACTATATTTAATGGTGATTCGAATGGTATATCGTAACCCAATTAACGATGATTACTTCACTGGTCAAATACACTTTGAAAATATCAGTCAAAAAAAATAACTCAAAATTATTTATCCATAAATAACTTACGGTATATTAATAGGGTATAGTTCGTCTTTGTATATTAGATACTATATTTAATGATGATTCGAATGGTATATAGTAACCCAATTCGAATGATTACATCACTGGGCAAATCCACTTTGAATATATCAGTCAAAAAAAAATAACTCAAAATTATTAATCCATAAATAACTTACGGTATATTAATAGAGTATAGTTCGTCTTGGTATATTAGATACTATATTTAATGGTGATTCGAATGGTATATAGTAACCCAATTCGAATGATTACATCACTGGGCAAATCCACTTTGAATATATCAGTCAAAAAAAAATAACTCAAAATTATTAATCCATAAATAACTTACGGTATATTAATAGAGTATAGTTCGTCTTGGTATATTAGATACTATATTTAATGATGATTCGAATGGTATATAGTAACCCAATTCGAATGATTACATCACTGGGCAAATCCACTTTGAATATATCAGTCAAAAAAAAATAACTCAAAATTATTAATCCATAAATAACTTACGGTATATTAATAGAGTATAGTTCGTCTTGGTATATTAGATACTATATTTAATGGTGATTCGAATGGTATATCGTAACCCAATTAACGATGATTACTTCACTGGTCAAATACACTTTGAAAATATCAGTCAAAAAAAATAACTCAAAATTATTTATCCATAAATAACTTACGGTATATTAATAGGGTATAGTTCGTCTTTGTATATTAGATACTATATTTAATGATGATTCGAATGGTATATAGTAACCCAATTCGAATGATTACATCACTGGGCAAATCCACTTTGAATATATCAGTCAAAAAAAAATAACTCAAAATTATTAATCCATAAATAACTTACGGTATATTAATAGAGTATAGTTCGTCTTGGTATATTAGATACTATATTTAATGGTGATTCGAATGGTATATCGTAACCCAATTAACGATGATTACTTCACTGGTCAAATACACTTTGAAAATATCAGTCAAAAAAAATAACTCAAAATTATTTATCCATAAATAACTTACGGTATATTAATAGGGTATAGTTCGTCTTTGTATATTAGATACTATATTTAATGATGATTCGAATGGTATATAGTAACCCAATTCGAATGATTACATCACTGGGCAAATCCACTTTGAATATATCAGTCAAAAAAAAATAACTCAAATCCATAAATAACTTACGGTATATTAATAGAGTATAGTTCGTCTTGGTATATTAGATACTATATTTAATGGTGATTCGAATGGTATATCGTAACCCAATTAACGATGATTACTTCACTGGGCAAATACACTTTGAAAATATTAGTCAAAAAAAATAACTCAAAATTATTTATCCATAAATAACTTACGGTATATTAATAGGGTATAGTTCGTCTTTGTATATTAGATACTATATTTAATGGTGATTCGAATGGTATATCGTAACCCAATTAACGATGATTACTTCACTGGGCAAATCCACTTTGAAAATATCAGTCAAAAAATGTCTCAAAATTATTAATCCATAAATAACTTACGGTATATTAATAGGGTATAGTTCGTCTTGGTATATTAGATACTATATTTAATGGTGATTCGAATGGTATATCGTAACCCAATTAACGATGATTACTTCACTGGGCAAATACACTTTGAAAATATCAGTCAAAAAAAAATAACTCAAAATTATTTATCCATAAATAACTTACGGTATATTAATAGGGTATAGTTCGTCTTTGTATATTAGATACTATATTTAATGGTGATTCGAATGGTATATCGTAACCCAATTCGCGATAATTACATCACTGGGCAAATCCACTTTGAAAATATCAGTCAAAAAAAATAACTCAAAATTATTTATCCATAAATAACTTACGGTATATTAATAGGGTATAGTTCGTCTTGGTATATTAGATACTATATTTAATGGTGATTCGAATGGTATATCGTAACCCAATTAACGATGATTACTTCACTGGGCAAATACACTTTGAAAATATCAGTCAAAAAAAAATAACTCAAAATTATTTATCCATAAATAACTTACGGTATATTAATAGGGTATAGTTCGTCTTTGTATATTAGATACTATATTTAATGGTGATTCGAATGGTATATCGTAACCCAATTCGCGATAATTACATCACTGGGCAAATCCACTTTGAAAATATCAGTCAAAAAAAATAACTCAAAATTATTTATCCATAAATAACTTACGGTATATTAATAGGGTATAGTTCGTCTTGGTATATTAGATACTATATTTAATGATGATTCGAATGGTATATCGTAACCCAATTCGCGATAATTACATCACTGGGCAAATCCACTTTGAAAATATCAGTCAAAAAAAATAACTCAAAATTATTTATCCATAAATAACTTACGGTATATTAATAGGGTATAGTTCGTCTTGGTATATTAGATACTATATTTAATGGTGATTCGAATGGTATATCGTAACCCAATTAACGATGATTACTTCACTGGGCAAATACACTTTGAAAATATCAGTCAAAAAAAAATAACTCAAAATTATTTATCCATAAATAACTTACGGTATATTAATAGGGTATAGTTCGTCTTTGTATATTAGATACTATATTTAATGGTGATTCGAATGGTATATCGTAACCCAATTCGCGATAATTACATCACTGGGCAAATCCACTTTGAAAATATCAGTCAAAAAAAATAACTCAAAATTATTTATCCATAAATAACTTACGGTATATTAATAGGGTATAGTTCGTCTTGGTATATTAGATACTATATTTAATGGTGATTCGAATGGTATATCGTAACCCAATTAACGATGATTACTTCACTGGGCAAATACACTTTGAAAATATCAGTCAAAAAAAAATAACTCAAAATTATTTATCCATAAATAACTTACGGTATATTAATAGGGTATAGTTCGTCTTTGTATATTAGATACTATATTTAATGGTGATTCGAATGGTATATCGTAACCCAATTCGCGATAATTACATCACTGGGCAAATCCACTTTGAAAATATCAGTCAAAAAAAATAACTCAAAATTATTTATCCATAAATAACTTACGGTATATTAATAGGGTATAGTTCGTCTTGGTATATTAGATACTATATTTAATGGTGATTCGAATGGTATATCGTAACCCAATTAACGATGATTACTTCACTGGGCAAATACACTTTGAAAATATCAGTCAAAAAAAAATAACTCAAAATTATTTATCCATAAATAACTTACGGTATATTAATAGGGTATAGTTCGTCTTGGTATATTAGATACTATATTTAATGGTGATTCGAATGGTATATCGTAACCCAATTAACGATGATTACTTCACTGGGCAAATACACTTTGAAAATATCAGTCAAAAAAAATAACTCAAAATTATTTATCCATAAATAACTTACGGTATATTAATAGGGTATAGTTCGTCTTGGTATATTAGATACTATATTTAATGGTGATTCGAATGGTATATCGTAACCCAATTAGCGATGATTACTTCACTGGGCAAATCCACTTTGAATATATCAGTCAAAAAAAAATAACTCAAAATTATTTATCCATAAATAACTTACGGTATATTAATAGGGTATAGTTCGTCTTGGTATATTAGATACTATATTTAATGGTGATTCGAATGGTATATCGTAACCCAATTAACGATGATTACTTCACTGGGCAAATACACTTTGAAAATATCAGTCAAAAAAAATAACTCAAAATTATTTATCCATAAATAACTTACGGTATATTAATAGGGTATAGTTCGTCTTGGTATATTAGATACTATATTTAATGGTGATTCGAATGGTATATCGTAACCCAATTAGCGATGATTACTTCACTGGGCAAATACACTTTGAAAATATCAGTCAAAAAAAAATAACTCAAAATTATTAATCCATAAATAACTTACGGTATATTAATAGGGTATAGTTCGTCTTGGTATATTAGATACTATATTTAATGGTGATTCGAATGGTATATCGTAACCCAATTCGCGATAATTACATCACTGGGCAAATCCACTTTGAAAATATCAGTCAAAAAAAATAACTCAAAATTATTTATCCATAAATAACTTACGGTATATTAATAGGGTATAGTTCGTCTTGGTATATTAGATACTATATTTAATGGTGATTCGAATGGTATATCGTAACCCAATTAACGATGATTACTTCACTGGGCAAATACACTTTGAATATATCAGTCAAAAAAAAATAACTCAAAATTATTTATCCATAAATAACTTACGGTATATTAATAGGGTATAGTTCGTCTTGGTATATTAGATACTATATTTAATGGTGATTCGAATGGTATATCGTAACCCAATTAACGATGATTACTTCACTGGGCAAATACACTTTGAAAATATCAGTCAAAAAAAATAACTCAAAATTATTTATCCATAAATAACTTACGGTATATTAATAGGGTATAGTTCGTCTTGGTATATTAGATACTATATTTAATGGTGATTCGAATGGTATATCGTAACCCAATTAGCGATGATTACTTCACTGGGCAAATCCACTTTGAAAATATCAGTCAAAAAAAAATAACTCAAAATTATTAATCCATAAATAACTTACGGTATATTAATAGGGTATAGTTCGTCTTGGTATATTAGATACTATATTTAATGGTGATTCGAATGGTATATCGTAACCCAATTAGCGATGATTACTTCACTGGGCAAATCCACTTTGAAAATATCAGTCAAAAAAAAATAACTCAAAATTATTAATCCATAAATAACTTACGGTATATTAATAGGTATAGTTCTTCTTGGTATATTAGATACTATATTTAATGGTGATTCGAATGGTATATCGTAACCCAATTCGCGATGATTACATCACTGAGCAAATCCACTTTGAATATATCAGTCAAAAAAAAATAACTCAAAATTATTAATCCATAAATAACTTACGGTATATTAATAGAGTATAGTTCGTCTTGGTATATTAGATACTATATTTAATGGTGATTCGAATGGTATATCGTAACCCAATTAACGATGATTACTTCACTGGGCAAATACACTTTGAAAATATCAGGCAAAAAAAATAACTCAAAATTATTTATCCATAAATAACTTACGGTATATTAATAGGGTATAGTTCTTCTTGGTATATTAGATACTATATTTAATGGTGATTCGAATGGTATATCGTAACCCAATTAACGATGATTACTTCACTGGGCAAATACACTTTGAAAATATCAGTCAAAAAAAATAACTCAAAATTATTTATCCATAAATAACTTACGGTATATTAATAGAGTATAGTTCGTCTTGGTATATTAGATACTATATTTAATGGTGATTCGAATGATATATTGTAACCCAATTAACGATGATTACTTCACTGGGCAAATACACTTTGAAAATATCAGTCAAAAAAAATAACTCAAAATTATTTATCCATAAATAACTTACGGTATATTAATAGGGTATAGTTCGTCTTGGTATATTAGATACTATATTTAATGGGATTCGAATGGTATATCGTAACCCAATTAACGATGATTACTTCACTGGGCAAATACACTTTGAAAATATCAGTCAAAAAAAATAACTCAAAATTATTTATCCATAAATAACTTACGGTATATTAATAGGGTATAGTTCGTCTTGGTATATTAGATACTATATTTAATGGTGATTCGAATGGTATATCGTAACCCAATTCGCGATGATTACATCACTGGGCAAATCCACTTTGAATATATCAGTCAAAATAAAATAACTCAAAATTATTAATCCATAAATAACTTACGGTATATTAATAGAGTATAGTTCGTCTTGGTATATTAGATACTATATTTAATGTTGATTCGAATGGTATATCGTAACCCAATTAACGATGATTACTTCACTGGGCAAATACACTTTGAAAATATCAGTCAAAAAAAATAACTCAAAATTATTAATCCATAAATAACTTACGGTATATTAATAGGGTATAGTTCGTCTTGGTATATTAGATACTATATTTAATGGTGATTCGAATGGTATATCGTAACCCAATTCGCGATGATTACATCACTGGGCAAATCCACTTTGAATATATCAGTCAAAAAAAAATAACTCAAAATTATTAATCCATAAATAACTTACGGTATATTAATAGAGTATAGTTCGTCTTGGTATATTAGATACTATATTTAATGGTGATTCGAATGGTATATCGTAACCCAATTAACGATGATTACTTCACTGGGCAAATACACTTTGAAAATATCAGTCAAAAAAAATAACTCAAAATTATTTATCCATAAATAACTTACGGTATATTAATAGGGTATAGTTCGTCTTGGTATAT
Organism: Meloidogyne enterolobii; assembly: GCA_963681835.1. Taxonomy (NCBI): domain Eukaryota; kingdom Metazoa; phylum Nematoda; class Chromadorea; order Rhabditida; family Meloidogynidae; genus Meloidogyne; species Meloidogyne enterolobii. The sequence continues at coordinate 172,531 of CAVMJV010000124.1, forward strand.
TAGATACTATATTTAATGGTGATTCGAATGGTATATCGTAACCCAATTCGCGATGATTACATCACTGGGCAAATCCACTTTGAATATATCAGTCAAAAAAAAATAACTCAAAATTATTAATCCATAAATAACTTACGGTATATTAATAGGGTATAGTTCGTCTTGGTATATTAGATACTATATTTAATGGTGATTCGAATGGTATATCGTAACCCAATTAACGATGATTACTTCACTGGGCAAATACACTTTGAAAATATCAGTCAAAAAAAATAACTCAAAATTATTTATCCATAAATAACTTACGGTATATTAATAGGGTATAGTTCGTCTTTGTATATTAGATACTATATTTAATGGTGATTCGAATGGTATATCGTAACCCAATTAACGATGATTACTTCACTGGGCAAATACACTTTGAAAATATCAGTCAAAAAAAATAACTCAAAATTATTTATCCATAAATAACTTACGGTATATTAATAGGGTATAGTTCGTCTTTGTATATTAGATACTATATTTAATGATGATTCGAATGGTATATAGTAACCCAATTCGCGATGATTACATCACTGGGCAAATCCACTTTGAATATATCAGTCAAAAAAAAATAACTCAAAATTATTAATCCATAAATAACTTACGGTATATTAATAGAGTATAGTTCGTCTTGGTATATTAGATACTATATTTAATGGTGATTCGAATGGTATATCGTAACCCAATTAACGATGATTACTTCACTGGGCAAATACACTTTGAAAATATCAGTCAAAAAAAATAACTCAAAATTATTTATCCATAAATAACTTACGGTATATTAATAGGGTATAGTTCGTCTTTGTATATTAGATACTATATTTAATGGTGATTCGAATGGTATATCGTAACCCAATTAACGATGATTACTTCACTGGGCAAATACACTTTGAAAATATCAGTCAAAAAAAATAACTCAAAATTATTTATCCATAAATAACTTACGGTATATTAATAGGGTATAGTTCTTCTTTGTATATTAGATACTATATTTAATGATGATTCGAATGGTATATAGTAACCCAATTCGCGATGATTACATCACTGGGCAAATCCACTTTGAATATATCAGTCAAAAAAAAATAACTCAAAATTATTAATCCATAAATAACTTACGGTATATTAATAGGGTATAGTTGTCTTGGTATATTAGATACTATATTTAATGGTGATTCGAATGGTATATCGTAACCCAATTAACGATGATTACATCACTGGGCAAATCCACTTTGAAAATATCAGTCAAAAAAAATAACTCAAAATTATTAATCCATAAATAACTTACGGTATATTAATAGAGTATAGTTCGTCTTGGTATATTAGATACTATATTTAATGGTGATTCGAATGGTATATCGTAACCCAATTAACGATGATTACTTCACTGGGCAAATACACTTTGAAAATATCAGTCAAAAAAAATAACTCAAAATTATTTATCCATAAATAACTTACGGTATATTAATAGAGTATAGTTCGTCTTGGTATATTAGATACTATATTTAATGGTGATTCGAATGATATATCGTAACCCAATTAACGATGATTACTTCACTGGGCAAATACACTTTGAAAATATCAGTCAAAAAAATAACTCAAAATTATTTATCCATAAATAACTTACGGTATATTAATAGGGTATAGTTCGTCTTGGTATATTAGATACTATATTTAATGGTGATTCGAATGGTATATCGTAACCCAATTAACGATGATTACTTCACTGGGCAAATCCACTTTGAAAATATCAGTCAAAAAAAAATAACTCAAAATTATTTATCCATAAATAACTTACGGTATATTAATAGAGTATAGTTCGTCTTGGTATATTAGATACTATATTTAATGTTGATTCGAATGGTATATCGTAACCCAATTAACGATGATTACTTCACTGGGCAAATACACTTTGAAAATATCAGTCAAAAAAAATAACTCAAAATTATTAATCCATAAATAACTTACGGTATATTAATAGGGTATAGTTCGTCTTGGTATATTAGATACTATATTTAATGGTGATTCGAATGGTATATCGTAACCCAATTCGCGATGATTACATCACTGGGCAAATCCACTTTGAATATATCAGTCAAAAAAAAATAACTCAAAATTATTAATCCATAAATAACTTACGGTATATTAATAGAGTATAGTTCGTCTTGGTATATTAGATACTATATTTAATGGTGATTCGAATGGTATATCGTAACCCAATTAACGATGATTACTTCACTGGGCAAATACACTTTGAAAATATCAGTCAAAAAAAATAACTCAAAATTATTTATCCATAAATAACTTACGGTATATTAATAGGGTATAGTTCGTCTTGGTATATTAGATACTATATTTAATGGTGATTCGAATGGTATATCGTAACCCAATTCGCGATGATTACATCACTGGGCAAATCCACTTTGAATATATCAGTCAAAAAAAAATAACTCAAAATTATTAATCCATAAATAACTTACGGTATATTAATAGGGTATAGTTCGTCTTGGTATATTAGATACTATATTTAATGGTGATTCGAATGGTATATCGTAACCCAATTCGCGATGATTACATCACTGGGCAAATCCACTTTGAATATATCAGTCAAAAAAAAATAACTCAAAATTATTAATCCATAAATAACTTACGGTATATTAATAGAGTATAGTTCGTCTTGGTATATTAGATACTATATTTAATGGTGATTCGAATGGTATATCGTAACCCAATTAACGATGATTACTTCACTGGGCAAATACACTTTGAAAATATCAGTCAAAAAAAATAACTCAAAATTATTTATCCATAAATAACTTACGGTATATTAATAGGGTATAGTTCGTCTTTGTATATTAGATACTATATTTAATGGTGATTCGAATGCTATATCGTAACCCAATTAACGATGATTACTTCACTGGGCAAATACACTTTGAAAATATCAGTCAAAAAAAATAACTCAAAATTATTTATCCATAAATAACTTACGGTATATTAATAGGGTATAGTTCGTCTTTGTATATTAGATACTATATTTAATGATGATTCGAATGGTATATAGTAACCCAATTCGCGATGATTACATCACTGGGCAAATCCACTTTGAATATATCAGTCAAAAAAAAATAACTCAAAATTATTAATCCATAAATAACTTACGGTATATTAATAGGGTATAGTTGTCTTGGTATATTAGATACTATATTTAATGGTGATTCGAATGGTATATCGTAACCCAATTAACGATGATTACATCACTGGGCAAATCCACTTTGAAAATATCAGTCAAAAAAAATAACTCAAAATTATTAATCCATAAATAACTTACGGTATATTAATAGGGTATAGTTCGTCTTGGTATATTAGATACTATATTTAATGTTGATTCGAATGGTATATCGTAACCCAATTAACGATGATTACTTCACTGGGCAAATACACTTTGAAAATATCAGTCAAAAAAAATAACTCAAAATTATTAATCCATAAATAACTTACGGTATATTAATATGGTATAGTTCGTCTTGGTATATTAGATACTATATTTAATGGTGATTCGAATGGTATATCGTAACCCAATTCGCGATGATTACATCACTGGGCAAATCCACTTTGAATATATCAGTCAAAAAAAAATAACTCAAAATTATTAATCCATAAATAACTTACGGTATATTAATAGAGTATAGTTCGTCTTGGTATATTAGATACTATATTTAATGGTGATTCGAATGGTATATCGTAACCCAATTAACGATGATTACTTCACTGGGCAAATACACTTTGAAAATATCAGTCAAAAAAAATAACTCAAAATTATTTATCCATAAATAACTTACGGTATATTAATAGGGTATAGTTCGTCTTGGTATATTAGATACTATATTTAATGGTGATTCGAATGGTATATCGTAACCCAATTCGCGATGATTACATCACTGGGCAAATCCACTTTGAATATATCAGTCAAAAAAAAATAACTCAAAATTATTAATCCATAAATAACTTACGGTATATTAATAGGGTATAGTTCGTCTTGGTATATTAGATACTATATTTAATGGTGATTCGAATGGTATATCGTAACCCAATTCGCGATGATTACATCACTGGGCAAATCCACTTTGAATATATCAGTCAAAAAAAAATAACTCAAAATTATTAATCCATAAATAACTTACGGTATATTAATAGAGTATAGTTCGTCTTGGTATATTAGATACTATATTTAATGGTGATTCGAATGGTATATCGTAACCCAATTAACGATGATTACTTCACTGGGCAAATACACTTTGAATATATCAGTCAAAAAAAATAACTCAAAATTATTTATCCATAAATAACTTACGGTATATTAATAGGGTATAGTTCGTCTTTGTATATTAGATACTATATTTAATGGTGATTCGAATGGTATATCGTAACCCAATTAACGATGATTACTTCACTGGGCAAATACACTTTGAAAATATCAGTCAAAAAAAATAACTCAAAATTATTTATCCATAAATAACTTACGGTATATTAATAGGGTATAGTTCGTCTTTGTATATTAGATACTATATTTAATGATGATTCGAATGGTATATAGTAACCCAATTCGCGATGATTACATCACTGGGCAAATCCACTTTGAATATATCAGTCAAAAAAAAATAACTCAAAATTATTAATCCATAAATAACTTACGGTATATTAATAGGGTATAGTTCGTCTTGGTATATTAGATACTATATTTAATGGTGATTCGAATGGTATATCGTAACCCAATTAACGATGATTACATCACTGGGCAAATCCACTTTGAAAATATCAGTCAAAAAAAATAACTCAAAATTATTTATCCATAAATAACTTACGGTATATTAATAGGGTATAGTTCGTCTTTGTATATTAGATACTATATTTAATGATGATTCGAATGGTATATCGTAACCCAATTAGCGATGATTACTTCACTGGGCAAATACACTTTGAAAATATCAGTCAAAAAAAAATAACTCAAAATTATTAATCCATAAATAACTTACGGTATATTAATAGGGTATAGTTCGTCTTTGTATATTAGATACTATATTTAATGATGATTCGAATGGTATATAGTAACCCAATTCGCGATGATTACATCACTGGGCAAATCCACTTTGAGAATATCAGTCAAAAAAAAATAACTCAAAATTATTAATCCATAAATAACTTACGGTATATTAATAGGGTATAGTTCGTCTTGGTATATTAGATACTATATTTAATGGTGATTCGAATGGTATATCGTAACCCAATTAGCGATGATTACTTCACTGGGCAAATCCACTTTGAAAATATCAGTCAAAAAAAATAACTCAAAATTATTAATCCATAAATAACTTACGGTATATTAATAGGGTATAGTTCGTCTTGGTATATTAGATACTATATTTAATGGTGATTCGAATGGTATATCGTAACCCAATTAGCGATGATTACTTCACTGGGCAAATCCACTTTGAAAATATCAGTCAAAAAAAATAACTCAAAATTATTAATCCATAAATAACTTACGGTATATTAATAGGGTATAGTTCGTCTTGGTATATTAGATACTATATTTAATGGTGATTCGAATGGTATATCGTAACCCAATTAACGATGATTACATCACTGGGCAAATCCACTTTGATTATATCAGTCAAAAAAAATAACACAAAATTATTAATCCATAAATAACTTACGGTATATTAATAGGGTATAGTTCGTCTTGGTATATTAGATACTATATTTAATGGTGATTCGAATGGTATATCGTAACCCAATTAGCGATGATTACTTCACTGGGCAAATCCACTTTGAAAATATCAGTCAAAAAAAATAACTCAAAATTATTAATCCATAAATAACTTACGGTATATTAATAGGGTATAGTTCGTCTTGGTATATTAGATACTATATTTAATGGTGATTCGAATGGTATATCGTAACCCAATTAGCGATGATTACTTCACTGGGCAAATCCACTTTGAAAATATCAGTCAAAAAAAAATAACTCAAAATTATTAATCCATAAATAACTTACGGTATATTAATAGGTATAGTTCTTCTTGGTATATTAGATACTATATTTAATGGTGATTCGAATGGTATATCGTAACCCAATTAGCGATGATTACATCACTGGGCAAATCCACTTTGAATATATCAGTCAAAAAAAAATAACTCAAAATTATTAATCCATAAATAACTTACGGTATATTAATAGGGTATAGTTCGTCTTGGTATATTAGATACTATATTTAATGGTGATTCGAATGGTATATCGTAACCCAATTAACGATGATTACTTCATTGGGCAAATCCACTTTGAAAATATCAGTCAAATAAAATAACTCAAAATTATTAATCCATAAATAACTTACGGTATATTAATAGGGTATAGTTCTTCTTGGTATATTAGATACTATATTTAATGGTGATTCGAATGGTATATCGTAACCCAATTAACGATGATTACTTCATTGGGCAAATCCACTTTGAAAATATCAGTCAAATAAAATAACTCAAAATTATTAATCCATAAATAACTTACGGTATATTAATAGGGTATAGTTCGTCTTGGTATATTAGATACTATATTTAATGGTGATTCGAATGGTATATCGTAACCCAATTAGCGATGATTACTTCATTGGGCAAATCCACTTTGAAAATATCAGTCAAATAAAATAACTCAAAATTATTAATCCATAAATAACTTACGGTATATTAATAGGGTATAGTTTGTCTTGGTATATTAGATACTATATTTAATGGTGATTCGAATGGTATATCGTAACCCAATTAACGATGATTATTTCACTGGGCAAATCCACTTTGAAAATATCAGTCAAAAAAAATAACTCAAAATTATTAATCCATAAATAACTTACGGTATATTAATAGGGTATAGTTCGTCTTGGTATATTAGATACTATATTTAATGGTGATTCGAATGGTATATCGTAACCCAATTAACGATGATTACATCACTGGGCAAATCCACTTTGATTATATCAGTCAAAAAAAATAACTCAAAATTATTAATCCATAAATAACTTACGGTATATTAATAGGGTATAGTTCGTCTTGGTATATTAGATACTATATTTAATGGTGATTCGAATGGTATATCGTAACCCAATTAGCGATGATTACTTCACTGGGCAAATCCACTTTGAAAATATCAGTCAAAAAAAAATAACTCAAAATTATTAATCCATAAATAACTTACGGTATATTAATAGGTATAGTTCTTCTCGGTATATTAGATACTATATTTAATGGTGATTCGAATGGTATATCGTAACCCAATTAACGATGATTACTTCATTGGGCAAATCCACTTTGAAAATATCAGTCAAATAAAATAACTCAAAATTATTAATCCATAAATAACTTACGGTATATTAATAGGGTATAGTTCGTCTTGGTATATTAGATACTATATTTAATGGTGATTCGAATGGTATATCGTAACCCAATTAGCGATGATTACTTCATTGGGCAAATCCACTTTGAAAATATCAGTCAAATAAAATAACTCAAAATTATTAATCCATAAATAACTTACGGTATATTAATAGGGTATAGTTTGTCTTGGTATATTAGATACTATATTTAATGGTGATTCGAATGGTATATCGTAACCCAATTAACGATGATTACTTCACTGGGCAAATCCACTTTGAAAATATCAGTCAAAAAAAATAACTCAAAATTATTAATCCATAAATAACTTACGGTATATTAATAGGGTATAGTTCGTCTTAGTATATTAGATACTATATTTAATGGTGATTCGAATGGTATATCGTAACCCAATTAACGATGATTACATCACTGGGCAAATCCACTTTGATTATATCAGTCAAAAAAAATAACTCAAAATTATTAATCCATAAATAACTTACGGTATATTAATAGGGTATAGTTCGTCTTGGTATATTAGATACTATATTTAATGGTGATTCGAATGGTATATCGTAACCCAATTAGCGATGATTACTTCACTGGGCAAATCCACTTTGAAAATATCAGTCAAAAAAAAATAACTCAAAATTATTAATCCATAAATAACTTACGGTATATTAATAGGTATAGTTCTTCTTGGTATATTAGATACTATATTTAATGGTGATTCGAATGGTATATCGTAACCCAATTAGCGATGATTACATCACTGGGCAAATCCACTTTGAATATATCAGTCAAAAAAAAATAACTCAAAATTATTAATCCATAAATAACTTACGGTATATTAATAGGGTATAGTTCGTCTTGGTATATTAGATACTATATTTAATGGTGATTCGAATGGTATATCGTAACCCAATTAGCGATGATTACTTCATTGGGCAAATCCACTTTGAAAATATCAGTCAAATAAAATAACTCAAAATTATTAATCCATAAATAACTTACGGTATATTAATAGGGTATAGTTTGTCTTGGTATATTAGATACTATATTTAATGGTGATTCGAATGGTATATCGTAACCCAATTAACGATGATTACTTCACTGGGCAAATCCACTTTGAAAATATCAGTCAAATAAAATAACTCAAAATTATTAATCCATAAATAACTTACGGTATATTAATAGGGTATAGTTTGTCTTGGTATATTAGATACTATATTTAATGGTGATTCGAATGGTATATCGTAACCCAATTAACGATGATTACTTCACTGGGCAAATCCACTTTGAATATATAAGTCAAAAAAATGTCTCAAAATTATTAATCCATAAATAACTTACGGTATATTAATAGGGTATAGTTTTTCTTGGTATATTAGATACTATATTTAATGGTGATTCGAATGGTATATCGTAACCCAATTAACGATGATTACTTCACTGGGCAAATCCACTTTGAAAATATCAGTCAAAAAAAATAACTCAAAATTATTAATCCATAAATAACTTACGGTATATTAATAGGGTATAGTTCGTCTTGGTATATTAGATACTATATTTAATGGTGATTCGAATGGTATATCGTAACCCAATTAACGATGATTACTTCATTGGGCAAATCCACTTTGAAAATATCAGTCAAATAAAATAACTCAAAATTATTAATCCATAAATAACTTACGGTATATTAATAGGGTATAGTTCGTCTTGGTATATTAGATACTATATTTAATGGTGATTCGAATGGTATATCGTAACCCAATTAGCGATGATTACTTCATTGGGCAAATCCACTTTGAAAATATCAGTCAAATAAAATAACTCAAAATTATTAATCCATAAATAACTTACGGTATATTAATAGGGTATAGTTTGTCTTGGTATATTAGATACTATATTTAATGGTGATTCGAATGGTATATCGTAACCCAATTAACGATGATTACTTCACTGGGCAAATCCACTTTGAATATATCAGTCAAAAAAATAACTCAAAATTATTAATCCATAAATAACTTACGGTATATTAATAGGGCAGTTCGTCTTGGTATATTAGATACTATATTTAATGATGATTCGAATGGTATATCGTAACCCAATTCGCGATGATTACTTCATCGGGCAAATCCACTTTGAAAATATCAGACAAAAAAAATAACACAAAATTATTAATCCATAAATAACTTACGGTATATTAATAGGGTATAGTTCGTCTTGGTATATTAGATACTATATTTAATGGTGATTCGAATGGTATATCGTAACCCAATTAGCGATGATTACTTCACTGGGCAAATCCACTTTGAAAATATCAGTCAAAAAAAATAACTCAAAATTATTAATCCATAAATAACTTACGGTATATTAATAGGGTATAGTTCGTCTTTTATATTAGATACTATATTTAATGGTGATTCGAATGGTATATCGTAACCCAATTCGCGATGATTACTTCACTGGGCAAATCCACTTTGAAAATATCAGTCAAAAAAAATAACTCAAAATTATTAATCCATAAATAACTTACGGTATATTAATAGGGTATAGTTCGTCTTTTATATTAGATACTATATTTAATGGTGATTCGAATGGTATATCGTAACCCAATTCGCGATGATTACTTCACTGGGCAAATCCACATTGAAAATATCAGTCAAAAAAAATAACTCAAAATTATTAATCCATAAATAACTTACGGTATATTAATAGGGTATAGTTCGTCTTGGTATATTAGATACTATATTTAATGGTGATTCGAATGGTATATCGTAACCCAATTAACGATGATTACTTCATTGGGCAAATCCACTTTGAAAATATCAGTCAAATAAAATAACTCAAAATTATTAATCCATAAATAACTTACGGTATATTAATAGGGTATAGTTCGTCTTGGTATATTAGATACTATATTTAATGGTGATTCGAAAGGTATATCGTAACCCAATTCGCGATGATTACATCACTGGGCAAATCCACTTTGAAAATATCAGTCAAAAAAAATAACTCAAAATTATTAATCCATAAATAACTTACGGTATATTAATAGGGTATAGTTCGTCTTGGTATATTAGATACTATATTTAATGGTGATTCGAATGGTATATCGTAACCCAATTCGCGATGATTACTTCATTGGGCAAATCCACTTTGAAAATATCAGTCAAATAAAATAACTCAAAATTATTAATCCATAAATAACTTACGGTATATTAATAGGGTATAGTTCGTCTTGGTATATTAGATACTATATTTAATGGTGATTCGAATGGTATATCGTAACCCAATTCGCGATGATTACTTCATTGGGCAAATCCACTTTGAAAATATCAGTCAAATAAAATAACTCAAAATTATTAATCCATAAATAACTTACGGTATATTAATAGGGTATAGTTCGTCTTGGTATATTAGATACTATATTTAATGGTGATTCGAATGGTATATCGTAACCCAATTAACGATGATTACTTCATTGGGCAAATCCACTTTGAAAATATCAGTCAAATAAAATAACTCAAAATTATTAATCCATAAATAACTTACGGTATATTAATAGGGTATAGTTCGTCTTGGTATATTAGATACTATATTTAATGATGATTCGAATGGTATATCGTAACCCAATTAACGATGATTACTTCATTGGGCAAATCCACTTTGAAAATATCAGTCAAATAAAATAACTCAAAATTATTAATCCATAAATAACTTACGGTATATTAATAGGGTATAGTTCGTCTTGGTATATTAGATACTATATTTAATGGTGATTCGAATGGTATATCGTAACCCAATTCGCGATGATTACTTCACTGGGCAAATCCACTTTGAAAATATCAGTCAAAAAAAATAACTCAAAATTATTAATCCATAAATAACTTACGGTATATTAATAGGGTATAGTTCATCTTGGTATATTAGATACTATATTTAATGGTGATTCGAATGGTATATCGTAACCCAATTAGCGATGATTACTTCTTTGGGCAAATCCACTTTGAAAATATCAGTCAAAAAAAATAACTCAAAATTATTAATCCATAAATAACTTACGGTATATTAATAGGGTATAGTTCGTCTTGGTATATTAGATACTATATTTAATGGTGATTCGAATGGTATATCGTAACCCAATTCGCGATGATTACTTCATTGGGCAAATCCACTTTGAAAATATCTGTCAAAAAAAATAACTCAAAATTATTAATCCATAAATAACTTACGGTATATTAATAGGGTATAGTTCGTCTTGGTATATTAGATACTATATTTAATGGTGATTCGAATGGTATATCGTAACCCAATTCGCGATGATTACTTCATTGGGCAAATCCACTTTGAAAATATCAGTCAAAAAAAATAACTCAAAATTATTAATCCATAAATAACTTACGGTATATTAATAGGTATAGTTCTTCTTGGTATATTAGATACTATATTTAATGGTGATTCGAATGGTATATCGTAACCCAATTAGCGATGATTACATCACTGGGCAAATCCACTTTGAATATATCAGTCAAAAAAAAATAACTCAAAATTATTAATCCATAAATAACTTACGGTATATTAATAGGGTATAGTTCGTCTTGGTATATTAGATACTATATTTAATGGTGATTCGAATGGTATATCGTAACCCAATTCGCGATGATTACATCACTGGGCAAATCCACTTTGAAAATATCAGTCAAAAAAAATAACTCAAAATTATTAATCCATAAATAACTTACGGTATATTAATAGGGTATAGTTCGTCTTGGTATATTAGATACTATATTTAATGGTGATTCGAATGGTATATCGTAACCCAATTCGCGATGATTACTTCATTGGGCAAATCCACTTTGAAAATATCAGTCAAATAAAATAACTCAAAATTATTAATCCATAAATAACTTACGGTATATTAATAGGGTATAGTTCGTCTTGGTATATTAGATACTATATTTAATGGTGATTCGAATGGTATATCGTAACCCAATTCGCGATGATTACTTCATTGGGCAAATCCACTTTGAAAATATCAGTCAAATAAAATAACTCAAAATTATTAATCCATAAATAACTTACGGTATATTAATAGGGTATAGTTCGTCTTGGTATATTAGATACTATATTTAATGGTGATTCGAATGGTATATCGTAACCCAATTAACGATGATTACTTCATTGGGCAAATCCACTTTGAAAATATCAGTCAAATAAAATAACTCAAAATTATTAATCCATAAATAACTTACGGTATATTAATAGGGTATAGTTCGTCTTGGTATATTAGATACTATATTTAATGGTGATTCGAATGGTATATCGTAACCCAATTAACGATGATTACTTCATTGGGCAAATCCACTTTGAAAATATCAGTCAAATAAAATAACTCAAAATTATTAATCCATAAATAACTTACGGTATATTAATAGGGTATAGTTCGTCTTGGTATATTAGATACTATATTTAATGATGATTCGAATGGTATATCGTAACCCAATTAACGATGATTACTTCATTGGGCAAATCCACTTTGAAAATATCAGTCAAATAAAATAACTCAAAATTATTAATCCATAAATAACTTACGGTATATTAATAGGGTATAGTTCGTCTTGGTATATTAGATACTATATTTAATGGTGATTCGAATGGTATATCGTAACCCAATTCGCGATGATTACTTCACTGGGCAAATCCACTTTGAAAATATCAGTCAAAAAAAATAACTCAAAATTATTAATCCATAAATAACTTACGGTATATTAATAGGGTATAGTTCGTCTTGGTATATTAGATACTATATTTAATGGTGATTCGAATGGTATATCGTAACCCAATTAGCGATGATTACTTCTTTGGGCAAATCCACTTTGAAAATATCAGTCAAATAAAATAACTCAAAATTATTAATCCATAAATAACTTACGGTATATTAATAGGGTATAGTTCGTCTTGGTATATTAGATACTATATTTAATGGTGATTCGAATGGTATATCGTAACCCAATTCGCGATGATTACTTCATCGGGCAAATCCACTTTGAATATATCAGTCAAAAAAAATAACTCAAAATTATTAATCCATAAATAACTTACGGTATATTAATAGGGTATAGTTCGTCTTGGTATATTAGATACTATATTTAATGGTGATTCGAATGGTATATCGTAACCCAATTCGCGATGATTACTTCATTGGGCAAATCCACTTTGAAAATATCAGTCAAAAAAAATAACTCAAAATTATTAATCCATAAATAACTTACGGTATATTAATAGGTATAGTTCTTCTTGGTATATTAGATACTATATTTAATGGTGATTCGAATGGTATATCGTAACCCAATTAGCGATGATTACATCACTGGGCAAATCCACTTTGAATATATCAGTCAAAAAAAAATAACTCAAAATTATTAATCCATAAATAACTTACGGTATATTAATAGGGTATAGTTCGTCTTGGTATATTAGATACTATATTTAATGGTGATTCGAATGGTATATCGTAACCCAATTCGCGATGATTACTTCATTGGGCAAATCCACTTTGAAAATATCTGTCAAAAAAAATAACTCAAAATTATTAATCCATAAATAACTTACGGTATATTAATAGGGTATAGTTCGTCTTGGTATATTAGATACTATATTTAATGGTGATTCGAATGGTATATCGTAACCCAATTCGCGATGATTACTTCATTGGGCAAATCCACTTTGAATATATCAGTCAAAAAAAAATAACTCAAAATTATTAATCCATAAATAACTTACGGTATATTAATAGGGTATAGTTCGTCTTGGTATATTAGATACTATATTTAATGGTGATTCGAATGGTATATCGTAACCCAATTCGCGATGATTACTTCATTGGGCAAATCCACTTTGAAAATATCTGTCAAAAAAAATAACTCAAAATTATTAATCCATAAATAACTTACGGTATATTAATAGGGTATAGTTCGTCTTGGTATATTAGATACTATATTTAATGGTGATTCGAATGGTATATCGTAACCCAATTAGCGATGATTACATCACTGGGCAAATCCACTTTGAATATATCAGTCAAAAAAAAATAACTCAAAATTATTAATCCATAAATAACTTACGGTATATTAATAGGGTATAGTTCGTCTTGGTATATTAGATACTATATTTAATGGTGATTCGAATGGTATATCGTAACCCAATTAGCGATGATTACTTCTTTGGGCAAATCCACTTTGAAAATATCAGTCAAATAAAATAACTCAAAATTATTAATCCATAAATAACTTACGGTATATTAATAGGGTATAGTTCGTCTTGGTATATTAGATACTATATTTAATGGTGATTCGAATGGTATATCGTAACCCAATTCGCGATGATTACTTCATCGGGCAAATCCACTTTGAATATATCAGTCAAAAAAAATAACTCAAAATTATTAATCCATAAATAACTTACGGTATATTAATAGGGTATAGTTCGTCTTGGTATATTAGATACTATATTTAATGGTGATTCGAATGGTATATCGTAACCCAATTCGCGATGATTACTTCATTGGGCAAATCCACTTTGAAAATATCAGTCAAAAAAAATAACTCAAAATTATTAATCCATAAATAACTTACGGTATATTAATAGGTATAGTTCTTCTTGGTATATTAGATACTATATTTAATGGTGATTCGAATGGTATATCGTAACCCAATTAGCGATGATTACATCACTGGGCAAATCCACTTTGAATATATCAGTCAAAAAAAAATAACTCAAAATTATTAATCCATAAATAACTTACGGTATATTAATAGGGTATAGTTCGTCTTGGTATATTAGATACTATATTTAATGGTGATTCGAATGGTATATCGTAACCCAATTCGCGATGATTACTTCATTGGGCAAATCCACTTTGAAAATATCTGTCAAAAAAAATAACTCAAAATTATTAATCCATAAATAACTTACGGTATATTAATAGGGTATAGTTCGTCTTGGTATATTAGATACTATATTTAATGGTGATTCGAATGGTATATCGTAACCCAATTCGCGATGATTACTTCATTGGGCAAATCCACTTTGAAAATATCAGTCAAAAAAAATAACTCAAAATTATTAATCCATAAATAACTTACGGTATATTAATAGGTATAGTTCTTCTTGGTATATTAGATACTATATTTAATGGTGATTCGAATGGTATATCGTAACCCAATTAGCGATGATTACATCACTGGGCAAATCCACTTTGAATATATCAGTCAAAAAAAAATAACTCAAAATTATTAATCCATAAATAACTTACGGTATATTAATAGGGTATAGTTCGTCTTGGTATATTAGATACTATATTTAATGGTGATTCGAATGGTATATCGTAACCCAATTAGCGATGATTACTTCACTGGGCAAATCCACTTTGAAAATATCAGTCAAAAAAAATAACTCAAAATTATTAATCCATAAATAACTTACGGTATATTAATAGGGTATAGTTCGTCTTGGTATATTAGATACTATATTTAATGGTGATTCGAATGGTATATCGTAACCCAATTAGCGATGATTACTTCTTTGGGCAAATCCACTTTGAAAATATCAGTCAAAAAAAATAACTCAAAATTATTAATCCATAAATAACTTACGGTATATTAATAGGGTATAGTTCGTCTTGGTATATTAGATACTATATTTAATGGTGATTCGAATGGTATATCGTAACCCAATTCGCGATGATTACTTCATTGGGCAAATCCACTTTGAAAATATCTGTCAAAAAAAATAACTCAAAATTATTAATCCATAAATAACTTACGGTATATTAATAGGGTATAGTTCGTCTTGGTATATTAGATACTATATTTAATGGTGATTCGAATGGTATATCGTAACCCAATTAGCGATGATTACTTCATCGGGCAAATCCACTTTGAAAATATCAGTCAAAAAAAATAACTAAAAATTATTAATCCATAAATAACTTACGGTATATTAATAGGGTATAGTTCGTCTTGGTATATTAGATACTATATTTAATGGTGATTCGAATGGTATATCGTAACCCAATTAGCGATGATTACTTCATCGGGCAAATCCACTTTGAAAATATCAGTCAAAAAAAATAACTAAAAATTATTAATCCATAAATAACTTACGGTATATTAATAGGGTATAGTTCGTCTTGGTATATTAGATACTATATTTAATGGTGATTCGAATGGTATATCGTAACCCAATTCGCGATGATTACTTCATCGGGCAAATCCACTTTGAATATATCAGTCAAAAAAAATAACTCAAAATTATTAATCCATAAATAACTTACGGTATATTAATAGGGTATAGTTCGTCTTGGTATATTAGATACTATATTTAATGTTGATTCGAATGGTATATCGTAACCCAATTCGCGATGATTACTTCATCGGGCAAATCCACTTTGAATATATCATTCAAAAAAAATAACTCAAAATTATTAATCCATAAATAACTTACGGTATATTAATAGGGTATAGTTCGTCTTGGTATATTAGATACTATATTTAATGGTGATTCGAATGGTATATCGTAACCCAATTAGCGATGATTACTTCATCGGGCAAATCCACTTTGAAAATATCAGTCAAAAAAAATAACTCAAAATTATTAATCCATAAATAACTTACGGTATATTAATAGGGTATAGTTCGTCTTGGTATATTAGATACTATATTTAATGGTGATTCGAATGGTATATCGTAACCCAATTCGCGATGATTACTTCATCGGGCAAATCCACTTTGAATATATCAGTCAAAAAAAATAACTCAAAATTATTAATCCATAAATAACTTACGGTATATTAATAGGGTATAGTTCGTCTTGGTATATTAGATACTATATTTAATGGTGATTCGAATGGTATATCGTAACCCAATTAGCGATGATTACTTCATCGGGCAAATCCACTTTGAAAATATCAGTCAAAAAAAATAACTCAAAATTATTAATCCATAAATAACTTACGGTATATTAATAGGGTATAGTTCGTCTTGGTATATTAGATACTATATTTAATGGTGATTCGAATGGTATATCGTAACCCAATTCGCGATGATTACTTCATCGGGCAAATCCACTTTGAATATATCAGTCAAAAAAAATAACTCAAAATTATTAATCCATAAATAACTTACGGTATATTAATAGGGTATAGTTCGTCTTGGTATATTAGATACTAAATTTAATGTTGATTCGAATGGTATATCGTAACCCAATTCGCGATGATTACTTCATCGGGCAAATCCACTTTGAATATATCATTCAAAAAAAATAACTCAAAATTATTAATCCATAAATAACTTACGGTATATTAATAGGGTATAGTTCTTCTTGGTATATTAGATACTATATTTAATGGTGATTCGAATGGTATATCTAACCCAATTCGCGATGATTACTTCATTGGGCAAATCCACTTTGAATATTTCAGTCAAAAAAAATAACTCAAAATTATTAATCCATAAATAACTTACGGTATATTAATAGGGTATAGTTCTTCTTGGTATATTAGATACTATATTTAATGGTGATTCGAATGGTATATCGTAACCCAATTAGCGATGATTACTTCATTGGGCAAATCCACTTTGAATATATCAGTCAAAAAAAATAACTCAAAATTATTAATCCATAAATAACTTACGGTATATTAATAGGGTATAGTTCGTCTTGGTATATTAGATACTATATTTAATGGTGATTCGAATGGTATATCGTAACCCAATTCGCGATGATTACTTCATCGGGCAAATCCACTTTGAATATATCAGTCAAAAAAAATAACTCAAAATTATTTATCCATAAATAACTTACGGTATATTAATAGGGTATAGTTCGTCTTGGTATATTAGATACTATATTTAATGGTGATTCGAATGGTATATCGTAACCCAATTCGCGATGATTACTTCATCGGGCAAATCCACTTTGAATATATCAGTCAAAAAAAATAACTCAAAATTATTAATCCATAAATAACTTACGGTATATTAATAGGGTATAGTTCGTCTTGGTATATTAGATACTATATTTAATGGTGATTCGAATGGTATATCGTAACCCAATTAGCGATGATTACTTCATTGGGCAAATCCACTTTCAAAATATCAGTCAAAAAAATAACTCAAAATTATTAATCCATAAATAACTTACGGTATATTAATAGGGTATAGTTCGTCTTGGTATATTAGATACTATATTTAATGGTGATTCGAATGGTATATCGTAACCCAACTAGCGATGATTACTTCATTGGGCAAATCCACTTTGAAAATATCAGTCAAAAAAAATAACTCAAAATTATTAATCCATAAATAACTTACGGTATATTAATAGGGTATAGTTCGTCTTGGTATATTAGATACTATATTTAATGGTGATTCGAATGGTATATCGTAACCCAATTAGCGATGATTACTTCATCGGGCAAATCCACTTTAAAAATATCAGTCAAAAAAAATAACTCAAAATTATTAATCCATAAATAACTTACGGTATATTAATAGGGTATAGTTCGTCTTGGTATATTAGATACTATATTTAATGTTGATTCGAATGGTATATCTAACCCAATTCGCGATGATTACTTCATCGGGCAATCCACTTTGAATATATCAGTCAAAAAAAATAACTCAAAATTATTAATCCATAAATAACTTACGGTATATTAATAGGGTATAGTTCGTCTTGGTATATTAGATACTATATTTAATGTTGATTCGAATGGTATATCTAACCCAATTCGCGATGATTACTTCATCGGGCAAATCCACTTTGAATATATCAGTCAAAAAAAATAACTCAAAATTATTAATCCATAAATAACTTACGGTATATTAATAGGGTATAGTTCGATTTGGTATATTAGATACTATATTTAATGGTGATTCGAATGGTATATCGTAACCCAATTAGCGATGATTACTTCATTGGGCAAATCCACTTTGAAAATATCAGTCAAAAAAATAACTCAAAATTATTAATCCATAAATAACTTACGGTATATTAATAGGGTATAGTTCGTCTTGGTATATTAGATACTATATTTAATGGTGATTCGAATGGTATATCGTAACCCAATTAGCGATGATTACTTCATCGGGCAAATCCACTTTGAAAATATCAGTCAAAAAAAATAACTCAAAATTATTAATCCATAAATAACTTACGGTATATTAATAGGGTATAGTTCGTCTTGGTATATTAGATACTATATTTAATGGTGATTCGAATGGTATATCGTAACCCAATTAGCGATGATTACTTCATTGGGCAAATCCACTTTGAAAATATCAGTCAAAAAAATAACTCAAAATTATTAATCCATAAATAACTTACGGTATATTAATAGGGTATAGTTCTATCTTGGTATATTAGATACTATATTTAATGGTGATTCGAATGGTATATCGTAACCCAACTAGCGATGATTACTTCATTGGGCAAATCCACTTTGAAAATATCAGTCAAAAAAAATAACTCAAAATTATTAATCCATAAATAACTTACGGTATATTAATAGGGTATAGTTCGTCTTGGTATATTAGATACTATATTTAATGGTGATTCGAATGGTATATCGTAACCCAATTCGCGATGATTACTTCATCGGGCAAATCCACTTTGAAAATATCAGTCAAAAAAAATAACTCAAAATTATTAATCCATAAATAACTTACGGTATATTAATAGGGTATAGTTCGTCTTGGTATATTAGATACTATATTTAATGGTGATTCGAATGGTATATCGTAACCCAATTCGCGATGATTACTTCATCGGGCAAATCCACTTTGAAAATATCAGTCAAAAAAAATAACTCAAAATTATTAATCCATAAATAACTTACGGTATATTAATAGGGTATAGTTCGTCTTGGTATATTAGATACTATATTTAATGGTGATTCGAATGGTATATCGTAACCCAATTAGCGATGATTACTTCATCGGGCAAATCCACTTTGAAAATATCAGTCAAAAAAAATAACTCAAAATTATTAATCCATAAATAACTTACGGTATATTAATAGGGTATAGTTCTTCTTGGTATATTAGATACTATATTTAATGGTGATTCGAATGGTATATCGTAACCCAATTCGCGATGATTACTTCATCGGGCAAATCCACTTTGAAAATATCAGTCAAAAAAAATAACTCAAAATTATTAATCCATAAATAACTTACGGTATATTAATAGGGTATAGTTCGTCTTGGTATATTAGATACTATATTTAATGGTGATTCGAATGGTATATCGTAACCCAATTAGCGATGATTACTTCATCGGGCAAATCCACTTTGAAAATATCAGTCAAAAAAAATAACTCAAAATTATTAATCCATAAATAACTTACGGTATATTAATAGGGTATAGTTCGTCTTGGTATATTAGATACTATATTTAATGGTGATTCGAATGGTATATCGTAACCCAATTCGCGATGATTACTTCATCGGGCAAATCCACTTTGAATATATCAGTCAAAAAAAATAACTCAAAATTATTAATCTATAAATAACTTACGGTATATTAATAGGGTATAGTTCGTCTTGGTATATTAGATACTATATTTAATGGTGATTCGAATGGTATATCGTAACCCAATTCGCGATGATTACTTCATCGGGCAAATCCACTTTGAAAATATCAGTCAAAAAAAATAACACAAAATTATTAATCCATAAATAACTTACGGTATATTAATAGGGTATAGTTCGTCTTGGTATATTAGATACTATATTTAATGGTGATTCGAATGGTATATCGTAACCCAATTCGCGATGATTACTTCATCGGGCAAATCCACTTTGAAAATATCAGTCAAAAAAAATAACTCAAAATTATTAATCCATAAATAACTTACGGTATATTAATAGGGTATAGTTCGTCTTGGTATATTAGATACTATATTTAATGGTGATTCGAATGGTATATCGTAACCCAATTCGCGATGATTACTTCATCGGGCAAATCCACTTTGAAAATATCAGTCAAAAAAAATAACTCAAAATTATTAATCCATAAATAACTTACGGTATATTAATAGGGTATAGTTCGTCTTGGTATATTAGATACTATATTTAATGGTGATTCGAATGGTATATCGTAACCCAATTAGCGATGATTACTTCATCGGGCAAATCCACTTTGAAAATATCAGTCAAAAAAAATAACTCAAAATTATTAATCCATAAATAACTTACGGTATATTAATAGGGTATAGTTCGTCTTGGTATATTAGATACTATATTTAATGGTGATTCGAATGGTATATCGTAACCCAATTCGCGATGATTACTTCATCGGGCAAATCCACTTTGAATATATCAGTCAAAAAAAATAACTCAAAATTATTAATCTATAAATAACTTACGGTATATTAATAGGGTATAGTTCGTCTTGGTATATTAGATACTATATTTAATGGTGATTCGAATGGTATATCGTAACCCAATTAGCGATGATTACTTCATCGGGCAAATCCACTTTGAAAATATCAGTCAAAAAAAATAACTCAAAATTATTAATCCATAAATAACTTACGGTATATTAATAGGGTATAGTTCGTCTTGGTATATTAGATACTATATTTAATGGTGATTCGAATGGTATATCGTAACCCAATTCGCGATGATTACTTCATCGGGCAAATCCACTTTGAATATATCAGTCAAAAAAAATAACTCAAAATTATTAATCCATAAATAACTTACGGTATATTAATAGGGTATAGTTCGTCTTGGTATATTAGATACTATATTTAATGGTGATTCGAATGGTATATCGTAACCCAATTCGCGATGATTACTTCATCGGGCAAATCCACTTTGAATATATCAGTCAAAAAAAATAACTCAAAATTATTAATCCATAAATAACTTACGGTATATTAATAGGGTATAGTTCGTCTTGGTATATTAGATACTATATTTAATGGTGATTCGAATGGTATATCTAACCCAATTCGCGATGATTACTTCATTGGGCAAATCCACTTTGAATATATCAGTCAAAAAAAATAACTCAAAATTATTAATCCATAAATAACTTACGGTATATTAATAGGGTATAGTTCGTCTTGGTATATTAGATACTATATTTAATGGTGATTCGAATGGTATATCGTAACCCAATTAGCGATGATTACTTCATTGGGCAAATCCACTTTGAAAATATCAGTCAAAAAAAATAACTCAAAATTATTAATCAATAAATAACTTACGGTATATTAATAGGGTATAGTTCGTCTTGGTATATTAGATACTATATTTAATGGTGATTCGAATGGTATATCGTAACCCAATTCGCGATGATTACTTCATTGGGCAAATCCACTTTGAAAATATCAGTCAAAAAAAATAACTCAAAATTATTAATCCATAAATAACTTACGGTATATTAATAGGGTATAGTTCGTCTTGGTATATTAGATACTATATTTAATGGTGATTCGAATGGTATATCGTAACCCAATTCGCGATGATTACTTCATTGGGCAAATCCACTTTGAAAATATCAGTCAAAAAAAATAACTCAAAATTATTAATCCATAAATAACTTACGGTATATTAATAGGGTATAGTTCGTCTTGGTATATTAGATACTATATTTAATGTTGATTCGAATGGTATATCGTAACCCAATTCGCGATGATTACTTCATTGGGCAAATCCACTTTGAAAATATCAGTCAAAAAAAATAACTCAAAATTATTAATCCATAAATAACTTACGGTATATTAATAGGGTATAGTTCGTCTTGGTATATTAGATACTATATTTAATGGTGATTCGAATGGTATATCGTAACCCAATTCGCGATGATTACTTCATTGGGCAAATCCACTTTGAAAATATCAGTCAAAAAAAATAACTCAAAATTATTAATCCATAAATAACTTACGGTATATTAATAGGGTATAGTTCGTCTTGGTATATTAGATACTATATTTAATGGTGATTCGAATGGTATATCGTAACCCAATTCGCGATGATTACTTCATTGGGCAAATTCACTTTGAAAATATCAGTCAAAAAAAATAACTCAAAATTATTAATCCATAAATAACTTACGGTATATTAATAGGGTATAGTTCGTCTTGGTATATTAGATACTATATTTAATGGTGATTCGAATGGTATATCGTAACCCAATTCGCGATAATTACTTCATTGGGCAAATCCACTTTGAAAATATCAGTCAAAAAAAATAACTCAAAATTTATAGACTGTTTTATAGACTGTTTTTAATGTAGTTTCGAATGAGCTATAGTATATCCAAATATGTCATGTATTCGCGGAGAAACACCCTTCTGATTCTTCCATGTCCAAAAAATATTCAAAAAAATTTTTTCTAAAATTTTCACAAATATATAGGGTTACTGTAGAATTCGCTTAGAACAAGTTTTATAGACTGTTTTTAATGTAGTTTCGAATGAGCTATAGTATATCCAAATATGTCATGTATTCGCGGAGAAACACCCCTCTGAGTCTTCCATGTCCCAAAAAATATTCAAAAAAATTTATTCTAAAATTTTCACAAATATATAGGGTTACTGTAGAATCCGCTTAGAACAAGTTTTATAGACTGTTTTTAATGTAGTTTCGAATGAGCTATAGTATATCCAAATATGTCATGTATTCGCGGAGAAACACCCCTCTGAGTCTTCCATGTCCCAAAAAATATTCAAAAAATTTTCACAAATATATAGGGTTACTGTAGAATCCGCTTAGAACAAGTTTTATAGACTGTTTTTAATGTAGTTTCGAATGAGCTATAGTATATCCAAATATGTCATGTATTCGCGGAGAAACACCCCTCTGAGTCATTCATGTCCAAAAAATATTCAAAAAATTTTCACAAATATATAGGGTTACTGTAGAATCCGCTTAGAACAAGTTTTATAGACTGTTTTTAATGTAGTTTCGAATGAGCTATAGTATATCCAAATATGTCATGTATTCGCGGAGAAACACCCCTCTGAGTCTTCCATGTCCCAAAAAATATTCAAAAAATTTTTTTCTAAAATTTTCACAAATAAATAGGGTTACTGTAGAATCCGCTTAGAACAAGTTTTATAGACTGTTTTTAATGTAGTTTCGAATGAGCTATAGTATATCCAAATATGTCATGTATTCGCGGAGAAACACCCCTCTGAGTCTTCCATGTCCCAAAAATATTCAAAAAATTTTTTTCTAAAATTTTCACAAATATATAGGGATACTGTAGATTCCGCTTAGAACAAGTTTTATAGACTGTTTTTAATGAGTTTCGAATGAGCTATAGTATATCCAAATATGTCATGTATTCGCGGAGAAAGTCCCCTCTGAGTCTTCCATGTCCCAAAAAATATTCAAAAAATTTTTTTCTAAAATTTTCACAAATATATAGGGTTACTGTAGAATCCGCTTAGAACAAGTTTTATAGACTGTTTTTAATGTAGTTTCGAATGAGCTATAGTATATCCAAATATGTCATGTATTCGCGGAGAAACACTCCTCTGAGTCTTCCATGTCCCAAAAATATTCAAAAAATTTATTTCTAAAATTTTCACAAATATATAGGGTTACTGTAGAATCCGCTTAGAACAAGTTTTATAGACTGTTTTTAATGTAGTTTCGAATGAGCTATAGTATATCCAAATATGTCATGTATTTGCGGAGAAACACCCCTCTGAGTCTTCCATTTCGTTCGTCTTGGTATATTAGATACTATATTTAATGGTGATTCGAATGGTATATCGTAACCCAATTAGCGATGATTACTTCACTGGGCAAATACACTTTGAAAATATCAGTCAAAAAAAATAACTCAAAATTATTTATCCATAAATAACTTACGGTATATTAATAGGGTATAGTTCGTCTTTGTATATTAGATACTATATTTAATGGTGATTCGAATGGTATATCGTAACCCAATTCGCGATGATTACATCACTGGGCAAATCCACTTTGAATATATCAGTCAAAAAAAAATAACTCAAAATTATTAATCCATAAATAACTTACGGTATATTAATAGGGTATAGTTCGTCTTGGTATATTAGATACTATATTTAATGGTGATTCGAATGGTATATCGTAACCCAATTAACGATGATTACTTCACTGGGCAAATCCACTTTGAATATATCAGTCAAAAAAAAATAACTCAAAATTATTAATCCATAAATAACTTACGGTATATTAATAGGGTATAGTTCGTCTTGGTATATTAGATACTATATTTAATGGTGATTCGAATGGTATATCGTAACCCAATTAGCGATGATTACTTCACTGGGCAAATCCACTTTGAAAATATCAGTCAAAAAAATGTCTCAAAATTATTAATCCATAAATAACTTACGGTATATTAATAGGGTATAGTTCGTCTTGGTATATTAGATACTATATTTACTGGTGATTCGAATGGTATATCGTAACCCAATTAACGATGATTACTTCACTGGGCAAATCCACTTTGAAAATATAAGTCAAAAAAATGTCTCAAAATTATTAATCCATAAATAACTTACGGTATATTAATAGGGTATAGTTCTTCTTGGTATATTAGATACTATATTTAATGGTGATTCGAATGGTATATTGTAACCCAATTAACGATGATTACTTCACTGGGCAAATCCACTTTGAAAATATCAGTCAAAAAAATAACTCAAAATTATTAATCCATAAATAACTTACGGTATGTTAATAGGGTATAGTTCGTCTTGGTATATTAGATACTATATTTAATGGTGATTCGAATGGTATATCGTAACCCAATTAACGATGATTACTTCACTGTGCAAATCCACTTTGAAAATATCAGTCAAAAAAAATAACTCAAAATTATTAATCCATAAATAACTTACGGTATATTAATAGGGTATAGTTCGTCTTGGTATATTAGATACTATATTTAATGTTGATTCGAATGGTATATCGTAACCCAATTAGCGATGATTACTTCACTGGGCAAATCCACTTTGAAAATATCAGTCAAAAAAAATAACTCAAAATTATTAATCCATAAATAACCTACGGTATATTAATAAAGTAAAGTTCGTCTTGGTATATTAGATACTATATTTAATTGTGATTCGAATGGTATTTCGTAACCCAATTAACGATGATTACTTCACTGTGCAAATCCACTTTGAAAATATCAGTCAAAAAAAATAACTCAAAATTATTAATCCATAAATAACTTACGGTATATTAATAGGGTATAGTTCGTCTTGGTATATTAGATACTATATTTAATGTTGATTCGAATGGTATATCGTAACCCAATTAGCGATGATTACTTCACTGGGCAAATCCACTTTGAAAATATCAGTCAAAAAAAATAACTCAAAATTATTAATCCATAAATAACCTACGGTATATTAATAAAGTAAAGTTCGTCTTGGTATATTAGATACTATATTTAATTGTGATTCGAATGGTATTTCGTAACCCAATTAACGATGATTACTTCACTGGGCAAATCCACTTTGAAAATATCAGTAAAAAAAAATAACTCAAAATTATTAATCCATAAATAACTTACGGTATATTAATAGGGTATAGTTCTCTTGGTATATTAGATACTATATTTAATGGTGATTCGAATGGTATATCGTAACCCAATTAACGATGATTACTTCACTGGGCAAATCCACTTTGAAAATATCAGTCAAAAAAATAACTCAAAATTATTAATCCATAAATAACTTACGGTATGTTAATAGGGTATAGTTCGTCTTGGTATATTAGATACTATATTTAATGGTGATTCGAATGGTATATCGTAACCCAATTAACGATGATTACTTCACTGGGCAAATCCACTTTGAAAATATCAGTCAAAAAAATAACTCAAAATTATTAATCCATAAATAACTTACGGTATATTAATAGGGTATAGTTCGTCTTGGTATATTAGATACTATATTTAATGGTGATTCAAATGTTATATCGTAACTCAATTATCGATGATTACTTCACTGGGCAAATCCACTTTGAAAATATCAGTCAAAAAAAAACTCAAAATTATTAATCCATAAATAACTTACGGTATATTAATAGGGTAAAGTTCGTCTTGGTATATTAGATACTATATTTAATGGTGATTCGAATGGTATATCGTAACCCAATTAGCGATGATTACTTCACTGGGCAAATCCACTTTGAAAATATCAGTCAAAAAAAATACTCAAAATTATTAATCCATAAATAACTTACGGTATATTAATAGGGTAAAGTTCGTCTTGGTATATTAGATACTATATTTAATGGTGATTCGAATGTATATCGTAACCCAATTAGCGATGATTACTTCACTGGGCAAATCCACTTTGAAAATATCAGTCAAAAAAAATAACTCAAAATTATTAATCCATAAATAACTTACGGTATATTAATAGGGTATAGTTCGTCTTGGTATATTAGATACTATATTTAATGGTGATTCAAAAGTTATATCGTAACCCAATTCGCGATGATTACTTCACTGGGCAAATCCACTTTGAAAATATCAGTCAAAAAAAATAACTCAAAATTATTAATCCATAAATAACTTACGGTATATTAATAGGGTAAAGTTCGTCTTGGTATATTAGATACTATATTTAATGGTGATTCGAATGGTATATCGTAACCCAATTAACGATGATTACTTCACTGGGCAAATCCACTTTGAAAATATCAGTCAAAAAAAATAACTCAAAATTATTAATCCATAAATAACTTACGGTATATTAATAGGGTATAGTTCGTCTTTAATAGGGTATAGTACGTCGCGGAGAAACACCCCTCTGAGTCTTCCATGTCCCAAAAAATATTCAAAAAATTTTTTTCTAAAATTTTCACAAATATATAGGGTTACTGTAGAATCCGCGTAGAACAAGTTTTATAGACTGTTTTAATGTATTTTCGAATGAGCAATAGTATATCCAAATATGTCATGTATTCGCGGAGAAACACCCTTCTGAGTCTTCCATGTCCAAAAAATATTCAAAAAAATTTTTTCTAAAATTTTCACAAATATATAGGGTTACTGTAGAATCCGCTTAGAACAAGTTTTATAGACTGTTTTTAATGTAGCTTCGAATGAGCTATAGTATATCCAAATATGTCATGTATTCGCGGAGAAACACCCCTCTGAGTCTTCCATGTCCCAAAAAATATTCAAAAAATTTGTTTCCAAAATTTTTACAAATAGATAGGGTTACTGTAGAATCCGCTTAGAACAAGTTTAATAGACTGTTTTTAATGTAGTTTCGAATGAGCTATAGTATATCTAAATATGTCATGTATTCGCGGAGAAACACCCTTCTGAGTCTTCCATGTCCAAAAAATATTCAAAAAAATTTATTTCTAAAATTTTCACAAATATATAGGGTTACTGTAGAATCCGCTTAGAACAAGTTTTATAGATTGTTTTTAATGTAGCTTCGAATGAGCTATAGTATATCCAAATATGTTATGTATTCGCGGAGAAACACCCCTCTGAGTCTTCCATGTCCCAAAAAATATTCAAAAAATTTTTTTCTAAAATTTTCACAAATATATAGGGTTACTGTAGAATCCGCTTAGAACAAGTTTTATAGACTGTTTTTAATGTAGATCGAATGAGCTATAGTATATCCAAATATGTCATGTATTCGCGGAGAAACAGCTCTCTGAGTCATTCATGTCCCAAAAAATATTCAAAAAATTTTTTTCTAAAATTTTCACAAATATATAGGGTTACTGTAGAATCCGCTTAGAACAAGTTTTATAGACTGTTTTTAATGTAGTTTCGAATGAGCTATAGTATATCCAAATATGTCATGTATTCGCGGAAAACACCCCTCTGAGTCTTCCATGTCCCAAAAAATATTCAAAAAATTTTTTTCCAAAATTTTTACAAATAGATAGGGTTACTGTAGAATCCGCTTAGAACAAGTAATAGACTGTTTTTAATGTAGTTTCGAATGAGCTATAGTATATCCAAATATGTCATGTATTCGCGGAGAAACACCCTTCTGAGTCATTCATGTCCCAAAAAATATTCAAAAAATTTTCACAAATATATAGGGTTACTGTAGAATCCGCTTAGAACAAGTTTTATAGACTGTTTTTAATGTAGTTTCGAATGAGCTATAGTATATCCAAATATGTCATGTATTCGCGGAGAAACACCTCTCTGAGTCTTCCATGTCCCAAAAAATATTTAAAAAATTTTTTTCTAAAATTTTCACAAATATATAGGGTTACTGTAGAATCCGCGTAGAACAAGTTTTATAGACTGTTTTAATGTATTTTCGAATGAGCAATAGTATATCCAAATATGTCATGTATTCGCGGAGAAACACCCTTCTGAGTCTTCCATGTCCAAAAAATATTCAAAAAAATTTTTTCTAAAATTTTCACAAATATATAGGGTTACTGTAGAATCCGCTTAGAACAAGTTTTATAGACTGTTTTTAATGTAGCTTCGAATGAGCTATAGTATATCCAAATATGTCATGTATTCGCGGAGAAACACCCCTCTGAGTCTTCCATGTCCCAAAAAATATTCAAAAAATTTGTTTCCAAAATTTTTACAAATAGATAGGGTTACTGTAGAATCCGCTTAGAACAAGTTTAATAGACTGTTTTTAATGTAGTTTCGAATGAGCTATAGTATATCTAAATATGTCATGTATTCGCGGAGAAACACCCTTCTGAGTCTTCCATGTCCAAAAAATATTCAAAAAAATTTATTTCTAAAATTTTCACAAATATATAGGGTTACTGTAGAATCCGCTTAGAACAAGTTTTATAGATTGTTTTTAATGTAGCTTCGAATGAGCTATAGTATATCCAAATATGTTATGTATTCGCGGAGAAACACCCCTCTGAGTCTTCCATGTCCCAAAAAATATTCAAAAAATTTTTTTCTAAAATTTTCACAAATATATAGGGTTACTGTAGAATCCGCTTAGAACAAGTTTTATAGACTGTTTTTAATGTAGATCGAATGAGCTATAGTATATCCAAATATGTCATGTATTCGCGGAGAAACAGCTCTCTGAGTCATTCATGTCCCAAAAAATATTCAAAAAATTTTTTTCTAAAATTTTCACAAATATATAGGGTTACTGTAGAATCCGCTTAGAACAAGTTTTATAGACTGTTTTTAATGTAGTTTCGAATGAGCTATAGTATATCCAAATATGTCATGTATTCGCGGAAAACACCCCTCTGAGTCTTCCATGTCCCAAAAAATATTCAAAAAATTTTTTTCCAAAATTTTTACAAATAGATAGGGTTACTGTAGAATCCGCTTAGAACAAGTAATAGACTGTTTTTAATGTAGTTTCGAATGAGCTATAGTATATCCAAATATGTCATGTATTCGCGGAGAAACACCCTTCTGAGTCATTCATGTCCCAAAAAATATTCAAAAAATTTTCACAAATATATAGGGTTACTGTAGAATCCGCTTAGAACAAGTTTTATAGACTGTTTTTAATGTAGTTTCGAATGAGCTATAGTATATCCAAATATGTCATGTATTCGCGGAGAAACACCTCTCTGAGTCTTCCATGTCCCAAAAAATATTTAAAAAATTTTTTTCTAAAATTTTCACAAATATATATGGTTACTGTAGAATCCGCTTAGAACAAGTTTTATAGACTGTTTTTAATGTAGTTTCGAATGAGCTATAGTATATCCAAATATGTCATGTATTCGCGGAGAAACACCCTTCTGAGTCATTCATGTCCCAAAAAATATTCAAAAAATTTTCACAAATATATAGGGTTACTGTAGAATCCGCTTAGAACAAGTTTTATAGACTGTTTTTAATGTAGTTTCGAATGAGCTATAGTATATCCAAATATGTCATGTATTCGCGGAGAAGCACCCCTCTGAGTCTTCCATGTCCCAAAAAATATTCAAAAAATTTTTTCTAAAATTTTCACAAATATATAGGGTTACTGTAGAATCCGCTTAGAACAAGTTTTATAGACTGTTTTTAATGTAGTTTCGAATGAGCTATAGTATATCCAAATATGTCATGTATTCGCGGAGAAACACCTCTCTGAGTCTTCCATGTCCCAAAAAATATTCAAAAAATTTTTTTCTAAAATTTTCACAAATATATAGGGTTACTGTAAAATCCGCTTAGAACAAGTTTTATAGACTGTTTTTAATGTAGTTTCGAATGAGCTATAGTATATCCAAATATGTCATGTATTCGCGGAGAAACACCTCTCTGAGTCTTCCATGTCCCAAAAAATATTTAAAAAATTTTTTTCTAAAATTTTCACAAATATATAGGGTTACTGTAGAATCCGCTTAGAACAAGTAATAGACTGTTTTTAATGTAGTTTCGAATGAGCTATAGTATATCCAAATATGTCATGTATTCGCGGAGAAACACCCTTCTGAGTCATTCATGTCCCAAAAAATATTCAAAAAATTTTCACAAATATATAGGGTTACTGTAGAATCCGCTTAGAACAAGTTTTATAGACTGTTTTTAATGTAGTTTCGAATGAGCTATAGTATATCCAAATATGTCATGTATTCGCGGAGAAACACCTCTCTGAGTCTTCCATGTCCCAAAAAATATTTAAAAAATTTTTTTCTAAAATTTTCACAAATATATATGGTTACTGTAGAATCCGCTTAGAACAAGTTTTATAGACTGTTTTTAATGTAGTTTCGAATGAGCTATAGTATATCCAAATATGTCATGTATTCGCGGAGAAACACCCTTCTGAGTCATTCATGTCCCAAAAAATATTCAAAAAATTTTCACAAATATATAGGGTTACTGTAGAATCCGCTTAGAACAAGTTTTATAGACTGTTTTTAATGTAGTTTCGAATGAGCTATAGTATATCCAAATATGTCATGTATTCGCGGAGAAGCACCCCTCTGAGTCTTCCATGTCCCAAAAAATATTCAAAAAATTTTTTCTAAAATTTTCACAAATATATAGGGTTACTGTAGAATCCGCTTAGAACAAGTTTTATAGACTGTTTTTAATGTAGTTTCGAATGAGCTATAGTATATCCAAATATGTCATGTATTCGCGGAGAAACACCTCTCTGAGTCTTCCATGTCCCAAAAAATATTCAAAAAATTTTTTTCTAAAATTTTCACAAATATATAGGGTTACTGTAAAATCCGCTTAGAACAAGTTTTATAGACTGTTTTTAATGTAGTTTCGAATGAGCTATAGTATATCCAAATATGTCATGTATTCGCGGAGAAACACCTCTCTGAGTCTTCCATGTCCCAAAAAATATTTAAAAAATTTTTTTCTAAAATTTTCACAAATATATAGGGTTACTGTAGAATCAGCTTAGAACAAGTTTTATAGACTGTTTTTAATGTAGTTTCGAATGAGCTATAGTATATCCAAATATGTCATGTATTCGCGGAGAAACACCCCTCTGAGTCTTCCATGTCCCAAAAAATATTCAAAAAATTTTTTTCCAAAATTTTTACAAATAGATAGGGTTACTGTAGAATCCGCTTAGAACAAGTAATAGACTGTTTTTAATGTAGTTTCGAATGAGCTATAGTATATCCAAATATGTCATGTATTCGCGGAGAAACACCCTTCTGAGTCATTCATGTCCCAAAAAATATTCAAAAAATTTTCACAAATATATAGGGTTACTGTAGAATCCGCTTAGAACAAGTTTTATAGACTGTTTTTAATGTAGTTTCGAATGAGCTATAGTATATCCAAATATGTCATGTATTCGCGGAGAAACACCTCTCTGAGTCTTCCATGTCCCAAAAAATATTTAAAAAATTTTTTTCTAAAATTTTCACAAATATATATGGTTACTGTAGAATCCGCTTAGAACAAGTTTTATAGACTGTTTTTAATGTAGTTTCGAATGAGCTATAGTATATCCAAATATGTCATGTATTCGCGGAGAAACACCCTTCTGAGTCATTCATGTCCCAAAAAATATTCAAAAAATTTTCACAAATATATAGGGTTACTGTAGAATCCGCTTAGAACAAGTTTTATAGACTGTTTTTAATGTAGTTTCGAATGAGCTATAGTATATCCAAATATGTCATGTATTCGCGGAGAAACACCTCTCTGAGTCTTCCATGTCCCAAAAAATATTCAAAAAATTTTTTTCTAAAATTTTCACAAATATATAGGGTTACTGTAAAATCCGCTTAGAACAAGTTTTATAGACTGTTTTTAATGTAGTTTCGAATGAGCTATAGTATATCCAAATATGTCATGTATTCGCGGAGAAACACCTCTCTGAGTCTTCCATGTCCCAAAAAATATTTAAAAAATTTTTTTCTAAAATTTTCACAAATATATAGGGTTACTGTAGAATCAGCTTAGAACAAGTTTTATAGACTGTTTTTAATGTAGTTTCGAATGAGCTATAGTATATCCAAATATGTCATGTATTCGCGGAGAAACACCTCTCTGAGTCTTCCATGTCCCAAAAAATATTTAAAAAAATTTTTTCTAAAATTTTCACAAATATATAGGGTTACTGTAGAATCCGCTTAGAACAAGTTTTATAGACTGTTTTTAATGTAGTTTCGAATGAGCTATAGTATATCTAAATATGTCATGTATTCGCTGAGAAACACCCTTCTGAGTCTTCCATGTCCAAAAAATATTCAAAAAAATTTTTTCTAAAATTTTCACAAATATATAGGGTTACTGTAGAATCCGCGTAGAACAAGTTTTATAGACTGTTTTAATGTATTTTCGAATGAGCAATAGTATATCCAAATATGTCATGTATTCGCGGAGAAACACCCTTCTGAGTCTTCCATGTCCAAAAAATATTCAAAAAAATTTTTTCTAAAATTTTCACAAATATATAGGGTTACTGTAGAATCCGCTTAGAACAAGTTTTATAGACTGTTTTTAATGTAGTTTCGAATGAGCTATAGTATATCCAAATATGTCATGTATTCGCGGAGAAACACCTCTCTGAGTCTTCCATGTCCCAAAAAATATTTAAAAAATTTTTTTCTAAAATTTTCACAAATATATATGGTTACTGTAGAATCCGCTTAGAACAAGTTTTATAGACTGTTTTTAATGTAGTTTCGAATGAGCTATAGTATATCCAAATATGTCATGTATTCGCGGAGAAACACCCTTCTGAGTCATTCATGTCCCAAAAAATATTCAAAAAATTTTCACAAATATATAGGGTTACTGTAGAATCCGCTTAGAACAAGTTTTATAGACTGTTTTTAATGTAGTTTCGAATGAGCTATAGTATATCCAAATATGTCATGTATTCGCGGAGAAGCACCCCTCTGAGTCTTCCATGTCCCAAAAAATATTCAAAAAATTTTTTCTAAAATTTTCACAAATATATAGGGTTACTGTAGAATCCGCTTAGAACAAGTTTTATAGACTGTTTTTAATGTAGTTTCGAATGAGCTATAGTATATCCAAATATGTCATGTATTCGCGGAGAAACACCTCTCTGAGTCTTCCATGTCCCAAAAAATATTCAAAAAATTTTTTTCTAAAATTTTCACAAATATATAGGGTTACTGTAAAATCCGCTTAGAACAAGTTTTATAGACTGTTTTTAATGTAGTTTCGAATGAGCTATAGTATATCCAAATATGTCATGTATTCGCGGAGAAACACCTCTCTGAGTCTTCCATGTCCCAAAAAATATTCAAAAAATTTTTTTCTAAAATTTTCACAAATATATAGGGTTACTGTAAAATCCGCTTAGAACAAGTTTTATAGACTGTTTTTAATGTAGTTTCGAATGAGCTATAGTATATCCAAATATGTCATGTATTCGCGGAGAAGCACCCCTCTGAGTCTTCCATGTCCCAAAAAATATTCAAAAAATTTTTTCTAAAATTTTCACAAATATATAGGGTTACTGTAGAATCCGCTTAGAACAAGTTTTATAGACTGTTTTTAATGTAGTTTCGAATGAGCTATAGTATATCCAAATATGTCATGTATTCGCGGAGAAACACCTCTCTGAGTCTTCCATGTCCCAAAAAATATTCAAAAAATTTTTTTCTAAAATTTTCACAAATATATAGGGTTACTGTAAAATCCGCTTAGAACAAGTTTTATAGACTGTTTTTAATGTAGTTTCGAATGAGCTATAGTATATCCAAATATGTCATGTATTCGCGGAGAAACACCTCTCTGAGTCTTCCATGTCCCAAAAAATATTTAAAAAATTTTTTTCTAAAATTTTCACAAATATATAGGGTTACTGTAGAATCAGCTTAGAACAAGTTTTATAGACTGTTTTTAATGTAGTTTCGAATGAGCTATAGTATATCCAAATATGTCATGTATTCGCGGAGAAACACCCCTCTGAGTCTTCCATGTCCCAAAAAATATTCAAAAAATTTTTTTCCAAAATTTTTACAAATAGATAGGGTTACTGTAGAATCCGCTTAGAACAAGTAATAGACTGTTTTTAATGTAGTTTCGAATGAGCTATAGTATATCCAAATATGTCATGTATTCGCGGAGAAACACCCTTCTGAGTCATTCATGTCCCAAAAAATATTCAAAAAATTTTCACAAATATATAGGGTTACTGTAGAATCCGCTTAGAACAAGTTTTATAGACTGTTTTTAATGTAGTTTCGAATGAGCTATAGTATATCCAAATATGTCATGTATTCGCGGAGAAACACCTCTCTGAGTCTTCCATGTCCCAAAAAATATTTAAAAAATTTTTTTCTAAAATTTTCACAAATATATATGGTTACTGTAGAATCCGCTTAGAACAAGTTTTATAGACTGTTTTTAATGTAGTTTCGAATGAGCTATAGTATATCCAAATATGTCATGTATTCGCGGAGAAACACCCTTCTGAGTCATTCATGTCCCAAAAAATATTCAAAAAATTTTCACAAATATATAGGGTTACTGTAGAATCCGCTTAGAACAAGTTTTATAGACTGTTTTTAATGTAGTTTCGAATGAGCTATAGTATATCCAAATATGTCATGTATTCGCGGAGAAACACCTCTCTGAGTCTTCCATGTCCCAAAAAATATTCAAAAAATTTTTTTCTAAAATTTTCACAAATATATAGGGTTACTGTAAAATCCGCTTAGAACAAGTTTTATAGACTGTTTTTAATGTAGTTTCGAATGAGCTATAGTATATCCAAATATGTCATGTATTCGCGGAGAAACACCTCTCTGAGTCTTCCATGTCCCAAAAAATATTTAAAAAATTTTTTTCTAAAATTTTCACAAATATATAGGGTTACTGTAGAATCAGCTTAGAACAAGTTTTATAGACTGTTTTTAATGTAGTTTCGAATGAGCTATAGTATATCCAAATATGTCATGTATTCGCGGAGAAACACCTCTCTGAGTCTTCCATGTCCCAAAAAATATTTAAAAAAATTTTTTCTAAAATTTTCACAAATATATAGGGTTACTGTAGAATCCGCTTAGAACAAGTTTTATAGACTGTTTTTAATGTAGTTTCGAATGAGCTATAGTATATCTAAATATGTCATGTATTCGCTGAGAAACACCCTTCTGAGTCTTCCATGTCCAAAAAATATTCAAAAAAATTTTTTCTAAAATTTTCACAAATATATAGGGTTACTGTAGAATCCGCGTAGAACAAGTTTTATAGACTGTTTTAATGTATTTTCGAATGAGCAATAGTATATCCAAATATGTCATGTATTCGCGGAGAAACACCCTTCTGAGTCTTCCATGTCCAAAAAATATTCAAAAAAATTTTTTCTAAAATTTTCACAAATATATAGGGTTACTGTAGAATCCGCTTAGAACAAGTTTTATAGACTGTTTTTAATGTAGTTTCGAATGAGCTATAGTATATCCAAATATGTCATGTATTCGCGGAGAAACACCTCTCTGAGTCTTCCATGTCCCAAAAAATATTTAAAAAATTTTTTTCTAAAATTTTCACAAATATATATGGTTACTGTAGAATCCGCTTAGAACAAGTTTTATAGACTGTTTTTAATGTAGTTTCGAATGAGCTATAGTATATCCAAATATGTCATGTATTCGCGGAGAAACACCCTTCTGAGTCATTCATGTCCCAAAAAATATTCAAAAAATTTTCACAAATATATAGGGTTACTGTAGAATCCGCTTAGAACAAGTTTTATAGACTGTTTTTAATGTAGTTTCGAATGAGCTATAGTATATCCAAATATGTCATGTATTCGCGGAGAAGCACCCCTCTGAGTCTTCCATGTCCCAAAAAATATTCAAAAAATTTTTTCTAAAATTTTCACAAATATATAGGGTTACTGTAGAATCCGCTTAGAACAAGTTTTATAGACTGTTTTTAATGTAGTTTCGAATGAGCTATAGTATATCCAAATATGTCATGTATTCGCGGAGAAACACCTCTCTGAGTCTTCCATGTCCCAAAAAATATTCAAAAAATTTTTTTCTAAAATTTTCACAAATATATAGGGTTACTGTAAAATCCGCTTAGAACAAGTTTTATAGACTGTTTTTAATGTAGTTTCGAATGAGCTATAGTATATCCAAATATGTCATGTATTCGCGGAGAAACACCTCTCTGAGTCTTCCATGTCCCAAAAAATATTTAAAAAATTTTTTTCTAAAATTTTCACAAATATATAGGGTTACTGTAGAATCCGCTTAGAACAAGTAATAGACTGTTTTTAATGTAGTTTCGAATGAGCTATAGTATATCCAAATATGTCATGTATTCGCGGAGAAACACCCTTCTGAGTCATTCATGTCCCAAAAAATATTCAAAAAATTTTCACAAATATATAGGGTTACTGTAGAATCCGCTTAGAACAAGTTTTATAGACTGTTTTTAATGTAGTTTCGAATGAGCTATAGTATATCCAAATATGTCATGTATTCGCGGAGAAACACCTCTCTGAGTCTTCCATGTCCCAAAAAATATTTAAAAAATTTTTTTCTAAAATTTTCACAAATATATATGGTTACTGTAGAATCCGCTTAGAACAAGTTTTATAGACTGTTTTTAATGTAGTTTCGAATGAGCTATAGTATATCCAAATATGTCATGTATTCGCGGAGAAACACCCTTCTGAGTCATTCATGTCCCAAAAAATATTCAAAAAATTTTCACAAATATATAGGGTTACTGTAGAATCCGCTTAGAACAAGTTTTATAGACTGTTTTTAATGTAGTTTCGAATGAGCTATAGTATATCCAAATATGTCATGTATTCGCGGAGAAGCACCCCTCTGAGTCTTCCATGTCCCAAAAAATATTCAAAAAATTTTTTCTAAAATTTTCACAAATATATAGGGTTACTGTAGAATCCGCTTAGAACAAGTTTTATAGACTGTTTTTAATGTAGTTTCGAATGAGCTATAGTATATCCAAATATGTCATGTATTCGCGGAGAAACACCTCTCTGAGTCTTCCATGTCCCAAAAAATATTCAAAAAATTTTTTTCTAAAATTTTCACAAATATATAGGGTTACTGTAAAATCCGCTTAGAACAAGTTTTATAGACTGTTTTTAATGTAGTTTCGAATGAGCTATAGTATATCCAAATATGTCATGTATTCGCGGAGAAACACCTCTCTGAGTCTTCCATGTCCCAAAAAATATTTAAAAAATTTTTTTCTAAAATTTTCACAAATATATAGGGTTACTGTAGAATCAGCTTAGAACAAGTTTTATAGACTGTTTTTAATGTAGTTTCGAATGAGCTATAGTATATCCAAATATGTCATGTATTCGCGGAGAAACACCCCTCTGAGTCTTCCATGTCCCAAAAAATATTCAAAAAATTTTTTTCCAAAATTTTTACAAATAGATAGGGTTACTGTAGAATCCGCTTAGAACAAGTAATAGACTGTTTTTAATGTAGTTTCGAATGAGCTATAGTATATCCAAATATGTCATGTATTCGCGGAGAAACACCCTTCTGAGTCATTCATGTCCCAAAAAATATTCAAAAAATTTTCACAAATATATAGGGTTACTGTAGAATCCGCTTAGAACAAGTTTTATAGACTGTTTTTAATGTAGTTTCGAATGAGCTATAGTATATCCAAATATGTCATGTATTCGCGGAGAAACACCTCTCTGAGTCTTCCATGTCCCAAAAAATATTTAAAAAATTTTTTTCTAAAATTTTCACAAATATATATGGTTACTGTAGAATCCGCTTAGAACAAGTTTTATAGACTGTTTTTAATGTAGTTTCGAATGAGCTATAGTATATCCAAATATGTCATGTATTCGCGGAGAAACACCTTTCTGAGTCATTCATGTCCCAAAAAATATTCAAAAAATTTTCACAAATATATAGGGTTACTGTAGAATCCGCTTAGAACAAGTTTTATAGACTGTTTTTAATGTAGTTTCGAATGAGCTATAGTATATCCAAATATGTCATGTATTCGCGGAGAAACACCTCTCTGAGTCTTCCATGTCCCAAAAAATATTCAAAAAATTTTTTTCTAAAATTTTCACAAATATATAGGGTTACTGTAAAATCCGCTTAGAACAAGTTTTATAGACTGTTTTTAATGTAGTTTCGAATGAGCTATAGTATATCCAAATATGTCATGTATTCGCGGAGAAACACCTCTCTGAGTCTTCCATGTCCCAAAAAATATTTAAAAAATTTTTTTCTAAAATTTTCACAAATATATAGGGTTACTGTAGAATCAGCTTAGAACAAGTTTTATAGACTGTTTTTAATGTAGTTTCGAATGAGCTATAGTATATCCAAATATGTCATGTATTCGCGGAGAAACACCTCTCTGAGTCTTCCATGTCCCAAAAAATATTTAAAAAAATTTTTTCTAAAATTTTCACAAATATATAGGGTTACTGTAGAATCCGCTTAGAACAAGTTTTATAGACTGTTTTTAATGTAGTTTCGAATGAGCTATAGTATATCTAAATATGTCATGTATTCGCTGAGAAACACCCTTCTGAGTCTTCCATGTCCAAAAAATATTCAAAAAAATTTTTTCTAAAATTTTCACAAATATATAGGGTTACTGTAGAATCCGCGTAGAACAAGTTTTATAGACTGTTTTAATGTATTTTCGAATGAGCAATAGTATATCCAAATATGTCATGTATTCGCGGAGAAACACCCTTCTGAGTCTTCCATGTCCAAAAAATATTCAAAAAAATTTTTTCTAAAATTTTCACAAATATATAGGGTTACTGTAGAATCCGCTTAGAACAAGTTTTATAGACTGTTTTTAATGTAGCTTCGAATGAGCTATAGTATATCCAAATATGTCATGTATTCGCGGAGAAACACCCCTCTGAGTCTTCCATGTCCCAAAAAATATTCAAAAAATTTTTTTCCAAAATTTTTACAAATAGATAGGGTTACTGTAGAATCCGCTTAGAACAAGTTTTATAGACTGTTTTTAATGTAGCTTCGAATGAGCTATAGTATATCCAAATATGTCATGTATTCGCGGAGAAACACCCCTCTGAGTCTTCCATGTCCCAAAAAATATTCAAAAAATTTTATTCTAAAATTTTCACAAATATATAGGGTTACTGTAGAATCCGCGTAGAACAAGTTTTATAGACTGTTTTAATGTATTTTCGAATGAGCAATAGTATATCCAAATATGTCATGTATTCGCGGAGAAACACCCTTCTGAGTCTTCCATGTCCAAAAAATATTCAAAAAAATTTTTTCTAAAATTTTCACAAATATATAGGGTTACTGTAGAATCCGCTTAGAACAAGTTTTATAGACTGTTTTTAATGTAGCTTCGAATGAGCTATAGTATATCCAAATATGTCATGTATTCGCGGAGAAACACCCCTCTGAGTCTTCCATGTCCCAAAAAATATTTAAAAAATTTTTTTCTAAAATTTTCACAAATATATATGGTTACTGTAGAATCCGCTTAGAACAAGTTTTATAGACTGTTTTTAATGTAGTTTCGAATGAGCTATAGTATATCCAAATATGTCATGTATTCGCGGAGAAACACCCTTCTGAGTCATTCATGTCCCAAAAAATATTCAAAAAATTTTCACAAATATATAGGGTTACTGTAGAATCCGCTTAGAACAAGTTTTATAGACTGTTTTTAATGTAGTTTCGAATGAGCTATAGTATATCCAAATATGTCATGTATTCGCGGAGAAACACCCTTCTGAGTCTTCCATGTCCAAAAAATATTCAAAAAAATTTTTTCTAAAATTTTCACAAATATATAGGGTTACTGTAGAATCCGCTTAGAACAAGTTTTATAGACTGTTTTTAATGTAGCTTCGAATGAGCTATAGTATATCCAAATATGTCATGTATTCGCGGAGAAACACCCCTCTGAGTCTTCCATGTCCCAAAAAATATTCAAAAAATTTTTT
Organism: Meloidogyne enterolobii; assembly: GCA_963681835.1. NCBI lineage: Eukaryota > Metazoa > Nematoda > Chromadorea > Rhabditida > Meloidogynidae > Meloidogyne > Meloidogyne enterolobii. Next base: position 214,379 of record CAVMJV010000124.1, read on the forward strand.
TCCAAAATTTTTACAAATAGATAGGGTTACTGTAGAATCCGCTTAGAACAAGTTTAATAGACTGTTTTTAATGTAGTTTCGAATGAGCTATAGTATATCCAAATATGTCATGTATTCGCGGAGAAACACCCCTCTGAGTCTTCCATGTCCCAAAAAATATTCAAAAAAATTTTTTCTAAAATTTTCACAAATATATAGGGTTACTGTAGAATCCGCTTAGAACAATTTTATAGACTGTTTTTAATGTAGTTTCGATGAGCTATAGTATATCCAAATATGTCATGTATTCGCGGAGAAACACCCCTCTGAGTCTTCCATGTCCCAAAAAATATTTAAAAAATTTTTTTCTAAAATTTTCACAAATATATAGGGTTACTGTAGAATCCGCTTAGAACAAGTTTTATAGACTGTTTTTAATGTAGCTTCGAATGAGCTATAGTATATCCAAATATGTCATGTATTCGCGGAGAAACACCCCTCTGAGTCTTCCATGTCTCAAAAAATATTCAAAAAATTTTTTTCCAAAATTTTTACAAATAGATAGGGTTACTGTAGAATCCGCTTAGAACAAGTTTTATAGACTGTTTTTAATGTAGCTTCGAATGAGCTATAGTATATCCAAATATGTCATGTATTCGCGGAGAAACACCCCTCTGAGTCTTCCATGTCCCAAAAAATATTCAAAAAATTTTATTCTAAAATTTTCACAAATATATAGGGTTACTGTAGAATCCGCGTAGAACAAGTTTTATAGACTGTTTTAATGTATTTTCGAATGAGCAATAGTATATCCAAATATGTCATGTATTCGCGGAGAAACACCCTTCTGAGTCTTCCATGTCCAAAAAATATTCAAAAAAATTTTTTCTAAAATTTTCACAAATATATAGGGTTACTGTAGAATCCGCTTAGAACAAGTTTTATAGACTGTTTTTAATGTAGCTTCGAATGAGCTATAGTATATCCAAATATGTCATGTATTCGCGGAGAAACACCCCTCTGAGTCTTCCATGTCCCAAAAAATATTTAAAAAATTTTTTTCTAAAATTTTCACAAATATATATGGTTACTGTAGAATCCGCTTAGAACAAGTTTTATAGACTGTTTTTAATGTAGTTTCGAATGAGCTATAGTATATCCAAATATGTCATGTATTCGCGGAGAAACACCCTTCTGAGTCATTCATGTCCCAAAAAATATTCAAAAAATTTTCACAAATATATAGGGTTACTGTAGAATCCGCTTAGAACAAGTTTTATAGACTGTTTTTAATGTAGTTTCGAATGAGCTATAGTATATCCAAATATGTCATGTATTCGCGGAGAAACACCCTTCTGAGTCTTCCATGTCCAAAAAATATTCAAAAAAATTTTTTCTAAAATTTTCACAAATATATAGGGTTACTGTAGAATCCGCTTAGAACAAGTTTTATAGACTGTTTTTAATGTAGCTTCGAATGAGCTATAGTATATCCAAATATGTCATGTATTCGCGGAGAAACACCCCTCTGAGTCTTCCATGTCCCAAAAAATATTCAAAAAATTTTTTTCCAAAATTTTTACAAATAGATAGGGTTACTGTAGAATCCGCTTAGAACAAGTTTAATAGACTGTTTTTAATGTAGTTTCGAATGAGCTATAGTATATCCAAATATGTCATGTATTCGCGGAGAAACACCCCTCTGAGTCTTCCATGTCCCAAAAAATATTCAAAAAAATTTTTTCTAAAATTTTCACAAATATATAGGGTTACTGTAGAATCCGCTTAGAACAATTTTATAGACTGTTTTTAATGTAGTTTCGAATGAGCTATAGTATATCCAAATATGTCATGTATTCGCGGAGAAACACCCCTCTGAGTCATTCATGTCCCAAAAAATATTCAAAAAATTTTCACAAATATATAGGGTTACTTTAGAATCCGCTTAGAACAAGTTTTATAGACTGTTTTTAATGTAGCTTCGAATGAGCTATAGTATATCCAAATATGTCATGTATTCGCGGAGAAACACCCCTCTGAGTCTTCCATGTCCCAAAAAATATTCAAAAAATTTTATTCTAAAATTTTCACAAATATATAGGGTTACTGTAGAATCCGCGTAGAACAAGTTTTATAGACTGTTTTAATGTATTTTCGAATGAGCAATAGTATATCCAAATATGTCATGTATTCGCGGAGAAACACCCTTCTGAGTCTTCCATGTCCAAAAAATATTCAAAAAAATTTTTTCTAAAATTTTCACAAATATATAGGGTTACTGTAGAATCCGCTTAGAACAAGTTTTATAGACTGTTTTTAATGTAGCTTCGAATGAGCTATAGTATATCCAAATATGTCATGTATTCGCGGAGAAACACCCCTCTGAGTCTTCCATGTCCCAAAAAATATTCAAAAAATTTTCACAAATATATAGGGTTACTGTAGAATCCGCTTAGAACAAGTTTTATAGACTGTTTTTAATGTAGTTTCGAATGAGCTATAGTATATCCAAATATGTCATGTATTCGCGGAGAAACACCCTTCTGAGTCTTCCATGTCCAAAAAATATTCAAAAAAATTTTTTCTAAAATTTTCACAAATATATAGGGTTACTGTAGAATCCGCTTAGAACAAGTTTTATAGACTGTTTTTAATGTAGCTTCGAATGAGCTATAGTATATCCAAATATGTCATGTATTCGCGGAGAAACACCCCTCTGAGTCTTCCATGTCCCAAAAAATATTCAAAAAATTTTTTTCCAAAATTTTTACAAATAGATAGGGTTACTGTAGAATCCGCTTAGAACAAGTTTAATAGACTGTTTTTAATGTAGTTTCGAATGAGCTATAGTATATCCAAATATGTCATGTATTCGCGGAGAAACACCCCTCTGAGTCTTCCATGTCCCAAAAAATATTCAAAAAAATTTTTTCTAAAATTTTCACAAATATATAGGGTTACTGTAGAATCCGCTTAGAACAATTTTATAGACTGTTTTTAATGTAGTTTCGAATGAGCTATAGTATATCCAAATATGTCATGTATTCGCGGAGAAACACCCCTCTGAGTCATTCATGTCCCAAAAAATATTCAAAAAATTTTCACAAATATATAGGGTTACTTTAGAATCCGCTTAGAACAAGTTTTATAGACTGTTTTTAATGTAGCTTCGAATGAGCTATAGTATATCCAAATATGTCATGTATTCGCGGAGAAACACCCCTCTGAGTCTTCCATGTCCCAAAAAATATTCAAAAAATTTTATTCTAAAATTTTCACAAATATATAGGGTTACTGTAGAATCCGCGTAGAACAAGTTTTATAGACTGTTTTAATGTATTTTCGAATGAGCAATAGTATATCCAAATATGTCATGTATTCGCGGAGAAACACCCTTCTGAGTCTTCCATGTCCAAAAAATATTCAAAAAAATTTTTTCTAAAATTTTCACAAATATATAGGGTTACTGTAGAATCCGCTTAGAACAAGTTTTATAGACTGTTTTTAATGTAGCTTCGAATGAGCTATAGTATATCCAAATATGTCATGTATTCGCGGAGAAACACCCCTCTGAGTCTTCCATGTCCCAAAAAATATTCAAAAAATTTTTTTCCAAAATTTTTACAAATAGATAGGGTTACTGTAGAATCCGCTTAGAACAAGTTTAATAGACTGTTTTTAATGTAGTTTCGAATGAGCTATAGTATATCCAAATATGTCATGTATTCGCGGAGAAACAACCCTCTGAGTCTTCCATGTCCCAAAAAATATTCAAAAAAATTTTTTCTAAAATTTTCACAAATATATAGGGTTACTGTAGAATCCGCTTAGAACAATTTTATAGACTGTTTTTAATGTAGTTTCGAATGAGCTATAGTATATCCAAATATGTCATGTATTCGCGGAGAAACACCCCTCTGAGTCATTCATGTCCCAAAAAATATTCAAAAAATTTTCACAAATATATAGGGTTACTTTAGAATCCGCTTAGAACAAGTTTTATAGACTGTTTTTAATGTAGTTTCGAATGAGCTATAGTATATCCAAATATGTCATGTATTCGCGGAGAAACACCCCTCTGAGTCTTCCATGTCCCAAAAAATATTCAAAAAATTTTTTTCTAAAATTTTCACAAATATATAGGGTTACTGTAGAATCCGCTTAGAACAAGTTTTATAGACTGTTTTTAATGTAGTTTCGAATGAGCTATAGTATATCCAAATATGTCATGTATTCGCGGAGAAACACCCCTCTGAGTCTTCCATGTCCCAAAAAATATTCAAAAAAATTTTTTCTAAAATTTTCACAAATATATAGGGTTACTGTAGAATCCGCTTAGAACAATTTTATAGACTGTTTTTAATGTAGTTTCGAATGAGCTATAGTATATCCAAATATGTCATGTATTCGCGGAGAAACACCCCTCTGAGTCTTCCATGTCCCAAAAAATATTCAATTTATTTTTTTCCAAAATTTTTACAAATAGATAGGGTTACTGTAGAATCCGCTTAGAACAAGTTTAATAGACTGTTTTTAATGTAGTTTCGAATGAGCTATAGTATATCCAAATATGTCATGTATTCGCGGAGAAACACCCTTCTGAGTCATTCATGTCCCAAAAAATATTCAAAAAATTTTCACAAATATATAGGGTTACTGTAGAATCCGCTTAGAACAAGTTTTATAGACTGTTTTTAATGTAGTTTCGAATGAGCTATAGTATATCCATATATGTCATGTATTCGCGGAGAAACACCCCTCTGAGTCATTCATGTCCCAAAAAATATTCAAAAAATTTTCACAAATATATAGGGTTATTTAGAATCCGCTTAGAACAAGTTTTATAGACTGTTTTTAATGTAGTTTCGAATGAGCTATAGTATATCCAAATATGTCATGTATTCGCGGAGAAACACCCCTCTGAGTCTTCCATGTCCCAAAAAATATTCAAAAAAATTTTTTCTAAAATTTTCACAAATATATAGGGTTACTGTAGAATCCGCTTAGAACAAGTTTTATAGACTGTTTTTAATGTTGTTTCGAATGAGCTATAGTATATCCAAATATGTCATGTATTCGCGGAGAAACACCCCTCTGAGTCTTCCATGTCCCAAAAAATATTCAAAAAATTTTATTCTAAAATTTTCACAAATATATAGGGTTACTGTAGAATCCGCTTAGAACAAGTTTTATAGACTGTTTTTAATGTAGCTTCGAATGAGCTATAGTATATCCAAATATGTCATGTATTCGCGGAGAAACACCCCTCTGAGTCTTCCATGTCCCAAAAAATATTCAAAAAATTTATTTCTAAAATTTTCACAAATATATAGGGTACTGTAGAATCCGCTTAGAACAAGTTTTATAGACTATTTTTAATGTAATTTCGAATGAGCTATAGTATATCCAAATATGTCATGTAAACGCGGAGAAACACCCCTCTGAGTCTTCCATGTCCCAAAAATATTCAAAAAATATTCGCGGAGAAACACAAGTATTCGCGGAGAAACACCCCTCTGAGTCATTCATGTCCCAAAAAATATTCAAAAAATTTTCACAAATATATAGGGTTACTGTAGAATCCGCTTAGAACAAGTTTTATAGACTGTTTTTAATGTTGTTTCGAATGAGCTATAGTATATCCAAATATGTCATGTATTCGCGGAGAAACACCCCTCTGAGTCTTCCATGTCCCAAAAATATTCAAAAAATTTATTTCTAAAATTTTCACAAATATATAGGGTTACTGTAGAATCCGCTTAGAACAAATTTTATAGACTGTTTTTAATGTAGCTTCGAATGAGCTATAGTATATCCAAATATGTCATGTATTCGCGGAGAAACACCCCTCTGAGTCTTCCATGTCCCAAAAAATATTCAATTTATTTTTTTCCAAAATTTTTACAAATAGATAGGGTTACTGTAGAATCCGCTTATAACAAGTTTAATAGACTGTTTTTAATGTAGTTTCGAATGAGCTATAGTATATCCAAATATGTCATGTATTCGCGGAGAAACACCCTTCTGAGTCATTCATGTCCCAAAAAATATTCAAAAAATTTTATTCTAAAATTTTCACAAATATATAGGGTTACTGTAGAATCCGCTTAGAACAAGTTTTATAGACTGTTTTTAATGTAGCTTCGAATGAGCTATAGTATATCCAAATATGTCATGTATTCGCGGAGAAACACCCCTCTGAGTCTTCCATGTCCCAAAAAATATTCAAAAAATTTTATTCTAAAATTTTCACAAATATATAGGGTTACTGTAGAATCCGCTTAGAACAAGTTTTATAGACTGTTTTTAATGTAGCTTCGAATGAGCTATAGTATATCCAAATATGTCATGTATTCGCGGAGAAACACCCCTCTGAGTCTTCCATGTCCCAAAAAATATTCAAAAAATTTTATTCTAAAATTTTCACAAATATATAGGGTTACTGTAGAATCCGCTTAGAACAATTTTATAGACTGTTTTTAATGTAGTTTCGAATGAGCTATAGTATATCCAAATATGTCATGTATTCGCGGAGAAACACCCCTCTGAGTCATTCATGTCCCAAAAAATATTCAAAAAATTTTCACAAATATATAGGGTTACTTTAGAATCCGCTTAGAACAAGTTTTATAGACTGTTTTTAATGTAGTTTCGAATGAGCTATAGTATATCCAAATATGTCATGTATTCGCGGAGAAACACCCCTCTGAGTCTTCCATGTCCCAAAAAATATTCAAAAAATTTTTTTCTAAAATTTTCACAAATATATAGGGTTACTGTAGAATCCGCTTAGAACAAGTTTTATAGACTGTTTTTAATGTAGTTTCGAATGAGCTATAGTATATCCAAATATGTCATGTATTCGCGGAGAAACACCCCTCTGAGTCTTCCATGTCCCAAAAAATATTCAAAAAAATTTTTTCTAAAATTTTCACAAATATATAGGGTTACTGTAGAATCCGCTTAGAACAATTTTATAGACTGTTTTTAATGTAGTTTCGAATGAGCTATAGTATATCCAAATATGTCATGTATTCGCGGAGAAACACCCCTCTGAGTCTTCCATGTCCCAAAAAATATTCAATTTATTTTTTTCCAAAATTTTTACAAATAGATAGGGTTACTGTAGAATCCGCTTAGAACAAGTTTAATAGACTGTTTTTAATGTAGTTTCGAATGAGCTATAGTATATCCAAATATGTCATGTATTCGCGGAGAAACACCCTTCTGAGTCATTCATGTCCCAAAAAATATTCAAAAAATTTTCACAAATATATAGGGTTACTGTAGAATCCGCTTAGAACAAGTTTTATAGACTGTTTTTAATGTAGTTTCGAATGAGCTATAGTATATCCATATATGTCATGTATTCGCGGAGAAACACCCCTCTGAGTCATTCATGTCCCAAAAAATATTCAAAAAATTTTCACAAATATATAGGGTTATTTAGAATCCGCTTAGAACAAGTTTTATAGACTGTTTTTAATGTAGTTTCGAATGAGCTATAGTATATCCAAATATGTCATGTATTCGCGGAGAAACACCCCTCTGAGTCTTCCATGTCCCAAAAAATATTCAAAAAAATTTTTTCTAAAATTTTCACAAATATATAGGGTTACTGTAGAATCCGCTTAGAACAAGTTTTATAGACTGTTTTTAATGTTGTTTCGAATGAGCTATAGTATATCCAAATATGTCATGTATTCGCGGAGAAACACCCCTCTGAGTCTTCCATGTCCCAAAAAATATTCAAAAAATTTTATTCTAAAATTTTCACAAATATATAGGGTTACTGTAGAATCCGCTTAGAACAAGTTTTATAGACTGTTTTTAATGTAGCTTCGAATGAGCTATAGTATATCCAAATATGTCATGTATTCGCGGAGAAACACCCCTCTGAGTCTTCCATGTCCCAAAAAATATTCAAAAAATTTATTTCTAAAATTTTCACAAATATATAGGGTACTGTAGAATCCGCTTAGAACAAGTTTTATAGACTATTTTTAATGTAATTTCGAATGAGCTATAGTATATCCAAATATGTCATGTAAACGCGGAGAAACACCCCTCTGAGTCTTCCATGTCCCAAAAATATTCAAAAAATATTCGCGGAGAAACACAAGTATTCGCGGAGAAACACCCCTCTGAGTCATTCATGTCCCAAAAAATATTCAAAAAATTTTCACAAATATATAGGGTTACTGTAGAATCCGCTTAGAACAAGTTTTATAGACTGTTTTTAATGTTGTTTCGAATGAGCTATAGTATATCCAAATATGTCATGTATTCGCGGAGAAACACCCCTCTGAGTCTTCCATGTCCCAAAAATATTCAAAAAATTTATTTCTAAAATTTTCACAAATATATAGGGTTACTGTAGAATCCGCTTAGAACAAATTTTATAGACTGTTTTTAATGTAGCTTCGAATGAGCTATAGTATATCCAAATATGTCATGTATTCGCGGAGAAACACCCCTCTGAGTCTTCCATGTCCCAAAAAATATTCAATTTATTTTTTTCCAAAATTTTTACAAATAGATAGGGTTACTGTAGAATCCGCTTATAACAAGTTTAATAGACTGTTTTTAATGTAGTTTCGAATGAGCTATAGTATATCCAAATATGTCATGTATTCGCGGAGAAACACCCTTCTGAGTCATTCATGTCCCAAAAAATATTCAAAAAATTTTATTCTAAAATTTTCACAAATATATAGGGTTACTGTAGAATCCGCTTAGAACAAGTTTTATAGACTGTTTTTAATGTAGCTTCGAATGAGCTATAGTATATCCAAATATGTCATGTATTCGCGGAGAAACACCCCTCTGAGTCTTCCATGTCCCAAAAAATATTCAAAAAATTTTATTCTAAAATTTTCACAAATATATAGGGTTACTGTAGAATCCGCTTAGAACAAGTTTTATAGACTGTTTTTAATGTAGCTTCGAATGAGCTATAGTATATCCAAATATGTCATGTATTCGCGGAGAAACACCCCTCTGAGTCTTCCATGTCCCAAAAAATATTCAAAAAATTTTATTCTAAAATTTTCACAAATATATAGGGTTACTATAGAATCCGCTTAGAACAAGTTTTATAGACTGTTTTTAATGTAATTTCGAATGAGCTATAGTATATCCAAATATGTCATGTATTTGCGGAGAAACACCCCTCTGAGTCTTCCATGTCCCAAAAAATATTCAAAAAATTTATTTCTAAAATTTTCACAAATATATAGGGTACTGTAGAATCCGCTTAGAACAAGTTTTATAGACTATTTTTAATGTAGTTTCGAATGAGCTATAGTATATCCAAATATGTCATGTAAACGCGGAGAAACACCCCTCTGAGTCTTCCATGTCCCAAAAATATTCAAAAAATATTCGCGGAGAAACACAAGTATTCGCGGAGAAACACCCCTCTGAGTCATTCATGTCCCAAAAAATATTCAAAAAATTTTCACAAATATATAGGGTTACTGTAGAATCCGCTTAGAACAAGTTTTATAGACTGTTTTTAATGTTGTTTCGAATGAGCTATAGTATATCCAAATATGTCATGTATTCGCGGAGAAACACCCCTCTGAGTCTTCCATGTCCCAAAAAATATTCAAAAAATTTTATTCTAAAATTTTCACAAATATATAGGGTTACTGTAGAATCCGCTTAGAACAAGTTTTATAGACTGTTTTTAATGTTGTTTCGAATGAGCTATAGTATATCCAAATATGTCATGTATTCGCGGAGAAACACCCCTCTGAGTCTTCCATGTCCCAAAAAATATTCAAAAAATTTTATTCTAAAATTTTCACAAATATATAGGGTTACTGTAGAATCCGCTTAGAACAAGTTTTATAGACTGTTTTTAATGTAGCTTCGAATGAGCTATAGTATATCCAAATATGTCATGTATTCGCGGAGAAACACCCCTCTGAGTCTTCCATGTCCCAAAAAATATTCAAAAAAATTTTTTCTAAAATTTTCACAAATATATAGGGTTACTGTAGAATCCGCTTAGAACAAGTTTTATAGACTGTTTTTAATGTAGTTTCGAATGAGCTTTAGTATATCCAAATATGTCATGTATTCGCGGAGAAACACCCCTCTGAGTCTTCCATGTCCCAAAAAATATTCAAAAAATTTTATTCTAAAATTTTCACAAATATATAGGGTTACTGTAGAATCCGCTTAGAACAAGTTTTATAGACTGTTTTTAATGTAGCTTCGAATGAGCTATAGTATATCCAAATATGTCATGTATTCGCGGAGAAACACCCCTCTGAGTCTTCCATGTCCCAAAAAATATTCAAAAAATTTTATTCTAAAATTTTCACAAATATATAGGGTTACTATAGAATCCGCTTAGAACAAGTTTTATAGACTGTTTTTAATGTAATTTCGAATGAGCTATAGTATATCCAAATATGTCATGTATTTGCGGAGAAACACCCCTCTGAGTCTTCCATGTCCCAAAAAATATTCAAAAAATTTATTTCTAAAATTTTCACAAATATATAGGGTACTGTAGAATCCGCTTAGAACAAGTTTTATAGACTATTTTTAATGATGTTTCGAATGAGCTATAGTATATCCAAATATGTCATGTAAACGCGGAGAAACACCCCTCTGAGTCTTCCATGTCCCAAAAATATTCAAAAAATATTCGCGGAGAAACACAAGTATTCGCGGAGAAACACCCCTCTGAGTCATTCATGTCCCAAAAAATATTCAAAAAATTTTCACAAATATATAGGGTTACTGTAGAATCCGCTTAGAACAAGTTTTATAGACTGTTTTTAATGTTGTTTCGAATGAGCTATAGTATATCCAAATATGTCATGTATTCGCGGAGAAACACCCCTCTGAGTCTTCCATGTCCCAAAAAATATTCAAAAAATTTTATTCTAAAATTTTCACAAATATATAGGGTTACTGTAGAATCCGCTTAGAACAAGTTTTATAGACTGTTTTTAATGTTGTTTCGAATGAGCTATAGTATATCCAAATATGTCATGTATTCGCGGAGAAACACCCCTCTGAGTCTTCCATGTCCCAAAAAATATTCAAAAAATTTTATTCTAAAATTTTCACAAATATATAGGGTTACTGTAGAATCCGCTTAGAACAAGTTTTATAGACTGTTTTTAATGTAGCTTCGAATGAGCTATAGTATATCCAAATATGTCATGTATTCGCGGAGAAACACCCCTCTGAGTCTTCCATGTCCCAAAAAATATTCAAAAAATTTTATTCTAAAATTTTCACAAATATATAGGGTTACTGTAGAATCCGCTTAGAACAAGTTTTATAGACTGTTTTTAATGTAGTTTCGATGAGCTATAGTATATCCAAATATGTCATGTATTCGCGGAGAAACACCCCTCTGAGTCTTCCATGTCCCAAAAAATATTTAAAAAATTTTTTTCTAAAATTTTCACAAATATATAGGGTTACTGTAGAATCCGCTTAGAACAAGTTTTATAGACTGTTTTTAATGTAGCTTCGAATGAGCTATAGTATATCCAAATATGTCATGTATTCGCGGAGAAACACCCCTCTGAGTCTTCCATGTCCCAAAAAATATTCAAAAAATTTTATTCTAAAATTTTCACAAATATATAGGGTTACTGTAGAATCCGCTTAGAACAAGTTTTATAGACTGTTTTTAATGTAGTTTCGAATGAGCTATAGTATATCCAAATATGTCATGTATTCGCGGAGAAACACCCCTCTGAGTCTTCCATGTCCCAAAAAATATTCAAAAAAATTTTTTCTAAAATTTTCACAAATATATAGGGTTACTGTAGAATCCGCTTAGAACAAGTTTTATAGACTGTTTTTAATGTAGTTTCGAATGAGCTATAGTATATCCAAATATGTCATGTATTCGCGGAGAAACACCCCTCTGAGTCTTCCATGTCCCAAAAAATATTCAAAAAATTTTATTCTAAAATTTTCACAAATATATAGGGTTACTGTAGAATCCGCTTAGAACAAGTTTTATAGACTGTTTTTAATGTAGCTTCGAATGAGCTATAGTATATCCAAATATGTCATGTATTCGCGGAGAAACACCCCTCTGAGTCTTCCATGTCCCAAAAAATATTCAAAAAATTTTATTCTAAAATTTTCACAAATATATAGGGTTACTGTAGAATCCGCTTAGAACAAGTTTTATAGACTGTTTTTAATGTAGTTTCGATGAGCTATAGTATATCCAAATATGTCATGTATTCGCGGAGAAACACCCCTCTGAGTCTTCCATGTCCCAAAAAATATTTAAAAAATTTTTTTCTAAAATTTTCACAAATATATAGGGTTATTGTAGAATCCGCTTAGAACAAGTTTTATAGACTGTTTTTAATGTAGTTTCGAATGAGCTATAGTATATCCAAATATGTCATGTATTCGCGGAGAAACACCCATCTGAGTCTTCCATGTCCCAAAAAATATTCAAAAAATTTTTTTCTAAAATTTTCACAAATATATAGGGTTACTGTAGAATCCGCTTAGAACAAGTTTTATAGACTGTTTTTAATGTAGTTTCGAATGAGCTATAGTATATCCAAATATGTCATGTATTCGCGGAGAAACACCCCTCTGAGTCTTCCATGTCCCAAAAAATATTCAATTTATTTTTTTCCAAAATTTTTACAAATAGATAGGGTTACTGTAGAATCCGCTTAGAACAAGTTTAATAGACTGTTTTTAATGTAGTTTCGAATGAGCTATAGTATATCCAAATATGTCATGTATTCGCGGAGAAACACCCTTCTGAGTCATTCATGTCTCAAAAAATATTCAAAAAATTTTCACAAATATATAGGGTTACTGTAGAATCCGCTTAGAACAAGTTTTATAGACTGTTTTTAATGTAGTTTCGAATGAGCTATAGTATATCCATATATGTCATGTATTCGCGGAGAAACACCCCTCTGAGTCATTCATGTCCCAAAAAATATTCAAAAAATTTTCACAAAAATATAGGGTTACTTTAGAATCCGCTTAGAACAAGTTTTATAGACTGTTTTTAATGTAGTTTCGAATGAGCTATAGTATATCCAAATATGTCATGTATTCGCGGAGAAACACCCCTCTGAGTCTTCCATGTCCCAAAAAATATTCAAAAAATTTTATTCTAAAATTTTCACAAATATATAGGGTTACTGTAGAATCCGCTTAGAACAAGTTTTATAGACTGTTTTTAATGTAGCTTCGAATGAGCTATAGTATATCCAAATATGTCATGTATTCGCGGAGAAACACCCCTCTGAGTCTTCCATGTCCCAAAAAATATTCAAAAAATTTTATTCTAAAATTTTCACAAATATATAGGGTTACTGTAGAATCCGCTTAGAACAAGTTTTATAGACTGTTTTTAATGTAGTTTCGATGAGCTATAGTATATCCAAATATGTCATGTATTCGCGGAGAAACACCCCTCTGAGTCTTCCATGTCCCAAAAAATATTTAAAAAATTTTTTTCTAAAATTTTCACAAATATATAGGGTTACTGTAGAATCCGCTTAGAACAAGTTTTATAGACTGTTTTTAATGTAGTTTCGAATGAGCTATAGTATATCCAAATATGTCATGTATTCGCGGAGAAACACCCATCTGAGTCTTCCATGTCCCAAAAAATATTCAAAAAATTTTTTTCTAAAATTTTCACAAATATATAGGGTTACTGTAGAATCCGCTTAGAACAAGTTTTATAGACTGTTTTTAATGTAGTTTCGAATGAGCTATAGTATATCCAAATATGTCATGTATTCGCGGAGAAACACCCCTCTGAGTCTTCCATGTCCCAAAAAATATTCAATTTATTTTTTTCCAAAATTTTTACAAATAGATAGGGTTACTGTAGAATCCGCTTAGAACAAGTTTAATAGACTGTTTTTAATGTAGTTTCGAATGAGCTATAGTATATCCAAATATGTCATGTATTCGCGGAGAAACACCCTTCTGAGTCATTCATGTCTCAAAAAATATTCAAAAAATTTTCACAAATATATAGGGTTACTGTAGAATCCGCTTAGAACAAGTTTTATAGACTGTTTTTAATGTAGTTTCGAATGAGCTATAGTATATCCATATATGTCATGTATTCGCGGAGAAACACCCCTCTGAGTCATTCATGTCCCAAAAAATATTCAAAAAATTTTCACAAAAATATAGGGTTACTTTAGAATCCGCTTAGAACAAGTTTTATAGACTGTTTTTAATGTAGTTTCGAATGAGCTATAGTATATCCAAATATGTCATGTATTCGCGGAGAAACACCCCTCTGAGTCTTCCATGTCCCAAAAAATATTCAAAAAAATTTTTTCTAAAATTTTCACAAATATATAGGGTTACTGTAGAATCCGCTTAGAACAAGTTTTATAGACTGTTTTTAATGTTGTTTCGAATGAGCTATAGTATATCCAAATATGTCATGTATTCGCGGAGAAACACCCCTCTGAGTCTTCCATGTCCCAAAAAATATTCAAAAAATTTTATTCTAAAATTTTCACAAATATATAGGGTTACTGTAGAATCCGCTTAGAACAAGTTTTATAGACTGTTTTTAATGTAGCTTCGAATGAGCTTTAGTATATCCAAATATGTCATGTATTCGCGGAGAAACACCCCTCTGAGTCTTCCATGTCCCAAAAAATATTCAAAAAATTTTATTCTAAAATTTTCACAAATATATAGGGTTACTGTAGAATCCGCTTAGAACAAGTTTTATAGACTGTTTTTAATGTAGTTTCGATGAGCTATAGTATATCCAAATATGTCATGTATTCGCGGAGAAACACCCCTCTGAGTCTTCCATGTCCCAAAAAATATTCAAAAAATTTTATTCTAAAATTTTCACAAATATATAGGGTTACTATAGAATCCGCTTAGAACAAGTTTTATAGACTGTTTTTAATGTAATTTCGAATGAGCTATAGTATATCCAAATATGTCATGTATTTGCGGAGAAACACCCCTCTGAGTCTTCCATGTCCCAAAAAATATTCAAAAAATTTATTTCTAAAATTTTCACAAATATATAGGGTACTGTAGAATCCGCTTAGAACAAGTTTTATAGACTATTTTTAATGTAGTTTCGAATGAGCTATAGTATATCCAAATATGTCATGTATTCGCGGAGAAACACCCCTCTGAGTCTTCCATGTCCCAAAAAATATTCAAAAAATTTTATTCTAAAATTTTCACAAATATATAGGGTTACTATAGAATCCGCTTAGAACAAGTTTTATAGACTGTTTTTAATGTAATTTCGAATGAGCTATAGTATATCCAAATATGTCATGTATTTGCGGAGAAACACCCCTCTGAGTCTTCCATGTCCCAAAAAATATTCAAAAAATTTATTTCTAAAATTTTCACAAATATATAGGGTACTGTAGAATCCGCTTAGAACAAGTTTTATAGACTATTTTTAATGTAGTTTCGAATGAGCTATAGTATATCCAAATATGTCATGTAAAAGCGGAGAAACACCCCTCTGAGTCTTCCATGTCCCAAAAATATTCAAAAAATATTCGCGGAGAAACACAAGTATTCGCGGAGAAACACCCCTCTGAGTCTTCCATGTCCCAAAAAATATTCAAAAAATTTTATTCTAAAATTTTCACAAATATATAGGGTTACTGTAGAATCCGCTTAGAACAAGTTTTATAGACTGTTTTTAATGTAGTTTCGATGAGCTATAGTATATCCAAATATGTCATGTATTCGCGGAGAAACACCCCTCTGAGTCTTCCATGTCCCAAAAAATATTTAAAAAATTTTTTTCTAAAATTTTCACAAATATATAGGGTTACTGTAGAATCCGCTTAGAACAAGTTTTATAGACTGTTTTTAATGTAGCTTCGAATGAGCTATAGTATATCCAAATATGTCATGTATTCGCGGAGAAACACCCCTCTGAGTCTTCCATGTCCCAAAAAATATTCAAAAAATTTTATTCTAAAATTTTCACAAATATATAGGGTTACTGTAGAATCCGCTTAGAACAAGTTTTATAGACTGTTTTTAATGTAGTTTCGAATGAGCTATAGTATATCCAAATATGTCATGTATTCGCGGAGAAACACCCCTCTGAGTCTTCCATGTCCCAAAAAATATTCAAAAAATTTTATTCTAAAATTTTCACAAATATATAGGGTTACTGTAGAATCCGCTTAGAACAAGTTTTATAGACTGTTTTTAATGTAGCTTCGAATGAGCTATAGTATATCCAAATATGTCATGTATTCGCGGAGAAACACCCCTCTGAGTCTTCCATGTCCCAAAAAATATTCAAAAAATTTTATTCTAAAATTTTCACAAATATATAGGGTTACTGTAGAATCCGCTTAGAACAAGTTTTATAGACTGTTTTTAATGTAGTTTCGATGAGCTATAGTATATCCAAATATGTCATGTATTCGCGGAGAAACACCCCTCTGAGTCTTCCATGTCCCAAAAAATATTTAAAAAATTTTTTTCTAAAATTTTCACAAATATATAGGGTTACTGTAGAATCCGCTTAGAACAAGTTTTATAGACTGTTTTTAATGTAGCTTCGAATGAGCTATAGTATATCCATATATGTCATGTATTCGCGGAGAAACACCCCTCTGAGTCATTCATGTCCCAAAAAATATTCAAAAAATTTTCACAAATATATAGGGTTACTTTAGAATCCGCTTAGAACAAGTTTTATAGACTGTTTTTAATGTAGTTTCGAATGAGCTATAGTATATCCAAATATGTCATGTATTCGCGGAGAAACACCCCTCTGAGTCTTCCATGTCCCAAAAAATATTCAAAAAATTTTTTTCTAAAATTTTCACAAATATATAGGGTTACTGTAGAATCCGCTTAGAACAAGTTTTATAGACTGTTTTTAATGTAGTTTCGAATGAGCTATAGTATATCCAAATATGTCATGTATTCGCGGAGAAACACCCCTCTGAGTCTTCCATGTCCCAAAAAATATTCAAAAAAATTTTTTCTAAAATTTTCACAAATATATAGGGTTACTGTAGAATCCGCTTAGAACAATTTTATAGACTGTTTTTAATGTAGTTTCGAATGAGCTATAGTATATCCAAATATGTCATGTATTCGCGGAGAAACACCCCTCTGAGTCTTCCATGTCCCAAAAAATATTCAAAAAATTTTTTTCTAAAATTTTCACAAATATATAGGGTTACTGTAGAATCCGCTTAGAACAAGTTTTATAGACTGTTTTTAATGTAGTTTCGAATGAGCTATAGTATATCCAAATATGTCATGTATTCGCGGAGAAACACCCCTCTGAGTCTTCCATGTCCCAAAAAATATTCAATTTATTTTTTTCCAAAATTTTTACAAATAGATAGGGTTATTGTAGAATCCGCTTAGAACAAGTTTAATAGACTGTTTTTAATGTAGTTTCGAATGAGCTATAGTATATCCAAATATGTCATGTATTCGCGGAGAAACACCCTTCTGAGTCATTCATGTCTCAAAAAATATTCAAAAAATTTTCACAAATATATAGGGTTACTGTAGAATCCGCTTAGAACAAGTTTTATAGACTGTTTTTAATGTAGTTTCGAATGAGCTATAGTATATCCATATATGTCATGTATTCGCGGAGAAACACCCCTCTGAGTCATTCATGTCCCAAAAAATATTCAAAAAATTTTCACAAAAATATAGGGTTACTTTAGAATCCGCTTAGAACAAGTTTTATAGACTGTTTTTAATGTAGTTTCGAATGAGCTATAGTATATCCAAATATGTCATGTATTCGCGGAGAAACACCCCTCTGAGTCTTCCATGTCCCAAAAAATATTCAAAAAAATTTTTTCTAAAATTTTCACAAATATATAGGGTTACTGTAGAATCCGCTTAGAACAAGTTTTAAAGACTGTTTTTAATGTTGTTTCGAATGAGCTATAGTATATCCAAATATGTCATGTATTCGCGGAGAAACACCCCTCTGAGTCTTCCATGTCCCAAAAAATATTCAAAAAATTTTATTCTAAAATTTTCACAAATATATAGGGTTACTGTAGAATCCGCTTAGAACAAGTTTTATAGACTGTTTTTAATGTAGCTTCGAATGAGCTTTAGTATATCCAAATATGTCATGTATTCGCGGAGAAACACCCCTCTGAGTCTTCCATGTCCCAAAAAATATTCAAAAAATTTTATTCTAAAATTTTCACAAATATATAGGGTTACTGTAGAATCCGCTTAGAACAAGTTTTATAGACTGTTTTTAATGTAGTTTCGAATGAGCTATAGTATATCCAAATATGTCATGTATTCGCGGAGAAACACCCCTCTGAGTCTTCCATGTCCCAAAAAATATTCAAAAAATTTTTTTCTAAAATTTTCACAAATATATAGGGTTACTGTAGAATCCGCTTAGAACAAGTTTTATAGACTGTTTTTAATGTAGTTTCGAATGAGCTATAGTATATCCAAATATGTCATGTATTCGCGGAGAAACACCCCTCTGAGTCTTCCATGTCCCAAAAAATATTCAAAAAAATTTTTTCTAAAATTTTCACAAATATATAGGGTTACTGTAGAATCCGCTTAGAACAATTTTATAGACTGTTTTTAATGTAGTTTCGAATGAGCTATAGTATATCCAAATATGTCATGTATTCGCGGAGAAACACCCCTCTGAGTCTTCCATGTCCCAAAAAATATTCAAAAAATTTTTTTCTAAAATTTTCACAAATATATAGGGTTACTGTAGAATCCGCTTAGAACAAGTTTTATAGACTGTTTTTAATGTAGTTTCGAATGAGTATATCCAAATATATATATAAAATAGTATATCAATATATAAAATAGTATATAAAATAGTATATCCAAATATGTCATGTATTCGCGGAGAAACACCCCTCTGAGTCTTCCATGTCCCAAAAAATATTCAATTTATTTTTTTCCAAAATTTTTACAAATAGATAGGGTTACTGTAGAATCCGCTTAGAACAAGTTTAATAGACTGTTTTTAATGTAGTTTCGAATGAGCTATAGTATATCCAAATATGTCATGTATTCGCGGAGAAACACCCTTCTGAGTCATTCATGTCTCAAAAAATATTCAAAAAATTTTCACAAATATATAGGGTTACTGTAGAATCCGCTTAGAACAAGTTTTATAGACTGTTTTTAATGTAGTTTCGAATGAGCTATAGTATATCCATATATGTCATGTATTCGCGGAGAAACACCCCTCTGAGTCATTCATGTCCCAAAAAATATTCAAAAAATTTTCACAAAAATATAGGGTTACTTTAGAATCCGCTTAGAACAAGTTTTATAGACTGTTTTTAATGTAGTTTCGAATGAGCTATAGTATATCCAAATATGTCATGTATTCGCGGAGAAACACCCCTCTGAGTCTTCCATGTCCCAAAAAATATTCAAAAAAATTTTTTCTAAAATTTTCACAAATATATAGGGTTACTGTAGAATCCGCTTAGAACAAGTTTTAAAGACTGTTTTTAATGTTGTTTCGAATGAGCTATAGTATATCCAAATATGTCATGTATTCGCGGAGAAACACCCCTCTGAGTCTTCCATGTCCCAAAAAATATTCAAAAAATTTTATTCTAAAATTTTCACAAATATATAGGGTTACTGTAGAATCCGCTTAGAACAAGTTTTATAGACTGTTTTTAATGTAGCTTCGAATGAGCTTTAGTATATCCAAATATGTCATGTATTCGCGGAGAAACACCCCTCTGAGTCTTCCATGTCCCAAAAAATATTCAAAAAATTTTATTCTAAAATTTTCACAAATATATAGGGTTACTGTAGAATCCGCTTAGAACAAGTTTTATAGACTGTTTTTAATGTAGTTTCGATGAGCTATAGTATATCCAAATATGTCATGTATTCGCGGAGAAACACCCCTCTGAGTCTTCCATGTCCCAAAAAATATTTAAAAAATTTTTTTCTAAAATTTTCACAAATATATAGGGTTACTGTAGAATCCGCTTAGAACAAGTTTTATAGACTGTTTTTAATGTAGCTTCGAATGAGCTATAGTATATCCAAATATGTCATGTATTCGCGGAGAAACACCCCTCTGAGTCTTCCATGTCCCAAAAAATATTCAAAAAATTTTATTCTAAAATTTTCACAAATATATAGGGTTACTATAGAATCCGCTTAGAACAAGTTTTATAGACTATTTTTAATGTAGTTTCGAATGAGCTATAGTATATCCAAATATGTCATGTAAAAGCGGAGAAACACCCCTCTGAGTCTTCCATGTCCCAAAAATATTCAAAAAATATTCGCGGAGAAACACAAGTATTCGCGGAGAAACACCCCTCTGAGTCATTCATGTCCCAAAAAATATTCAAAAAATTTTCACAAATATATAGGGTTACTGTAGAATCCGCTTAGAACAAGTTTTATAGACTGTTTTTAATGTTGTTTCGAATGAGCTATAGTATATCCAAATATGTCATGTATTCGCGGAGAAACACCCCTCTGAGTCTTCCATGTCCCAAAAAATATTCAAAAAATTTTATTCTAAAATTTTCACAAATATATAGGGTTACTGTAGAATCCGCTTAGAACAAGTTTTATAGACTGTTTTTAATGTAGCTTCGAATGAGCTATAGTATATCCAAATATGTCATGTATTCGCGGAGAAACACCCCTCTGAGTCTTCCATGTCCCAAAAAATATTCAAAAAATTTTATTCTAAAATTTTCACAAATATATAGGGTTACTGTAGAATCCGCTTAGAACAAGTTTTATAGACTGTTTTTAATGTAGCTTCGAATGAGCTATAGTATATCCAAATATGTCATGTATTCGCGGAGAAACACCCCTCTGAGTCTTCCATGTCCCAAAAAATATTCAAAAAATTTTATTCTAAAATTTTCACAAATATATAGGGTTACTGTAGAATCCGCTTAGAACAAGTTTTATAGACTGTTTTTAATGTAGTTTCGATGAGCTATAGTATATCCAAATATGTCATGTATTCGCGGAGAAACACCCCTCTGAGTCTTCCATGTCCCAAAAAATATTTAAAAAATTTTTTTCTAAAATTTTCACAAATATATAGGGTTACTGTAGAATCCGCTTAGAACAAGTTTTATAGACTGTTTTTAATGTAGCTTCGAATGAGCTATAGTATATCCATATATGTCATGTATTCGCGGAGAAACACCCCTCTGAGTCATTCATGTCCCAAAAAATATTCAAAAAATTTTCACAAATATATAGGGTTACTTTAGAATCCGCTTAGAACAAGTTTTATAGACTGTTTTTAATGTAGTTTCGAATGAGCTATAGTATATCCAAATATGTCATGTATTCGCGGAGAAACACCCCTCTGAGTCTTCCATGTCCCAAAAAATATTCAAAAAATTTTTTTCTAAAATTTTCACAAATATATAGGGTTACTGTAGAATCCGCTTAGAACAAGTTTTATAGACTGTTTTTAATGTAGTTTCGAATGAGCTATAGTATATCCAAATATGTCATGTATTCGCGGAGAAACACCCCTCTGAGTCTTCCATGTCCCAAAAAATATTCAAAAAAATTTTTTCTAAAATTTTCACAAATATATAGGGTTACTGTAGAATCCGCTTAGAACAATTTTATAGACTGTTTTTAATGTAGTTTCGAATGAGCTATAGTATATCCAAATATGTCATGTATTCGCGGAGAAACACCCCTCTGAGTCTTCCATGTCCCAAAAAATATTCAATTTATTTTTTTCCAAAATTTTTACAAATAGATAGGGTTACTGTAGAATCCGCTTAGAACAAGTTTAATAGACTGTTTTTAATGTAGTTCGAATGAGCTATAGTATATCCAAATATGTCATGTATTCGCGGAGAAACACCCTTCTGAGTCATTCATGTCCCAAAAAATATTCAAAAAATTTTCACAAATATATAGGGTTACTGTAGAATCCGCTTAGAACAAGTTTTATAGACTGTTTTTAATGTAGTTTCGAATGAGCTATAGTATATCCATATATGTCATGTATTCGCGGAGAAACACCCCTCTGAGTCATTCATGTCCCAAAAAATATTCAAAAAATTTTCAAAAATATAGGGTTACTTTAGAATCCGCTTAGAACAAGTTTTATAGACTGTTTTTAATGTAGTTTCGAATGAGCTATAGTATATCCAAATATGTCATGTATTCGCGGAGAAACACCCCTCTGAGTCTTCCATGTCCCAAAAAATATTCAAAAAATTTTATTCTAAAATTTTCACAAATATATAGGGTTACTGTAGAATCCGCTTAGAACAAGTTTTATAGACTGTTTTTAATGTAGCTTCGAATGAGCTATAGTATATCCAAATATGTCATGTATTCGCGGAGAAACACCCCTCTGAGTCTTCCATGTCCCAAAAAATATTCAAAAAATTTTATTCTAAAATTTTCACAAATATATAGGGTTACTGTAGAATCCGCTTAGAACAAGTTTTATAGACTGTTTTTAATGTAGTTTCGATGAGCTATAGTATATCCAAATATGTCATGTATTCGCGGAGAAACACCCCTCTGAGTCTTCCATGTCCCAAAAAATATTTAAAAAATTTTTTTCTAAAATTTTCACAAATATATAGGGTTACTGTAGAATCCGCTTAGAACAAGTTTTATAGACTGTTTTTAATGTAGCTTCGAATGAGCTATAGTATATCCAAATATGTCATGTATTCGCGGAGAAACACCCCTCTGAGTCTTCCATGTCCCAAAAAATATTCAAAAAATTTTATTCTAAAATTTTCACAAATATATAGGGTTACTGTAGAATCCGCTTAGAACAAGTTTTATAGACTGTTTTTAATGTAATTTCGAATGAGCTATAGTATATCCAAATATGTCATGTATTTGCGGAGAAACACCCCTCTGAGTCTTCCATGTCCCAAAAAATATTCAAAAAATTTATTTCTAAAATTTTCACAAATATATAGGGTACTGTAGAATCCGCTTAGAACAAGTTTTATAGACTATTTTTAATGTAGTTTCGAATGAGCTATAGTATATCCAAATATGTCATGTATTCCCGGAGAAACACCCTTATGAGTCTTCCATGTCCAAAAAATATTCAAAAAAATTTTTTCTAAAATTTTCACAAATATATAGGGTTACTGTAGAATCCGCTTAGAACAATTTTTATAGACTGTTTTTAATGTAGCTTCGAATGAGCTATAGTATATCCAAATATGTCATGTATTCGCGGAGAAACACCCCTCTGAGTCTTCCATGTCCCAAAAAATATTCAAAAAATTTTTTTCTAAAATTTTCACAAATATATAGGGTTACTGAAGAATCCGCTTAGAACAAGTTTTATAGACTGTTTTTAATGTAGTTTCGAATGAGCTATAGTATATCCAAATTTGTCATGTATTCGCGGAGAAACACCCCTCTGAGTCTTCCATGTCCCAAAAAATATTCAAAAAATTTTTTTCTAAAATTTTCACAAATATATAGGGTTACTGTAGAATCCGCTTAGAACAAGTTTTATAGACTGTTTTTAATGTAGTTTCGAATGAGCTATAGTATATCCAAATATGTCATGTATTCGCGGAGAAACACCCTTCTGAGTCTTCCATGTCCAAAAAATATTCAAAAAAATTTTTTCTAAAATTTTCACAAATATATAGGGTTACTGTAGAATCCGCTTAGAACAATTTTTATAGACTGTTTTTAATGTAGCTTCGAATGAGCTATAGTATATCCAAATATGTCATGTATTCGCGGAGAAACACCCTTCTGAGTCTTCCATGTCCCAAAAAATATTCAAAAAATTTTTTTCTAAAATTTTCACAAATATATAGGGTTACTGAAGAATCCGCTTAGAACAAGTTTTATAGACTGTTTTTAATGTAGTTTCGAATGAGCTATAGTATATCCAAATATGTCATGTATTCGCGGAGAAACACCCCTCTGAGTCTTCCATGTCCCAAAAAATATTCAAAAAATTTTTTTCTAAAATTTTCACAAATATATAGGGTTACTGTAGAATCCGCTTAGAACAAGTTTTATAGACTGTTTTTAATGTAGTTTCGAATGAGCTATAGTATATCCAAATATGTCATGTATTCGCGGAGAAACACCCCTCTGAGTCTTCCATTTCCCAAAAAATATTCAAAAAAATTTTTTCTAAAATTTTTACAAATATATAGGGTTACTGTAGAATCCGCTTAGAACAAGTTTTATAGACTGTTTTTAATGTAGTTTCGAATGAGCTATAGTATATAAATATGTCATGTATTCGCGGAGAAACACCCTTCTGAGTCTTCCATGTCCAAAATATTTAAAAAAATTTTTTCTAAAATTTTCACAAATATATATGGTTACTGTAGATTTCGAATGAGCTATAGTATATCCAAATATGTCATGTATTCGCGGAGAAACACCCCTCTGAGTCTTCCATGTCCCAAAAAATATTCAAAAAATTTTTTTCCAAAATTTTTACAAATAGATAGGGTTACTGTAGAATCCGCTTAGAACAAGTTTAATAGACTGTTTTTAATGTAGTTTCGAATGAGCTATAGTATATCCAAATATGTCATGTATTCGCGGAGAAACACCCTTCTGAGTCATTCATGTCCAAAAAATATTCAAAAAATTATACTATAGCTCATTCGAAACTATAGTATATCCATGAGTCATTCATGTCCCAAAAACATGACATATATGGATATACTATAGCTCATTCGAAACATCATTAAAAACAGTCTATAAAACTTGTTCTAAGCGGATTCTACAGTAACCCTATATATTTGTGAAAATTTTTTGAATATTTTTTGGGACATGAATGACTCAGAAGGGTGTTTCTCCGCGAATACATGACATATTTGGATATACTATAGCTCATTCGAAACTACATTAAAAACAGTCTATAAAACTTGTTCTAAGCGGATTCTACAGTAACCCTATATATTTGTGAAAATTTTTTGAATATTTTTTGGGACATGAATGACTCAGAAGGGTGTTTCTCCGCGAATACATGACATATTTGGATATACTATAGCTCATTCGAAACTACATTAAAAACAGTCTATTAAACTTGTTCTAAGCGGATTCTACAGTAACCCTATCTATTTGTAAAAATTTTGGAAATAAATTTTTTGAATATTTTTTGGGACATGGAAGACTCAGAGGGGTGTTTCTCCGCAAATACATGACATATTTGGATATACTATAGCTCATTCGAAACTACATTAAAAACAGTCTATAAAACTTGTTCTAATCGGATTCTACAGTAACCCTATATATTTGTGAAAATTTTAGAAAAAATTTTTTTGAATATTTTTTGGGACATGGAAGACTCAGAGGGGTGTTTCTCCGCGAATACATGACATATTTGGATATACTATAGCTCATTCGAAACTACATTAAAAACAGTCTATAAAACTTGTTCTAAGCGGATTCTACAGTAACCCTATATATTTGTGAAAATTTTAGAAAAAATTTTTTTGAATATTTTTTGGGACATGGAAGACTCAGAGGGGTGTTTCTCCGCGAATACATGACATATTTGGATATACTATAGCTCATTCGAAACTACATTAATAACAGTCTATAAAACTTGTTCTAAGCGGATTCTACAGTAACCCTATATATTTGTGAAAATTTTAGAAATAAATTTTTTGAATATTTTTTGGACATGAATGACTCAGAAGGGTGTTTCTCCGCGAATACATGACATATTTGGATATACTATAGCTCATTCGAAACTACATTAAAAACAGTCTATTAAACTTGTTCTAAGCGGATTCTACAGTAACCCTATCTATTTGTAAAAATTTTGGAAAAAAATTTTTTGAATATTTTTTGGGACATGGAAGACTCAGAGGGGTGTTTCTCCGCGAATACATGACATATTTGGATATACTATAGCTCATTCGAAATTACATTAAAAACAGTCTATAAAACTTGTTCTAAGCGGATTCTACAGTAACCCTATATATTTGTGAAAATTTTAGAAAAAATTTTTTTGAATATTTTTTGGGACATGGAAGACTCAGAGGGGTGTTTCTCCGCGAATACATGACATATTTGGATATACTATAGCTCATTCGAAACTACATTAAAAACAGTCTATAAAACTTGTTCATGGAAGACTCAGAGGGGTGTTTCTCCGCGAATACATGACATATTTGGATATACTATAGCTCATTCGAAACTACATTAAAAACAGTCTATAAAACTTGTTCTAAGCGGATTCTAAAGTAACCCTATATATTTGTGAAAATTTTTTGAATATTTTTTGGGACATGAATGACTCAGAGGGGTGTTTCTCCGCGAATACATGACATATATGGATATACTATAGCTCATTCGAAACTACATTAAAAACAGTCTATAAAACTTGTTCTAAGCGGATTCTACAGTAACCCTATATATTTGTGAAAATTTTTTGAATATTTTTTGGGACATGAATGACTCAGATGGGTGTTTCTCCGCGAATACATGACATATTTGGTATACTATAGCTCATTCGAAACTACATTAAAAACAGTCTATTAAACTTGTTCTAAGCGGATTCTACAGTAACCCTATCTATTTGTAAAAATTTTGGAAAAAAATTTTTTGAATATTTTTTGGGACATGGAAGACTCAGAGGGGTGTTTCTCCGCGAATACATGACATATTTGGATATACTATAGCTCATTCGAAGCTACATTAAAAACAGTCTATAAAACTTGTTCTAAGCGGATTCTACAGTAACCATATATATTTGTGAAAATTTTAGAAAAAATTTTTTTGTATATTTTGGACATGGAAGACTCAGAAGGGTGTTTCTCCGCGAATACATGACATATTTGGATATACTATAGCTCATTCGAAACTACATTAAAAACAGTCTATAAAACTTGTTCATGGAAGACTCAGAGGGGTGTTTCTCCGCGAATACATGACATATTTGGATATACTATAGCTCATTCGAAACTACATTAAAAACAGTCTATAAAACTTGTTCTAAGCGGATTCTAAAGTAACCCTATATATTTGTGAAAATTTTTTGAATATTTTTTGGGACATGAATGACTCAGAGGGGTGTTTCTCCGCGAATACATGACATATATGGATATACTATAGCTCATTCGAAACTACATTAAAAACAGTCTATAAAACTTGTTCTAAGCGGATTCTACAGTAACCCTATATATTTGTGAAAATTTTTTGAATATTTTTTGGGACATGGAAGACTCAGAGGGGTGTTTCTCCGCGAATACATGACATATTTGGATATACTATAGCTCATTCGAAGCTACATTAAAAACAGTCTATAAAACTTGTTCTAAGCGGATTCTACAGTAACCCTATATATTTGTGAAAATTTTAGAAAAAATTTTTTGAATATTTTTTGGGACATGGAAGACTCAGAGGGGTGTTTCTCCGCGAATACATGACATATATGGATATACTATAGCTCATTCGAAACTACATTAAAAACAGTCTATAAAACTTGTTCTAAGCGGATTCTACAGTAACCCTATATATTTGTGAAAATTTTTTGAATATTTTTTGGGACATGAATGACTCAGATGGGTGTTTCTCCGCGAATACATGACATATTTGGTATACTATAGCTCATTCGAAACTACATTAAAAACAGTCTATTAAACTTGTTCTAAGCGGATTCTACAGTAACCCTATCTATTTGTAAAAATTTTGGAAAAAAATTTTTTGAATATTTTTTGGGACATGGAAGACTCAGAGGGGTGTTTCTCCGCGAATACATGACATATTTGGATATACTATAGCTCATTCGAAACTACATTAAAAACAGTCTATAAAACTTGTTCTAAGCGGATTCTAAAGTAACCCTATATATTTGTGAAAATTTTTTGAATATTTTTTGGGACATGAATGACTCAGAGGGGTGTTTCTCCGCGAATACATGACATATATGGATATACTATAGCTCATTCGAAACTACATTAAAAACAGTCTATAAAACTTGTTCTAAGCGGATTCTACAGTAACCCTATATATTTGTGAAAATTTTTTGAATATTTTTTGAAACATGAATGACTCAGATGGGTGTTTCTCCGCGAATACATGACATATTTGGTATACTATAGCTCATTCGAAACTACATTAAAAACAGTCTATTAAACTTGTTCTAAGCGGATTCTACAGTAACCCTATCTATTTGTAAAAATTTTGGAAAAAAATTTTTTGAATATTTTTTGGGACATGGAAGACTCAGAGGGGTGTTTCTCCGCGAATACATGACATATTTGGATATACTATAGCTCATTCGAAGCTACATTAAAAACAGTCTATAAAACTTGTTCTAAGCGGATTCTACAGTAACCATATATATTTGTGAAAATTTTAGAAAAAATTTTTTTGTATATTTTGGACATGGAAGACTCAGAAGGGTGTTTCTCAGCGAATACATGACATATTTAGATATACTATAGCTCATTCGAAACTACATTAAAAACAGTCTATTAAACTTGTTCTAAGCGGATTCTACAGTAACCCTATCTATTTGTAAAAATTTTGGAAAAAAATTTTTTGAATATTTTTTGGGACATGGAAGACTCAGAGGGGTGTTTCTCCGCGAATACATGACATATTTGGATATACTATAGCTCATTCGAAACTACATTAAAAACAGTCTATTAAACTTGTTCTAAGCGGATTCTACAGTAACCCTATCTATTTGTAAAAATTTTGGAAAAAAATTTTTTGAATATTTTTTGGGACATGGAAGACTCAGAGGGGTGTTTCTCCGCGAATACATGACATATTTGGATATACTATAGCTCATTCGAAACTACATTAAAAACAGTCTATAAAACTTGTTCTAAGCGGATTCTACAGTAACCCTATATATTTGTGAAAATTTTAGAAAAAATTTTTTTGAATATTTTTTGGGACATGGAAGACTCAGAGGGGTGTTTCTCCGCGAATACATGACATATTTGGATATACTATAGCTCATTCGAAACTACATTAAAAACAGTCTATAAAACTTGTTCATGGAAGACTCAGAGGGGTGTTTCTCCGCGAATACATGACATATTTGGATATACTATAGCTCATTCGAAACTACATTAAAAAC
Source organism: Meloidogyne enterolobii (assembly GCA_963681835.1). Taxonomy (NCBI): domain Eukaryota; kingdom Metazoa; phylum Nematoda; class Chromadorea; order Rhabditida; family Meloidogynidae; genus Meloidogyne; species Meloidogyne enterolobii. The sequence continues at coordinate 243,426 of CAVMJV010000124.1, forward strand.
AGTCTATTAAACTTGTTCTAAGCGGATTCTACAGTAACCCTATCTATTTGTAAAAATTTTGGAAAAAAATTTTTTGAATATTTTTTGGGACATGGAAGACTCAGAGGGGTGTTTCTCCGCGAATACATGACATATTTGGATATACTATAGCTCATTCGAAACTACATTAAAAACAGTCTATAAAACTTGTTCTAAGCGGATTCTACAGTAACCCTATATATTTGTGAAAATTTTAGAAAAAATTTTTTTGAATATTTTTTGGGACATGGAAGACTCAGAGGGGTGTTTCTCCGCGAATACATGACATATTTGGATATACTATAGCTCATTCGAAACTACATTAAAAACAGTCTATAAAACTTGTTCATGGAAGACTCAGAGGGGTGTTTCTCCGCGAATACATGACATATTTGGATATACTATAGCTCATTCGAAACTACATTAAAAACAGTCTATAAAACTTGTTCTAAGCGGATTCTAAAGTAACCCTATATATTTGTGAAAATTTTTTGAATATTTTTTGGGACATGAATGACTCAGAGGGGTGTTTCTCCGCGAATACATGACATATATGGATATACTATAGCTCATTCGAAACTACATTAAAAACAGTCTATAAAACTTGTTCTAAGCGGATTCTACAGTAACCCTATATATTTGTGAAAATTTTTTGAATATTTTTTGGGACATGAATGACTCAGATGGGTGTTTCTCCGCGAATACATGACATATTTGGTATACTATAGCTCATTCGAAACTACATTAAAAACAGTCTATTAAACTTGTTCTAAGCGGATTCTACAGTAACCCTATCTATTTGTAAAAATTTTGGAAAAAAATTTTTTGAATATTTTTTGGGACATGGAAGACTCAGAGGGGTGTTTCTCCGCGAATACATGACATATTTGGATATACTATAGCTCATTCGAAGCTACATTAAAAACAGTCTATAAAACTTGTTCTAAGCGGATTCTACAGTAACCATATATATTTGTGAAAATTTTAGAAAAAATTTTTTTGTATATTTTGGACATGGAAGACTCAGAAGGGTGTTTCTCAGCGAATACATGACATATTTAGATATACTATAGCTCATTCGAAACTACATTAAAAACAGTCTATTAAACTTGTTCTAAGCGGATTCTACAGTAACCCTATATATTTGTGAAAATTTTAGAAAAAATTTTTTTGAATATTTTTTGGACATGGAAGACTCAGAAGGGTGTTTCTCCGCGAATACATGACATATTTAGATATACTATAGCTCATTCGAAACTACATTAAAAACAGTCTATAAAACTTGTTCTAAGCGGATTCTACAGTAACCCTATATATTTGTGAAAATTTTAGAAAAAATTTTTTGAATATTTTTTGGGACATGGAAGACTCAGAGGGGTGTTTCTCCGCGAATACATGACATATTTGGATATACTATAGCTCATTCGAAACTACATTAAAAACAGTCTATAAAACTTGTTCTAAGCGGATTCTACAGTAACCCTATATATTTGTGAAAATTTTTTGAATATTTTTTGGGACATGAATGACTCAGAAGGGTGTTTCTCCGCGAATACATGACATATTTGGATATACTATAGCTCATTCGAAACTACATTAAAAACAGTCTATAAAACTTGTTCTAAGCGGATTCTACAGTAACCCTATATATTTGTGAAAATTTTTTGAATATTTTTTGGGACATGGAAGACTCAGAGGGGTGTTTCTCCGCGAATACATGACATATTTGGATATACTATAGCTCATTCGAAACTACATTAAAAACAGTCTATAAAACTTGTTCTAAGCGGATTCTACAGTAACCCTATATATTTGTGAAAATTTTTTGAATATTTTTTGAGACATGGAAGACTCAGAGGGGTGTTTCTCCGCGAATACATGACATATTTGGATATACTATAGCTCATTCGAAACTACATTAAAAACAGTCTATAAAACTTGTTCTAAGCGGATTCTACAGTAACCCTATATATTTGTGAAAATTTTTTGAATATTTTTTGGGACATGGAAGACTCAGAGGGGTGTTTCTCCGCGAATACATGACATATTTGGATATACTATAGCTCATTCGAAACTACATTAAAAACAGTCTATAAAACTTGTTCTAAGCGGATTCTACAGTAACCCTATATATTTGTGAAAATTTTAGAAAAAATTTTTTTGAATATTTTTTGGGACATGGAAGACTCAGAGGGGTGTTTCTCCGCGAATACATGACATATTTGGATATACTATAGCTCATTCGAAACTACATTAAAAACAGTCTATAAAACTTGTTCTAAGCAGATTCTACAGTAACCCTATATATTTGTGAAAATTTTTTGAATATTTTTTGGGACATGGAAGACTCAGAGGGGTGTTTCTCCGCGAATACATGACATATTTGGATATACTATAGCTCATTCGAAACTACATTAAAAACAGTCTATAAAACTTGTTCTAAGCGGATTCTACAGTAACCCTATATATTTGTGAAAATTTTTTGAATATTTTTTGGGACATGGAAGACTCAGAGGGGTGTTTCTCCGCGAATACATGACATATTTGGATATACTATAGCTCATTCGAAACTACATTAAAAACAGTCTATAAAACTTGTTCTAAGCGGATTCTACAGTAACCCTATATATTTGTGAAAATTTTTTGAATATTTTTTGGGACATGGAAGACTCAGAGGGGTGTTTCTCCGCGAATACATGACATATTTGGATATACTATAGCTCATTCGAAACTACATTAAAAACAGTCTATAAAACTTGTTCTAAGCGGATTCTACAGTAACCCTATATATTTGTGAAAATTTTTTGAATATTTTTTGGGACATGGAAGACTCAGAGGGGTGTTTCTCCGCGAATACATGACATATTTAGATATACTATAGCTCATTCGAAACTACATTAAAAACAGTCTATAAAACTTGTTCTAAGCGGATTCTAAAGTAACCCTATATATTTGTGAAAATTTTTTGAATATTTTTTGGGACATGGAAGACTCAGAGGGGTGTTTCTCCGCGAATACATGACATATTTGGATATACTATAGCTCATTCGAAGCTACATTAAAAACAATCTATAAAACTTGTTCTAAGCGGATTCTACAGTAACCCTATATATTTGTGAAAATTTTTTGAATATTTTTTGGGACATGGAAGACTCAGAGGGGTGTTTCTCCGCGAATACATGACATATTTAGATATACTATAGCTCATTCGAAACTACATTAAAAACAGTCTATAAAACTTGTTCTAAGCGGATTCTACAGTAACCCTATATATTTGTGAAAATTTTTTGAATATTTTTTGGGACATGGAAGACTCAGAGGGGTGTTTCTCCGCGAATACATGACATATTTGGATATACTATAGCTCATTCGAAACTACATTAAAAACAGTCTATTAAACTTGTTCTAAGCGGATTCTACAGTAACCCTATCTATTTGTAAAAATTTTGGAAAAAAATTTTTTGAATATTTTTTGGGACATGGAAGACTCAGAGGGGTGTTTCTCCGCGAATACATGACATATTTGGATATACTATAGCTCATTCGAAGCTACATTAAAAACAGTCTATAAAACTTGTTCTAAGCGGATTCTACAGTAACCATATATATTTGTGAAAATTTTAGAAAAAATTTTTTTGAATATTTTTTGGGACATGGAAGACTCAGAGGGGTGTTTCTCCGCGAATACATGACATATTTAGATATACTATAGCTCATTCGAAACTACATTAAAAACAGTCTATAAAACTTGTTCTAAGCGGATTCTAAAGTAACCCTATATATTTGTGAAAATTTTTTGAATATTTTTTGGGACATGAATGACTCAGAGGGGTGTTTCTCCGCGAATACATGACATATTTGGATATACTATAGCTCATTCGAAACTACATTAAAAACAGTCTATAAAACTTGTTCTAAGCGGATTCTACAGTAACCCTATATATTTGTGAAAATTTTTTGAATATTTTTTGGGACATGAATGACTCAGAAGGGTGTTTCTCAGCGAATACATGACATATTTAGATATACTATAGCTCATTCGAAACTACATTAAAAACAGTCTATAAAACTTGTTCTAAGCGGATTCTACAGTAACCCTATATATTTGTGAAAATTTTAGAAAAAATTTTTTTGAATATTTTTTGGGACATGGAAGACTCAGAGGGGTGTTTCTCCGCGAATACATGACATATTTGGATATACTATAGCTCATTCGAAACTACATTAAAAACAGTCTATAAAACTTGTTCTAAGCGGATTCTACAGTAACCCTATATATTTGTGAAAATTTTTTGAATATTTTTTGGGACATGAATGACTCAGAAGGGTGTTTCTCCGCGAATACATGACATATTTGGATATACTATAGCTCATTCGAAACTACATTAAAAACAGTCTATAAAACTTGTTCTAAGCGGATTCTACAGTAACCCTATATATTTGTGAAAATTTTTTGAATATTTTTTGGGACATGGAAGACTCAGAGGGGTGTTTCTCCGCGAATACATGACATATTTGGATATACTATAGCTCATTCGAAACTACATTAAAAACAGTCTATAAAACTTGTTCTAAGCGGATTCTACAGTAACCCTATATATTTGTGAAAATTTTTTGAATATTTTTTGGGACATGAATGACTCAGAAGGGTGTTTCTCCGCGAATACATGACATATTTGGATATACTATAGCTCATTCGAAACTACATTAAAAACAGTCTATAAAACTTGTTCTAAGCGGATTCTACAGTAACCCTATATATTTGTGAAAATTTTTTGAATATTTTTTGGGACATGAATGACTCAGAAGGGTGTTTCTCCGCGAATACATGACATATTTGGATATACTATAGCTCATTCGAAACTACATTAAAAACAGTCTATAAAACTTGTTCTAAGCGGATTCTACAGTAACCCTATATATTTGTGAAAATTTTTTGAATATTTTTTGGGACATGGAAGACTCAGAGGGGTGTTTCTCCGCGAATACATGACATATTTGGATATACTATAGCTCATTCGAAGCTACATTAAAAACAGTCTATAAAACTTGTTCTAAGCGGATTCTACAGTAACCCTATATATTTGTGAAAATTTTTTGAATATTTTTTGGGACATGAATGACTCAGAAGGGTGTTTCTCCGCGAATACATGACATATTTGGATATACTATAGCTCATTCGAAACTACATTAAAAACAGTCTATAAAACTTGTTCTAAGCGGATTCTACAGTAACCCTATATATTTGTGAAAATTTTTTGAATATTTTTTGGGACATGAATGACTCAGAAGGGTGTTTCTCCGCGAATACATGACATATTTGGATATACTATAGCTCATTCGAAACTACATTAAAAACAGTCTATAAAACTTGTTCTAAGCGGATTCTACAGTAACCCTATATATTTGTGAAAATTTTTTGAATATTTTTTGGGACATGGAAGACTCAGAGGGGTGTTTCTCCGCGAATACATGACATATTTGGATATACTATAGCTCATTCGAAATTACATTAAAAACAGTCTATAAAACTTGTTCTAAGCGGATTCTACAGTAACCATATATATTTGTGAAAATTTTAGAAAAAATTTTTTTGTATATTTTGGACATGGAAGACTCAGAAGGGTGTTTCTCAGCGAATACATGACATATTTAGATATACTATAGCTCATTCGAAACTACATTAAAAACAGTCTATAAAACTTGTTCTAAGCGGATTCTACAGTAACCCTATATATTTGTGAAAATTTTAGAAAAAATTTTTTTGAATATTTTTTGGGACATGGAAGACTCAGAGGGGTGTTTCTCCGCGAATACATGACATATTTGGATATACTATAGCTCATTCGAAACTACATTAAAAACAGTCTATAAAACTTGTTCTAAGCGGATTCTACAGTAACCCTATATATTTGTGAAAATTTTAGAAAAAATTTTTTTGAATATTTTTTGGGACATGGAAGACTCAGAGGGGTGTTTCTCCGCGAATACATAACATATTTGGATATACTATAGCTCATTCGAAACTACATTAAAAACAGTCTATTAAACTTGTTCTAAGCGGATTCTACATTAATCCTATCTATTTGTAAAAATTTTGGAAAAAAATTTTTTGAATATTTTTTGGGACATGGAAGACTCAGAGGGGTGTTTCTCCGCGAATACATGACATATTTGGATATACTATAGCTCATTCGAAGCTACATTAAAAACAGTCTATAAAACTTGTTCTAAGCGGATTCTACAGTAACCATATATATTTGTGAAAATTTTAGAAAAAATTTTTTTGTATATTTTGGACATGGAAGACTCAGAAGGGTGTTTCTCAGCGAATACATGACATATTTGGATATACTATAGCTCATTCGAAACTACATTAAAAACAGTCTATTAAACTTGTTCTAAGCGGATTCTACAGTAACCCTATATATTTGTATAAATTTTAGAAAAAAATTTTTTGAATATTTTTTGGGACATGGAAGACTCAGAGGGGTGTTTCTCCGCGAATACATGACATATTTGGATATACTATAGCTCATTCGAAGCTACATTAAAAACAGTCTATAAAACTTGTTCTAAGCGGATTCTACAGTAACCATATATATTTGTGAAAATTTTAGATTAAATTTTTTTGTATATTTTGGACATGGAAGACTCAGAAGGGTGTTTCTCAGCGAATACATGACATATTTGGATATACTATAGCTCATTCGAAACTACATTAAAAACAGTCTATAAAACTTGTTCTAAGCGGATTCTACAGTAACCATATATATTTGTGAAAATTTTAGAAAAAATTTTTTTGAATATTTTTTGGGACATGGAAGACTCAGAGGGGTGTTTCTCCGCGAATACATGACATATTTGGATATACTATAGCTCATTCGAAACTACATTAAAAACAGTCTATTAAACTTGTTCTAAGCGGATTCTACAGTAACCCTATCTATTTGTAAAAATTTTGGAAAAAAATTTTTTGAATATTTTTTGGGACATGGAAGACTCAGAGGGGTGTTTCTCCGCGAATACATGACATATTTGGATATACTATAGCTCATTCGAAGCTACATTAAAAACAGTCTATAAAACTTGTTCTAAGCGGATTCTACAGTAACCATATATATTTGTGAAAATTTTAGAAAAAATTTTTTTGAATATTTTTTGGGACATGGAAGACTCAGAGGGGTGTTTCTCCGCGAATACATGACATATTTAGATATACTATAGCTCATTCGAAACTACATTAAAAACAGTCTATAAAACTTGTTCTAAGCGGATTCTAAAGTAACCCTATATATTTGTGAAAATTTTTTGAATATTTTTTGGGACATGGAAGACTCAGAGGGGTGTTTCTCCGCGAATACATGACATATTTGGATATACTATAGCTCATTCGAAACTACATTAAAAACAGTCTATAAAACTTGTTCTAAGCGGATTCTACAGTAACCCTATATATTTGTGAAAATTTTAGAAAAAATTTTTTTGAATATTTTTTGGGACATGGAAGACTCAGAGGGGTGTTTCTCCGCGAATACATGACATATTTGGATATACTATAGCTCATTCGAAACTACATTAAAAACAGTCTATAAAACTTGTTCTAAGCGGATTCTACAGTAACCCTATATATTTGTGAAAATTTTTTGAATATTTTTTGGGACATGAATGACTCAGAAGGGTGTTTCTCCGCGAATACATGACATATTTGGATATATTATAGCTCATTCGAAACTACATTAAAAACAGTCTATTAAACTTGACTAAGCGGATTCTACATTAACCCTATCTATTTGTAAAAATTTTGGAAAAAAATTTTTTGAATATTTTTTGGGACATGGAAGACTCAGAGGGGTGTTTCTCCGCGAATACATGACATATTTGGATATACTATAGCTCATTCGAAGCTACATTAAAAACAGTCTATAAAACTTGTTCTAAGCGGATTCTACAGTAACCATATATATTTGTGAAAATTTTAGAAAAAATTTTTTTGTATATTTTGGACATGGAAGACTCAGAAGGGTGTTTCTCAGCGAATACATGACATATTTAGATATACTATAGCTCATTCGAAACTACATTAAAAACAGTCTATAAAACTTGTTCTAAGCGGATTCTACAGTAACCCTATATATTTGTGAAAATTTTAGAAAAAATTTTTTTGAATATTTTTTGGGACATGGAAGACTCAGAGGGGTGTTTCTCCGCGAATACATGACATATTTGGATATACTATAGCTCATTCGAAACTACATTAAAAACAGTCTATAAAACTTGTTCTAAGCGGATTCTACAGTAACCCTATATATTTGTGAAAATTTTTTGAATATTTTTTGGGACATGAATGACTCAGAAGGGTGTTTCTCCGCGAATACATGACATATTTGGATATACTATAGCTCATTCGAAACTACATTAAAAACAGTCTATTAAACTTGACTAAGCGGATTCTACATTAACCCTATCTATTTGTAAAAATTTTGGAAAAAAATTTTTTGAATATTTTTTGGGACATGGAAGACTCAGAGGGGTGTTTCTCCGCGAATACATGACATATTTGGATATACTATAGCTCATTCGAAGCTACATTAAAAACAGTCTATAAAACTTGTTCTAAGCGGATTCTACAGTAACCATATATATTTGTGAAAATTTTAGAAAAAATTTTTTTGTATATTTTGGACATGGAAGACTCAGAAGGGTGTTTCTCAGCGAATACATGACATATTTAGATATACTATAGCTCATTTGAAACTACATTAAAAACAGTCTATAAAACTTGTTCTAAGCGGATTCTACAGTAACCCTATATATTTGTGAAAATTTTAGAAAAAATTTTTTTGAATATTTTTTGGGACATGGAAGACTCAGAGGGGTGTTTCTCCGCGAATACATGACATATTTGGATATACTATAGCTCATTCGAAGCTACATTAAAAACAGTCTATTAAACTTGTTCTAAGCGGATTCTACAGTAACCCTATCTATTTGTAAAAATTTTGGAAAAAAATTTTTTGAATATTTTTTGGGACATGGAAGACTCAGAGGGGTGTTTCTCCGCGAATACATGACATATTTGGATATACTATAGCTCATTCGAAGCTACATTAAAAACAGTCTATAAAACTTGTTCTAAGCGGATTCTACAGTAACCATATATATTTGTGAAAATTTTAGAAAAAATTTTTTTGTATATTTTGGACATGGAAGACTCAGAAGGGTGTTTCTCAGCGAATACATGACATATTTAGATATACTATAGCTCATTCGAAACTACATTAAAAACAGTCTATAAAACTTGTTCTAAGCGGATTCTACAGTAACCCTATATATTTGTGAAAATTTTAGAAAAAATTTTTTTGAATATTTTTTGGGACATGGAAGACTCAGAGGGGTGTTTCTCCGCGAATACATGACATATTTGGATATACTATAGCTCATTCGAAACTACATTAAAAACAGTCTATAAAACTTGTTCTAAGCGGATTCTACAGTAACCCTATATATTTGTGAAAATTTTAGAAAAAATTTTTTTGAATATTTTTTGGGACATGGAAGACTCAGAGGGGTGTTTCTCCGCGAATACATGACATATTTGGATATACTATAGCTCATTCGAAACTACATTAAAAACAGTCTATAAAACTTGTTCTAAGCGGATTCTACAGTAACCCTATATATTTGTGAAAATTTTAGAAAAAAATTTTTTGAATATTTTTTGGGACATGGAAGACTCAGAGGGGTGTTTCTCCGCGAATACATGACATATTTGGATATACTATAGCTCATTCGAAACTACATTAAAAACAGTCTATAAAACTTGTTCTAAGCGGATTCTACAGTAACCCTATATATTTGTGAAAATTTTTTGAATATTTTTTGGGACATAAATGACTCAGAAGTGTGTTTCTCCGCGAATACATGACATATTTGGATATACTATAGCTCATTCGAAACTACATTAAAAACAGTCTATTAAACTTGTTCTAAGCGGATTCTACAGTAACCCTATCTATTAGTAAAAATTTTGGAAAAAAATTTTTTGAATATTTTTTGGGACATGGAAGACTCAGAGGGGTGTTTCTCCGCGAATACATGACATATTTGGATATACTATAACTCATTCGAAGCTACATTAAAAACAGTCTATAAAACTTGTTCTAAGCAGATTCTACAGTAACCATATATATTTGTGAAAATTTTAGAAAAAATTTTTTTGTATATTTTGGACATGGAAGAACTAGAAGGGTGTTTCTCAGCGAATACATGACATATTTAGATATACTATAGCTCATTCGAAACTACATTAAAAACAGTCTATTAAACTTGTTCTAAGCGGATTCTACAGTAACCCTATATATTTGTGAAAATTTTAGAAAAAATTTTTTTGAATATTTTTTGGACATGGAAGACTCAGAAGGGTGTTTCTCCGCGAATACATGACATATTTAGATATACTATAGCTCATTCGAAACTACATTAAAAACAGTCTATTAAACTTGTTCTAAGCGGATTCTACAGTAACCCTATCTATTTGTAAAAATTTTGGAAACAAATTTTTTGAATATTTTTTGGGACATGGAAGACTCAGAGGGGTGTTTCTCCGCGAATACATGAAATATTTGGATATACTATAGCTCATTCGAAACTACATTAAAAACAGTCTATAAAACTTGTTCTAAGCGGATTCTACAGTAACCCTATATATTTGTGAAAATTTTATAAAAAATTTTTTTGAATATTTTTTGGGACATGGAAGACTCAGAGGGGTGTTTCTCCGCGAATACATGACATATTTGGATATACTATAGCTCATTCGAAATTACATTAAAAACAGTCTATAAAACTTGTTCTAAGCGGATTCTACAGTAACCCTATATATTTGTGAAAATTTTAGAAAAAAATTTTTTGAATATTTTTTGGGAGATGGAAGACTCAGAGGGGTGTTTCTCCGCGAATACATGACATATTTGGATATACTATAGCTCATTCGAAACTACATTAAAAACAGTCTATAAAACTTGTTCTAAGCGGATTCTAAAGTAACCCTATATATTTGTGAAAATTTTTTGAATATTTTTTGGGACATGGAAGACTCAGAGGGGTGTTTCTCCGCGAATACATGACATATTTGGATATACTATAGCTCATTCGAAACTACATTAAAAACAGTCTATAAAACTTGTTCTAAGCGGATTCTACAGTAACCCTATATATTTGTGGTAATTTTAGAAAAAAATTTTTTGAATATTTTTTGGGACATGGAAGACTCAGAGGGGTGTTTCTCATCGAATACATGACATATTTGGATATACTATAGCTCATTCGAAACTACATTAAAAACAGTCTATAAAACTTGTTCTAAGCGGATTCTAAAGTAACCCTATATATTTGTGAAAATTTTTTGAATATTTTTTGGGACATGAATGACTCAGAGGAATGTTTCTCCGCGAATACATGACATATATGGATATACTATAGCTCATTCGAAACTACATTAAAAACAGTCTATAAAACTTGTTCTAAGCGGATTCTACAGTAACCCTATATATTTGTGAAAATTTTTTGAATATTTTTTGGGACATAAATGACTCAGAAGTGTGTTTCTCCGCGAATACATGACATATTTGGATATACTATAGCTCATTCGAAACTACATTAAAAACAGTCTATTAAACTTGTTCTAAGCGGATTCTACAGTAACCCTATCTATTTGTAAAAATTTTGGAAAAAAATTTTTTGAATATTTTTTGGGACATGGAAGACTCAGAGGGGTGTTTCTCCGCGAATACATGACATATTTGGATATACTATAGCTCATTCGAAGCTACATTAAAAACAGTCTATAAAACTTGTTCTAAGCGGATTCTACAGTAACCATATATATTTGTGAAAATTTTAGAAAAAATTTTTTTGAATATTTTTTGGACATGGAAGACTCAGAAGGGTGTTTCTCCGCGAATACATGACATATTTAGATATACTATAGCTCATTCGAAACTACATTAAAAACAGTCTATTAAACTTGTTCTAAGCGGATTCTACAGTAACCCTATATATTTGTGAAAATTTTAGAAAAAATTTTTTTGAATATTTTTTGGACATGGAAGACTCAGAAGGGTGTTTCTCCGCGAATACATGACATATTTAGATATACTATAGCTCATTCGAAACTACATTAAAAACAGTCTATTAAACTTGTTCTAAGCGGATTCTACAGTAACCCTATCTATTTGTAAAAATTTTGGAAACAAATTTTTTGTATATTTTGGACATGGAAGACTCAGAGGGGTGTTTCTCAGCGAATACATGACATATTTAGATATACTATAGCTCATTCGAAACTACATTAAAAACAGTCTATTAAACTTGTTCTAAGCGGATTCTACAGTAACCCTATATATTTGTGAAAATTTTAGAAAAAATTTTTTTGAATATTTTTTGGACATGGAAGACTCAGAAGGGTGTTTCTCCGCGAATACATGACATATTTAGATATACTATAGCTCATTCGAAACTACATTAAAAACAGTCTATTAAACTTGTTCTAAGCGGATTCTACAGTAACCCTATCTATTTGTAAAAATTTTGGAAACAAATTTTTTGAATATTTTTTGGGACATGGAAGACTCAGAGGGGTGTTTCTCCGCGAATACATGACATATTTGGATATACTATAGCTCATTCGAAGCTACATTAAAAACAGTCTATAAAACTTGTTCTAAGCGGATTCTACAGTAACCATATATATTTGTGAAAATTTTAGAAAAAATTTTTTTGAATATTTTTTGGACATGGAAGACTCAGAAGGGTGTTTCTCCGCGAATACATGACATATTTAGATATACTATAGCTCATTCGAAACTACATTAAAAACAGTCTATTAAACTTGTTCTAAGCGGATTCTACAGTAACCCTATATATTTGTGAAAATTTTAGAAAAAATTTTTTTGAATATTTTTTGGACATGGAAGACTCAGAAGGGTGTTTCTCCGCGAATACATGACATATTTAGATATACTATAGCTCATTCGAAACTACATTAAAAACAGTCTATAAAACTTGTTCTAAGCGGATTCTACAGTAACCCTATATATTTGTGAAAATTTTATAAAAAATTTTTTTGAATATTTTTTGGGACATGGAAGACTCAGAGGGGTGTTTCTCCGCGAATACATGACATATTTGGATATACTATAGATCATTCGAAATTACATTAAAAACAGTCTATAAAACTTGTTCTAAGCGGATTCTACAGTAACCCTATATATTTGTGAAAATTTTAGAAAAAATTTTTTTGAATATTTTTTGGGAAATGGAAGACTCAGAGGGGTGTTTCTCCGCGAATACATGACATATTTGGATATACTATAGCTCATTCGAAACTACATTAAAAACAGTCTATAAAACTTGTTCTAAGCGGATTCTACAGTAACCCTATATATTTGTGAAAATTTTAGAAAAAAATTTTTTGAATATTTTTTGGGACATGGAAGACTCAGAGGGGTGTTTCTCCGCGAATACATGACATATTTGGATATACTATAGCTCATTCGAAACTACATTAAAAACAGTCTATAAAACTTGTTCTAAGCGGATTCTAAAGTAACCCTATATATTTGTGAAAATTTTTTGAATATTTTTTGGGACATGAATGACTCAGAGGGGTGTTTCTCCGCGAATACATGACATATTTGGATATACTATAGCTCATTCGAAACTACATTAAAAACAGTCTATAAAACTTGTTCTAAGCGGATTCTACAGTAACCCTATATATTTGTAAAAATTTTAGAAAAAATTTTTTGAATATTTTTTGGGACATGGAAGACTCAGAGGGGTGTTTCTCCGCGAATACATGACATATTTGGATATACTATAGCTCATTCGAAACTACATTAAAAACAGTCTATAAAACTTGTTCTAAGCGGATTCTACAGTAACCCTATATATTTGTGAAAATTTTTTGAATATTTTTTGGGACATGAATGACTCAGAAGGGTGTTTCTCCGCGAATACATGACATATTTGGATATACTATAGCTCATTCGAAACTACATTAAAAACAGTCTATTAAACTTGTTCTAAGCGATTCTACAGTAACCCTATTTATTTGTAAAAATTTTGGAAAAAATTTTTTTGTATATTTTGGACATGGAAGACTCAGAAGGGTGTTTCTCAGCGAATACATGACATATTTAGATATACTATAGCTCATTCGAAACTACATTAAAAACAGTCTATTAAACTTGTTCTAAGCGGATTCTACAGTAACCCATATATTTGTGAAAATTTTAGAAAAAAATTTTTTGAATATTTTTTGGGACATGGAAGACTCAGAGGGGTGTTTCTCCGCGAATACATGACATATTTGGATATACTATAGCTCATTCGAAACTACATTAAAAACAGTCTATAAAACTTGTTCTAAGCGGATTCTACAGTAACCCTATATATTTGTGAAAATTTTAGAAAAAAATTTTTTGAATATTTTTTGGGACATGGAAGACTCAGAGGGGTGTTTCTCCGCGAATACATGACATATTTGGATATACTATAGCTCATTCGAAGCTACATTAAATCAGTCTATAAAACTTTTTCTAAGCGGATTCTACAGTAACCCTATATATTTGTGAAAATTTTAGAAATAAATTTTTTGAATATTTTTGGGACATGGAAGACTCAGAGGGGTGTTTCTCCGCGTTTACATGACATATTTGGATATACTATAGCTCATTCGAAACTACATTAAAAATAGTCTATAAAACTTGTTCTAAGCGGATTCTACAGTACCCTATATATTTGTGAAAATTTTATAAATAAATTTTTTATATTTTTTGGGACATGGAAGACTCAGAGGGGTGTTTCTCCGCAAATACATGACATATTTGGATATACTATAGCTCATTCGAAATTACATTAAAAACAGTCTATAAAACTTGTTCTAAGCGGATTCTACAGTAACCCTATATATTTGTGAAAATTTTAGAATAAAATTTTTTGAATATTTTTTGGGACATGGAAGACTCAGAGGGGTGTTTCTCCGCGAATACATGACATATTTGGATATACTATAGCTCATTCGAAGCTACATTAAAAACAGTCTATAAAACTTGTTCTAAGCGGATTCTACAGTAACCCTATCTATTTGTAAAAATTTTGGAAACAAATTTTTTGAATATTTTTTGGGACATGGAAGACTCAGAGGGGTGTTTCTCCGCGAATACATGAAATATTTGGATATACTATAGCTCATTCGAAACTACATTAAAAACAGTCTATAAAACTTGTTCTAAGCGGATTCTACAGTAACCCTATATATTTGTGAAAATTTTAGAAATAAATTTTTTGAATATTTTTGGGACATGGAAGACTCAGAGGGGTGTTTCTCCGCGAATACATGAAATATTTGGATATACTATAGCTCATTCGAAACTACATTAAAAACAGTCTATAAAACTTGTTCTAATCGGATTCTACAGTAACCCTATATATTTGTGAAAATTTTAGAAAAAATTTTTTTGAATATTTTTTGGGACATGGAAGACTCAGAGGGGTGTTTCTCCGCGAATACATGACATATTTGGATATACTATAGCTCATTCGAAATTACATTAAAAACAGTCTATAAAACTTGTTCTAAGCGGATTCTACAGTAACCCTATTTATTTGTGAAAATTTTAGAAAAAATTTTTTTGAATATTTTTTGGGACATGGAAGACTCAGAGGGGTGTTTCTCCGCGAATACATGACATATTTGGATATACTATAGCTCATTCGAAGCTACATTAAAAACAGTCTATAAAACTTGTTCTAAGCGGATTCTACAGTAAACCTATATATTTGTGAAAATTTTAGAAAAAAATTTTTTAAATATTTTTTGGGACATGGAAGACTCAGAGGGGTGTTTCTCCGCGAATACATGAAATATTTGGATATACTATAGCTCATTCGAAACTACATTAAAAACAGGCTATAAAACTTGTTCTAAGCGGATTCTACAGTAACCCTATATATTTGTGAAAATTTTAGAAAAAATTTTTTTGAATATTTTTTGGGACATGGAAGACTCAGAGGGGTGTTTCTCCGCGAATACATGACATATTTGGATATCTATAGCTCATTCGAAACTACATTAAAAACAGTCTATAAAACTTGTTCTAAGCGGATTCTAAAGTAACCCTATATATTTGTGAAAATTTTAGAAAAAAATTTTTTGAATATTTTTTGGGACATGGAAGACTCAGAGGGGTGTTTCTCCGCGAATACATGACATATTTGGATATACTATAGCTCATTCGAAACTACATTAAAAACAGTCTATAAAACTTGTTCTAAGCGGATTCTAAAGTAACCCTATATATTTGTGAAAATTTTTTGAATATTTTTTGGGACATGAATGACTCAGAGGGGTGTTTCTACGCGATACATGACATATATGGATATACTATAGCTCATTCGAAACATCATTAAAAACAGTCTATAAAACTTGTTCTAAGCGGATTCTACAGTAACCCTATATATTTGTGAAAATTTTTTGAATATTTTTTGGGACATGAATGACTCAGAAGGGTGTTTCTCCGCGAATACATGACATATTTGGATATACTATAGCTCATTCGAAACTACATTAAAAACAGTCTATTAAACTTGTTCTAAGCGGATTCTACAGTAACCCTATCTATTTGTAAAAATTTTGGAAAAAAATTTTTTGAATATTTTTTGGGACATGGAAGACTCAGAGGGGTGTTTCTCCGCGAATACATGACATATTTCGATATACTATAGCTCATTCGAAACTACATTAAAAACAGTCTATAAAACTTGTTCTAATCGGATTCTACAGTAACCCTATATATTTGTGAAAATTTTAGAAAAAATTTTTTTGAATATTTTTTGGGACATGGAAGACTCAGAAGGGTGTTTCTCCGCGAATACATGACATATTTGGATATACTATAGCTCATTCGAAACTACATTAAAAACAGTCTATAAAACTTGTTCTAAGCGGATTCTACAGTAACCCTATATATTTGAAAATTTTAGAAAAAATTTTTTTGAATATTTTTTGGGACATGGAAGACTCAGAGGGGTGTTTCTCCGCGAATACATGACATATTTGGATATACTATAGCTCATTCGAAACTACATTAAAAACAGTCTATAAAACTTGTTCTAAGCGGATTCTACAGTAACCCTATATATTTGTGAAAATTTTTTTGGACATGGAAGACTCAGAAGGGTGTTTCTCCGCGAATACATGACATATTTGGATATACGCTTAGAACAAGTTTCGAATGAGCTATAGTATATCCAAATATGTCATTTATTCGCGGAGAAACACCCCTCTGAGTCTTCCATGTCCCAAAAAATATTTAAAAAATTTTGTTCCAAAATTTTTACAAATAGATAGGGTTACTGTAGAATCCGCTTAGAACAAGTTTAATAGACTGTTTTTAATGTAGTTTCGAATGAGCTATAGTATATCCAAATATGTCATGTATTCGCGGAGAAACACTTCTCTGAGTCATTCATGTCCCAAAAAATATTCAAAAAATTTTCACAAATATATAGGGTTACTTTAGAATCCGCTTAGAACAAGTTTTATAGACTGTTTTTAATGTAGTTTCGAATGAGCTATAGTATATCCAAATATGTCATGTATTCGCGGAGAAACACCCCTCTGAGTCTTCCATGTCCCAAAAAATATTCAAAAAATATTTTTCTAAAATTTTCACAAATATATAGGGTTACTTTAGAATCCGCTTAGAACAAGTTTATAGACTGTTTTTAATGTAGTTTCGAATGAGCTATAGTATATCCAAATATGTCATGTATTCGCGGAGAAACACCCCTCTGAGTCTTCCATGTCCCAAAAAATATTCAAAAAATTTTTTCTAAAATTTTCACAAATATATAGGGTTACTGTAGAATCCGCTTAGAACAAGTTTTATAGACTGTTTTTAATGTAGTTTCGAATGAGCTATAGTATATCCAAATATGTCATGTATTCGCGGAGAAACACCCCTCTGAGTCATTCATGTCCCAAAAAATATTCAAAAAATTTTCACAAATATATAGGGTTACTTTAGAATCCGCTTAGAACAAGTTTTATAGACTGTTTTTAATGTAGTTTCGAATGAGCTATAGTATATCCAAATATGTCATGTATTCGCGGAGAAACACCCCTCTGAGTCTTCCATGTCCCAAAAAATATTCAAAAAAATTTTTTCTAAAATTTTCACAAATATATAGGGTTAATGTAGAATCCGCTTAGAACAAGTTTTATAGACTGTTTTTAATGTAGTTTCGAATGAGCTATAGTATATCCAAATATTTCATGTATTCGCGGAGAAACACCCCTCTGAGTCTTCCATGTCCCAAAAAATGTTTAAAAAATTTTTTTCTAAAATTTTCACAAATATATAGGGTTACTGTAGAATCCGCTTAGAACAAGTTTTATAGACTGTTTTTAATGTAGCTTCGAATGAGCTATAGTATATCCAAATATGTCATGTATTCGCGGAGAAACACCCCTCTGAGTCTTCCATGTCCCAAAAAATATTCAAAAAATTTATTTCTAAAATTTTCACAAATATATAGGGTACTGTAGAATCCGCTTAGAACAAGTTTTATAGACTATTTTTAATGTAGTTTCGAATGAGCTATAGTATATCCAAATATGTCATGTAAACGCGGAGAAACACCCCTCTGAGTCTTCCATGTCCCAAAAATATTCAAAAAATTTATTTCTAAAATTTTCACAAATATATAGGGTTACTGTAGAATCCGCTTAGAACAAGTTTTATAGACTGTTTTTAATGTAGTTTCGAATGAGCTATAGTATATCCAAATATGTCATGTATTCGCGGAGAAACACCCTTCTGAGTCTTCCATGTCCAAACAATATTCAAAAAAATTTTTTCTAAAATTTTCACAAATATATAGGGTTACTGTAGAATCCGCTTAGAACAAGTTTTATAGACTGTTTTTAATGTAGCTTCGAATGAGCTATAGTATATCCAAATATGTCATGTATTCGCGGAGAAGCACCCCTCTGAGTCTTCCATGTCCCAAAAAATATTCAAAAAATTTTTTTCTAAAATTTTCACAAATATATAGGGTTACTGTAGAATCCGCTTAGAACAAGTTTTATAGACTGTTTTTAATGTAGTTTCGAATGAGCTATAGTATATCCAAATATGTCATGTATTCGCGGAGAAACACCCTTCTGAGTCTTCCATGTCCAAACAATATTCAAAAAAATTTTTTCTAAAATTTTCACAAATATATAGGGTTACTGTAGAATCCGCTTAGAACAAGTTTTATAGACTGTTTTTAATGTAGCTTCGAATGAGCTATAGTATATCCAAATATGTCATGTATTCGCGGAGAAGCACCCCTCTGAGTCTTCCATGTCCCAAAAAATATTCAAAAAATTTTTTTCTAAAATTTTCACAAATATATAGGGTTACTGTAGAATCCGCTTAGAACAAGTTTTATAGACTGTTTTTAATGTAGTTTCGAATGAGCTATAGTATATCCAAATATGTCATGTATTCGCGGAGAAACACCCCTCTGAGTCTTCCATGTCCCAAAAAATATTCAAAAAATTTTTTTCCAAAATTTTTACAAATAGATAGGGTACTGCAGAATCCGCTTAGAATACGTTTTATAGACTGTTTTTAATGTCGTTTCGAATGAGCTATAGTATATCCAAATATGTCATGTATTCGCGGAGAAACACCCCTCTGAGTCTTCCATGTCCCAAAAAATATTCAAAAAATTTTTTCTAAAATTTTCACAAATATATAGGGTTACTGAAGAATCCGCTTAGAACAAGTTTTATAGACTGTTTTTAATGTAGTTTCGAATGAGCTATAGTATATCCAAATATGTCATGTATTCGCGGAGAAACACCCCTCTGAGTCTTCCATGTCCCAAAAAATATTCAAAAAATTTTTTCTAAAATTTTCACAAATATATAGGGTTACTGTAGAATCCGCTTAGAACAAGTTTTATAGACTGTTTTTAATGTAGTTTCGAATGAGCTATAGTATATCCAAATATGTCATGTATTCGCGGAGAAACACCCCTCTGAGTCATTCATGTCACAAAAAATATTCAAAAAATTTTCACAAATATATAGGGTTACTTTAGAATCCGCTTAGAACAAGTTTTATAGACTGTTTTTAATGTAGTTTCGAATGAGCTATAGTATATCCAAATATGTCATGTATTCGCGGAGAAACACCCCTCTGAGTCTTCCATGTCCCAAAAAATATTCAAAAAATTTTTTTCTAAAATTTATACAAATATATAGGGTTACTGTAGAATCCGTTTAGAACAAGTTTTATAGACTGTTTTTAATGTAGTTTCGAATGAGCTATAGTATATCCAAATATGTCATGTATTCGCGGAGAAACACCCCTCTGAGTCTTCCATGTCCCAAAAAATATTCAAAAAAATTTTTTCTAAAATTTTCACAAATATATAGGGTTACTGTAGAATCCGCTTAGAACAAGTTTTATAGACTGTTTTTAATGTAGTTTCGAATGAGCTATAGTATATCCAAATATGTCATGTATTCGCGGAGAAACACCCCTCTGAGTCTTCCATGTCCCAAAAAATATTCAAAAAATTTTTTCTAAAATTTTCACAAATATATAGGGTTACTGTAGAATCCGCTTAGAACAAGTTTTATAGACTGTTTTTAATGTAGTTTCGAATGAGCTATAGTATATCCAAATATGTCATGTATTCGCGGAGAAACACCCCTCTGAGTCATTCATGTCACAAAAAATATTCAAAAAATTTTCACAAATATATAGGGTTACTTTAGAATCCGCTTAGAACAAGTTTTATAGACTGTTTTTAATGTAGTTTCGAATGAGCTATAGTATATCCAAATATGTCATGTATTCGCGGAGAAACACCCCTCTGAGTCTTCCATGTCCCAAAAAATATTCAAAAAATTTTTTTCTAAAATTTATACAAATATATAGGGTTACTGTAGAATCCGTTTAGAACAAGTTTTATAGACTGTTTTTAATGTAGTTTCGAATGAGCTATAGTATATCCAAATATGTCATGTATTCGCGGAGAAACACCCCTCTGAGTCTTCCATGTCTCAAAAAATATTCAAAAAAATTTTTTCTAAAATTTTCACAAATATATAGGGTTACTGTAGAATCCGCTTAGAACAAGTTTTATAGACTGTTTTTAATGTAGTTTCGAATGAGCTATAGTATATCCAAATATGTCATGTATTCGCGGAGAAACACCCCTCTGAGTCTTCCATGTCCCAAAAAATATTCAAAAAAATTTTTTCTAAAATTTTCACAAATATATAGGGTTACTGTAGAATCCGCTTAGAACAAGTTTTATAGACTGTTTTTAATGTAGTTTCGAATGAGCTATAGTATATCCAAATATTTCATGTATTCGCGGAGAAACACCCCTCTGAGTCTTCCATGTCCCAAACAATATTCAAAAAAATTTTTTCTAAAATTTTCACAAATATATAGGGTTACTGTAGAATCCGCTTAGAACAAGTTTTATAGACTGTTTTTAATGTAGCTTCGAATGAGCTATAGTATATCCAAATATGTCATGTATTCGCGGAGAAACACCCCTCTGAGTCTTCCATGTCCCAAAAAATATTCAAAAAATTTTTTCTAAAATTTTCACAAATATATAGGGTTACTGTAGAATCCGCTTAGAACAAGTTTTATAGACTGTTTTTAATGTAGTT
The DNA here is from genome assembly GCA_963681835.1 of Meloidogyne enterolobii. Lineage (NCBI taxonomy): Eukaryota > Metazoa > Nematoda > Chromadorea > Rhabditida > Meloidogynidae > Meloidogyne > Meloidogyne enterolobii. The sequence continues at coordinate 265,201 of CAVMJV010000124.1, forward strand.
TCGAATGAGCTATAGTATATCCAAATATGTCATGTATTCGCGGAGAAACACCCCTCTGAGTCATTCATGTCCCAAAAAATATTCAAAAAATTTTCACAAATATATAGGGTTACTTTAGAATCCGCTTAGAACAAGTTTTATAGACTGTTTTTAATGTAGTTTCGAATGAGCTATAGTATATCCAAATATGTCATGTATTCGCGGAGAAACACCCCTCTGAGTCTTCCATGTCCCAAAAAATATTCAAAAAATTTTTTTCTAAAATTTATACAAATATATAGGGTTACTGTAGAATCCGTTTAGAACAAGTTTTATAGACTGTTTTTAATGTAGTTTCGAATGAGCTATAGTATATCCAAATATGTCATGTATTCGCGGAGAAACACCCCTCTGAGTCTTCCATGTCCCAAAAAATATTCAAAAAAATTTTTTCTAAAATTTTTACAAATAGATAGGGTTACTGTAGAATCCGCTTAGAACAAGTTTAATAGACTGTTTTTAATGTAGTTTCGAATGAGCTATAGAATATCTAAATATGTCATGTATTCGCGGAGAAACACCCTTCTGAGTCTTCCATGTCCAAAAAATATTCAAAAAAATTTTTTCTAAAATTTTCACAAATATATAGGGTTACTGTAGAATCCGCTTAGAACAAGTTTAATAGACTGTTTTTAATGTAGTTTCGAATGAGCTATAGTATATCTAAATATGTCATGTATTCGCTGAGAAACACCCTTCTGAGTCTTCCATGTCCAAAATATACAAAAAAATTTTTTCTAAAATTTTCACAAATATATATGGTTACTTTAGAATCCGCTTAGAACAAGTTTTATAGACTGTTTTTAATGTAGCTTCGAATGAGCTATAGTATATCCAAATATGTCATGTATTCGCGGAGAAACACCCCTCTGAGTCTTCCATGTCCCAAAAAATATTCAAAATTTTTTTCCAAAATTTTTACAAATAGATAGGGTTACTGTAGAATCCGCTTAGAACAAGTTTAATAGACTGTTTTTAATGTAGTTTCGAATGAGCTATAGTATATCCAAATATGTCATGTATTCGCGGAGAAACACCCCTCTGAGTCATCCATGTCCCAAAAAATATTCAAAAAATTTTCACAAATATATAGGGTTACTTTAGAATCCGCTTAGAACAAGTTTTATAGACTGTTTTTAATGTAGTTTCGAATGAGCTATAGTATATCCAAATATGTCATGTATTCGCGGAGAAACACCCCTCTGAGTCTTCCATGTCCCAAAAAATATTCAAAAAATTTTTTTCTAAAATTTATACAAATATATAGGGTTACTGTAGAATCCGCTTAGAACAAGTTTTATAGACTGTTTTTAATGTAGTTTCGAATGAGCTATAGTATATCCAAATATGTCATGTATTCGCGGAGAAACACCCCTCTGAGTCTTCCATGTCCCAAAAAATATTCAAAAAAATTTTTTCTAAAATTTTCACAAATATATAGGGTTACTGTAGAATCCGCTTAGAACAAGTTTTATAGACTGTTTTTAATGTAGTTTCGAATGAGCTATAGTATATCCAAATATGTCATGTATTCGCGGAGAAACACCCCTCTGAGTCTTCCATGTCCCAAAAAATATTCAAAAAAATTTATTCTAAAATTTTCACAAATATATAGGGTTACTGTAGAATCCGCTTAGAACAAGTTTTATAGACTGTTTTTAATGTAGTTTCGAATGAGCTATAGTATATCCAAATATTTCATGTATTCGCGGAGAAACACCCCTCTGAGTCTTCCATGTCCCAAAAAATATTCAAAAAATTTGTTTCCAAAATTTTTACAAATAGATAGGGTTACTGTAGAATCCGCTTAGAACAAGTTTAATAGACTGTTTTTAATGTAGTTTCGAATGAGCTATAGTATATCCAAATATGTCATGTATTCGCGGAGAAACACCCCTCTGAGTCTTCCATGTCCCAAAAAATATTCAAAAAATTTTTTTCCAAAATTTTTACAAATAGATAGGGTACTGCAGAATCCGCTTAGAATACGTTTTATAGACTGTTTTTAATGTCGTTTCGAATGAGCTATAGTATATCCAAATATGTCATGTATTCGCGGAGAAACACCCCTCTGAGTCTTCCATGTCCCAAAAAATATTCAAAAAATTTTTTTCTAAAATTTATACAAATATATAGGGTTACTGTAGAATCCGCTTAGAACAAGTTTTATAGACTGTTTTTAATGTAGTTTCGAATGAGCTATAGTATATCCAAATATGTCATGTATTCGCGGAGAAACACCCCTCTGAGTCTTCCATGTCCCAAAAAATATGTAAAAAAATTTTTTCTAAAATTTTCACAAATATATAGGGTTACTGTAGAATCCGCTTAGAACAAGTTTTATAGACTGTTTTTAATGTAGTTTCGAATGAGCTATAGTATATCCAAATATGTCATGTATTCGCGGAGAAACACCCCTCTGAGTCTTCCATGTCCCAAAAAATATTCAAAAAAATTTTTTCTAAAATTTTCACAAATATATAGGGTTACTGTAGAATCCGCTTAGAACAAGTTTTATAGACTGTTTTTAATGTAGTTTCGAATGAGCTATAGTATATCCAAATATTTCATGTATTCGCGGAGAAACACCCCTCTGAGTCTTCCATGTCCCAAAAAATATTCAAAAAATTTGTTTCCAAAATTTTTACAAATAGATAGGGTTACTGTAGAATCCGCTTAGAACAAGTTTAATAGACTGTTTTTAATGTAGTTTCGAATGAGCTATAGTATATCTAAATATGTCATGTATTCGCGGAGAAACACCCTTCTGAGTCTTCCATGTCCAAAAAATATTCAAAAAAATTTTTTCTAAAATTTTCACAAATATATAGGGTTACTGTAGAATCCGCTTAGAACAAGTTTAATAGACTGTTTTTAATGTAGTTTCGAATGAGCTATAGTATATCTAAATATGTCATGTATTCGCTGAGAAACACCCTTCTGAGTCTTCCATGTCCAAAATATACAAAAAAATTTTTTCTAAAATTTTCACAAATATATATGGTTACTGTAGAATCCGCTTAGAACAAGTTTTATAGACTGTTTTTAATGTAGCTTCGAATGAGCTATAGTATATCCAAATATGTCATGTATTCGCGGAGAAACACCCCTCTGAGTCTTCCATGTCCCAAAAAATATTCAAAAAAATTTTTTCCAAAATTTTTACAAATAGATAGGGTTACTGTAGAATCCGCTTAGAACAAGTTTAATAGACTGTTTTTAATGTAGTTTCGAATGAGCTATAGTATATCCAAATATGTCATGTATTCGCGGAGAAACACCCTTCTGAGTCATTCATGTCCCAAAAAATATTCAAAAAATTTTCACAAATATATAGGGTTACTGTAGAATCCGCTTAGAACAAGTTTTATAGACTGTTTTTAATGTAGTTTCGAATGAGCTATAGTATATCCAAATATGTCATGTATTCGCGGAGAAACACCCCTCTGAGTCTTCCATGTCCCAAAAAATATTCAAAAAATTTTTTCTAAAATTTTCACAAATATATAGGGTTACTGTAGAATCCGCTTAGAACAAGTTTTATAGACTGTTTTTAATGTAGTTTCGAATGAGCTATAGTATATCCAAATATGTCATGTATTCGCGGAGAAACACCCCTCTGAGTCATTCATGTCCCAAAAAATATTCAAAAAATTTTCACAAATATATAGGGTTACTTTAGAATCCGCTTAGAACAAGTTTTATAGACTGTTTTTAATGTAGTTTCGAATGAGCTATAGTATATCCAAATATGTCATGTATTCGCGGAGAAACACCCCTCTGAGTCTTCCATGTCCCAAAAAATATTCAAAAAATTTTTTTCTAAAATTTATACAAATATATAGGGTTACTGTAGAATCCGTTTAGAACAAGTTTTATAGACTGTTTTTAATGTAGTTTCGAATGAGCTATAGTATATCCAAATATGTCATGTATTCGCGGAGAAACACCCCTCTGAGTCTTCCATGTCCCAAAAAATATTCAAAAAAATTTTTTCTAAAATTTTCACAAATATATAGGGTTACTGTAGAATCCGCTTAGAACAAGTTTTATAGACTGTTTTTAATGTAGTTTCGAATGAGCTATAGTATATCCATATATGTCATGTATTCGCGGAGAAACACCCCTCTGAGTCATTCATGTCCCAAAAAATATTCAAAAAATTTTCACAAATATATAGGGTTACTTTAGAATCCGCTTAGAACAAGTTTTATAGACTGTTTTTAATGTAGTTTCGAATGAGCTATAGTATATCCAAATATGTCATGTATTAATCGGAGAAACACCCCTCTGAGTCTTCCATGTCCCAAAAAATATTCAAAAAAATTTTTTCTAAAATTTTCACAAATATATAGGGTTACTGTAGAATCCGCTTAGAACAAGTTTTATAGACTGTTTTTAATGTAGTTTCGAATGAGCTATAGTATATCCAAATATTTCATGTATTCGCGGAGAAACACCCCTCTGAGTCTTCCATGTCCCAAAAAATATTCAAAAAATTTGTTTCCAAAATTTTTACAAATAGATAGGGTTAATGTAGAATCCGCTTAGAACAAGTTTAATAGACTGTTTTTAATGTAGTTTCGAATGAGCTATAGAATATCTAAATATGTCATGTATTCGCGGAGAAACACCCTTCTGAGTCTTCCATGTCCAAAAAATATTCAAAAAAATTTTTTCTAAAATTTTCACAAATATATAGGGTTACTGTAGAATCCGCTTAGAACAAGTTTAATAGACTGTTTTTAATGTAGTTTCGAATGAGCTATAGTATATCTAAATATGTCATGTATTCGCTGAGAAACACCCTTCTGAGTCTTCCATGTCCAAAATATACAAAAAAATTTTTTCTAAAATTTTCACAAATATATATGGTTACTTTAGAATCCGCTTAGAACAAGTTTTATAGACTGTTTTTAATGTAGCTTCGAATGAGCTATAGTATATCCAAATATGTCATGTATTCGCGGAGAAACACCCCTCTGAGTCTTCCATGTCCCAAAAAATATTCAAAATTTTTTTCCAAAATTTTTACAAATAGATAGGGTTACTGTAGAATCCGCTTAGAACAAGTTTAATAGACTGTTTTTAATGTAGTTTCGAATGAGCTATAGTATATCCAAATATGTCATGTATTCGCGGAGAAACACCCCTCTGAGTCATCCATGTCCCAAAAAATATTCAAAAAATTTTCACAAATATATAGGGTTACTTTAGAATCCGCTTAGAACAAGTTTTATAGACTGTTTTTAATGTAGTTTCGAATGAGCTATAGTATATCCAAATATGTCATGTATTCGCGGAGAAACACCCCTCTGAGTCTTCCATGTCCCAAAAAATATTCAAAAAATTTTTTTCTAAAATTTATACAAATATATAGGGTTACTGTAGAATCCGCTTAGAACAAGTTTTATAGACTGTTTTTAATGTAGTTTCGAATGAGCTATAGTATATCCAAATATGTCATGTATTCGCGGAGAAACACCCCTCTGAGTCTTCCATGTCCCAAAAAATATTCAAAAAAATTTTTTCTAAAATTTTCACAAATATATAGGGTTACTGTAGAATCCGCTTAGAACAAGTTTTATAGACTGTTTTTAATGTAGTTTCGAATGAGCTATAGTATATCCAAATATGTCATGTATTCGCGGAGAAACACCCCTCTGAGTCTTCCATGTCCCAAAAAATATTCAAAAAAATTTATTCTAAAATTTTCACAAATATATAGGGTTACTGTAGAATCCGCTTAGAACAAGTTTTATAGACTGTTTTTAATGTAGTTTCGAATGAGCTATAGTATATCCAAATATTTCATGTATTCGCGGAGAAACACCCCTCTGAGTCTTCCATGTCCCAAAAAATATTCAAAAAATTTGCTTCCAAAATTTTTACAAATAGATAGGGTTACTGTAGAATCCGCTTAGAACAAGTTTAATAGACTGTTTTTAATGTAGTTTCGAATGAGCTATAGTATATCCAAATATGTCATGTATTCGCGGAGAAACACCCCTCTGAGTCTTCCATGTCCCAAAAAATATTCAAAAAATTTTTTTCCAAAATTTTTACAAATAGATAGGGTACTGCAGAATCCGCTTAGAATACGTTTTATAGACTGTTTTTAATGTCGTTTCGAATGAGCTATAGTATATCCAAATATGTCATGTATTCGCGGAGAAACACCCCTCTGAGTCTTCCATGTCCCAAAAAATATTCAAAAAATTTTTTTCTAAAATTTATACAAATATATAGGGTTACTGTAGAATCCGCTTAGAACAAGTTTTATAGAATGTTTTTAATGTAGTTTCGAATGAGCTATAGTATATCCAAATATGTCATGTATTCGCGGAGAAACACCCCTCTGAGTCTTCCATGTCCCAAAAAATATGTAAAAAAATTTTTTCTAAAATTTTCACAAATATATAGGGTTACTGTAGAATCCGCTTAGAACAAGTTTTATAGACTGTTTTTAATGTAGTTTCGAATGAGCTATAGTATATCCAAATATGTCATGTATTCGCGGAGAAACACCCCTCTGAGTCTTCCATGTCCCAAAAAATATTCAAAAAAATTTTTTCTAAAATTTTCACAAATATATAGGGTTACTGTAGAATCCGCTTAGAACAAGTTTTATAGACTGTTTTTAATGTAGTTTCGAATGAGCTATAGTATATCCAAATATTTCATGTATTCGCGGAGAAACACCCCTCTGAGTCTTCCATGTCCCAAAAAATATTCAAAAAATTTGTTTCCAAAATTTTTACAAATAGATAGGGTTACTGTAGAATCCGCTTAGAACAAGTTTAATAGACTGTTTTTAATGTAGTTTCGAATGAGCTATAGTATATCTAAATATGTCATGTATTCGCGGAGAAACACCCTTCTGAGTCTTCCATGTCCAAAAAATATTCAAAAAAATTTTTTCTAAAATTTTCACAAATATATAGGGTTACTGTAGAATCCGCTTAGAACAAGTTTAATAGACTGTTTTTAATGTAGTTTCGAATGAGCTATAGTATATCTAAATATGTCATGTATTCGCTGAGAAACACCCTTCTGAGTCTTCCATGTCCAAAATATACAAAAAAATTTTTTCTAAAATTTTCACAAATATATAGGGTTACTGTAGAATCCGCTTAGAACAAGTTTTATAGACTGTTTTTAATGTAGTTTCGAATGAGCTATAGTATATCCAAATATTTCATGTATTCGCGGAGAAACACCCCTCTGAGTCTTCCATGTCCCAAAATATATTCAAAAAATTTGTTTCCAAAATTTTTACAAATAGATAGGGTTACTGTAGAATCCGCTTAGAACAAGTTTAATAGACTGTTTTTAATGTAGTTTCGAATGAGCTATAGTATATCTAAATATGTCATGTATTCGCGGAGAAACACCCTTCTGAGTCTTCCATGTCCAAAAAATATTCAAAAAAATTTTTTCTAAAATTTTCACAAATATATAGGGTTACTGTAGAATCCGCTTAGAACAAGTTTAATAGACTGTTTTTAATGTAGTTTCGAATGAGCTATAGTATATCTAAATATGTCATGTATTCGCTGAGAAACACCCTTCTGAGTCTTCCATGTCCAAAATATACAAAAAAATTTTTTCTAAAATTTTCACAAATATATATGGTTACTGTAGAATCCGCTTAGAACAAGTTTTATAGACTGTTTTTAATGTAGCTTCGAATGAGCTATAGTATATCCAAATATGTCATGTATTCGCGGAGAAACACCCCTCTGAGTCTTCCATGTCCCAAAAAATATTCAAAAAAATTTTTTCCAAAATTTTTACAAATAGATAGGGTTACTGTAGAATCCGCTTAGAACAAGTTTAATAGACTGTTTTTAATGTAGTTTCGAATGAGCTATAGTATATCCAAATATGTCATGTATTCGCGGAGAAACACCCTTCTGAGTCATTCATGTCCCAAAAAATATTCAAAAAATTTTCACAAATATATAGGGTTACTGTAGAATCCGCTTAGAACAAGTTTTATAGACTGTTTTTAATGTAGTTTCGAATGAGCTATAGTATATCCAAATATGTCATGTATTCGCGGAGAAACACCCCTCTGAGTCTTCCATGTCCCAAAAAATATTCAAAAAATTTTTTCTAAAATTTTCACAAATATATAGGGTTACTGTAGAATCCGCTTAGAACAAGTTTTATAGACTGTTTTTAATGTAGTTTCGAATGAGCTATAGTATATCCAAATATGTCATGTATTCGCGGAGAAACACCCCTCTGAGTCATTCATGTCCCAAAAAATATTCAAAAAATTTTCACAAATATATAGGGTTACTTTAGAATCCGCTTAGAACAAGTTTTATAGACTGTTTTTAATGTAGTTTCGAATGAGCTATAGTATATCCAAATATGTCATGTATTCGCGGAGAAACACCCCTCTGAGTCTTCCATGTCCCAAAAAATATTCAAAAAATTTGTTTCCAAAATTTTTACAAATAGATAGGGTTACTGTAGAATCCGCTTAGAACAAGTTTTATAGACTGTTTTTAATGTAGTTTCGTATGAGCTATAGTATATCTAAATATGTCATGTATTCGCTGAGAAACACCCTTCTGAGTCTTCCATGTCCAAAATATACAAAAAAATTTTTTCTAAAATTTTCACAAATATATATGGTTACTGTAGAATCCGCTTAGAACAAGTTTTATAGACTGTTTTTAATGTAGCTTCGAATGAGCTATAGTATATCCAAATATGTCATGTATTCGCGGAGAAACACCCCTCTGAGTCTTCCATGTCCCAAAAAATATTCAAAAAATTTTTTTCCAAAATTTTTACAAATAGATAGGGTTACTGTAGAATCCGCTTAGAACAAGTTTAATAGACTGTTTTTAATGTAGTTTCGAATGAGCTATAGTATATCCAAATATGTCATGTATTCGCGGAGAAACACCCTTCTGAGTCATTCATGTCCCAAAAAATATTCAAAAAATTTCCACAAATATATAGGGTTACTGTAGAATCCGCTTAGAACAAGTTTTATAGACTGTTTTTAATGTAGTTTCGAATGAGCTATAGTATATCCATATATGTCATGTATTCGCGGAGAAACACCCCTCTGAGTCATTCATGTCCCAAAAAATATTCAAAAAATTTTCACAAATATATAGGGTTACTTTAGAATCCGCTTAGAACAAGTTTTATAGACTGTTTTTAATGTAGTTTCGAATGAGCTATAGTATATCCAAATATGTCATGTATTCGCGGAGAAACACCCCTCTGAGTCTTCCATGTCCCAAAAAATATTCAAAAAATTTTTTTCTAAAATTTTCACAAATATATAGGGTTACTGTAGAATCCGCTTAGAACAAGTTTTATAGACTGTTTTTAATGTAGTTTCGAATGAGCTATAGTATATCCAAATATTTCATGTATTCGCGGAGAAACACCCCTCTGAGTCTTCCATGTCCCAAAAAATATTCAAAAAATTTGTTTCCAAAATTTTTACAAATAGATAGGGTTACTGTAGAATCCGCTTAGAACAAGTTTAATAGACTGTTTTTAATGTAGTTTCGAATGAGCTATAGTATATCTAAATATGTCATGTATTCGCGGAGAAACACCCTTCTGAGTCATTCATGTCCCAAAAAATATTCAAAAAATTTTCACAAATATATAGGGTTACTTTAGAATCCGCTTAGAAAAAGTTTTATAGACTGTTTTTAATGTAGTTTCGAATGAGCTATAGTATATCCAAATATGTCATGTATTCGCGGAGAAACACCCCTCTGAGTCTTCCATGTCCCAAAAAATATTCAAAAAATTTTTTTCTAAAATTTTCACAAATATATAGGGTTACTGTAGAATCCGCTTAGAACAAGTTTTATAGACTGTTTTTAATGTAGTTTCGGCTGAGCTATAGTATATCCAAATGTCATGTATTCGCGGAGAAACACCCCTCTGAGTCTTCCATGTCCCAAAAAATATTCAAAAAAATTTTTTCTAAAATTTTCACAAATATATAGGGTTACTGTAGAATCCGCTTAGAACAAGTTTTATAGACTGTTTTTAATGTAGTTTCGAATGAGCTATAGTATATCCAAATATGTCATGTATTCGCGGAGAAACACCCCTCTGAGTCTTCCATGTCCCAAAAAATATTCAAAAAAATTTTTCTAAAATTTTCACAAATATATAGGGTTACTGTAGAATCCGCTTAGAACAAGTTTTATAGACTGTTTTTAATGTAGTTTCGAATGAGCTATAGTATATCCAAATATTTCATGTATTCGCGGAGAAACACCCCTCTGAGTCTTCCATGTCCCAAAAAATATTCAAAAAATTTGTTTCCAAAATTTTTACAAATAGATAGGGTTACATTAGAATCCGCTTAGAACAAGTTTAATAGACTGTTTTTAATGTAGTTTCGAATGAGCTATAGTATATCTAAATATGTCATGTATTCGCGGAGAAACACCCTTCTGAGTCTTCCATGTCCAAAAAATATTCAAAAAAATTTTTTCTAAAATTTTCACAAATATATAGGGTTACTGTAGAATTCGCTTAGAACAAGTTTAATAGACTGTTTTTAATGTAGTTTCGAATGAGCTATAGTATATCTAAATATGTCATGTATTCGCTGAGAAACACCCTTCTGAGTTTTCCATGTCCAAAATATACAAAAAAATTTTTTCTAAAATTTTCACAAATATATATGGTTACTGTAGAATCCGCTTAGAACAAGTTTTATAGACTGTTTTTAATGTAGCTTCGAATGAGCTATAGTATATCCAAATATGTCATGTATTCGCGGAGAAACACCCCTCTGAGTCTTCCATGTCCCAAAAAATATTCAAAAAATTTTTTCTAAAATTTTCACAAATATATATGGTTACTGTAGAATCCGCTTAGAACAAGTTTTATAGACTGTTTTTAATGTAGCTTCGAATGAGCTATAGTATATCCAAATATGTCATGTATTCGCGGAGAAACACCCCTCTGAGTCTTCCATGTCCCAAAAAATATTCAAAAAATTTTTTTCCAAAATTTTTACAAATAGATAGGGTACTGCAGAATCCGCTTAGAATACGTTTTATAGACTGTTTTTAATGTCGTTTCGAATGAGCTATAGTATATCCAAATATGTCATGTATTCGCGGAGAAACACCCCTCTGAGTCTTCCATGTCCCAAAAAATATTCAAAAAATTTTTTCTAAAATTTTCACAAATATATAGGGTTACTGTAGAATCCGCTTAGAACAAGTTTTATAGACTGTTTTTAATGTAGTTTCGAATGAGCTATAGTATATTCAAATATGTCATGTATTCGCGGAGAAACACCCCTCTGAGTCTTCCATGTCCCAAAAATATTCAAAAAATTTATTTCTAAAATTTTCACAAATATATAGGGTTACTGTAGAATCCGCTTAGAACAAGTTTTATAGACTGTTATTAATGTAGTTTCGAATGAGCTATAGTATATCCAAATATGTAATGTATTCGCGGAGAAACACCCCTCTGAGTCTTCCATGTCCCAAAAAATATTCATAAAATTTTTTTCAAAAATTTTCACAAATATATAGGGTTACTGTAGAATCAGCTTAGAACAAGTTTTATAGACTGTTTTTAATGTAGTTTCGAATGAGCTATAGTATATTCAAATATGTCATGTATTCGCGGAGAAACACCCCTCTGAGTCTTCCATGTCCCAAAAATATTCAAAAAATTTATTTCTAAAATTTTCACAAATATATAGGGTTACTGTAGAATCCGCTTAGAACAAGTTTTATAGACTGTTTTTAATGTAGTTTCGAATGAGCTATAGTATATCCAAATATGTCATGTATTCGCGGAGAAACACCCTTCTGAGTCTTCCATGTCCCAAAAAATATTCAAAAAATTTTTTCTAAAATTTTCACAAATATATATGGTTACTGTAGAATCCGCTTAGAACAAGTTTTATAGACTGTTTTTAATGTAGCTTCGAATGAGCTATAGTATATCCAAATATGTCATGTATTCGCGGAGAAACACCCCTCTGAGTCTTCCATGTCCCAAAAAATATTCAAAAAATTTTTTTCCAAAATTTTTACAAATAGATAGGGTACTGCAGAATCCGCTTAGAATACGTTTTATAGACTGTTTTTAATGTCGTTTCGAATGAGCTATAGTATATCCAAATATGTCATGTATTCGCGGAGAAACACCCCTCTGAGTCTTCCATGTCCCAAAAAATATTCAAAAAATTTTTTCTAAAATTTTCACAAATATATAGGGTTACTGTAGAATCCGCTTAGAACAAGTTTTATAGACTGTTTTTAATGTAGTTTCGAATGAGCTATAGTATATTCAAATATGTCATGTATTCGCGGAGAAACACCCCTCTGAGTCTTCCATGTCCCAAAAATATTCAAAAAATTTATTTCTAAAATTTTCACAAATATATAGGGTTACTGTAGAATCCGCTTAGAACAAGTTTTATAGACTGTTATTAATGTAGTTTCGAATGAGCTATAGTATATCCAAATATGTAATGTATTCGCGGAGAAACACCCCTCTGAGTCTTCCATGTCCCAAAAAATATTCATAAAATTTTTTTCAAAAATTTTCACAAATATATAGGGTTACTGTAGAATCAGCTTAGAACAAGTTTTATAGACTGTTTTTAATGTAGTTTCGAATGAGCTATAGTATATCCAAATATGTCATGTATTCGCGGAGAAACACCCCTCTGAGTCTTCCATGTCCCAAAAAATATTCATAAAATTTTTTTCAAAAATTTTCACAAATATATAGGGTTACTGTAGAATCCGCTTAGAACAAGTTTTATAGACTGTTTTTAATGTAGTTTCGAATGAGCTATAGTATATCCAAATATGTCATGTATTCGCGGAGAAACACACCTCTGAGTCTTCCATGTCCCAAAAAATATTCAAAAAAATTTTTTCTAAAATTTTCACAAATATATAGGGTTACTGTAGAATCCGCTTAGAACAAGTTTTATAGACTGTTTTTAATGTAGTTTCGAATGAGCTATAGTATATCCAAATATTTCATGTATTCGCGGAGAAACACCCCTCTGAGTCTTCCATGTCCCAAAAAATATTCAAAAAATTTGTTTCCAAAATTTTTACAAATAGATAGGGTTACATTAGAATCCGCTTAGAACAAGTTTAATAGACTGTTTTTAATGTAGTTTCGAATGAGCTATAGTATATCTAAATATGTCATGTATTCGCGGAGAAACACCCTTCTGAGTCTTCCATGTCCAAAAAATATTCAAAAAAATTTTTTCTAAAATTTTCACAAATATATAGGGTTACTGTAGAATCCGCTTAGAACAAGTTTAATAGACTGTTTTTAATGTAGTTTCGAATGAGCTATAGTATATCTAAATATGTCATGTATTCGCTGAGAAACACCCTTCTGAGTTTTCCATGTCCAAAATATACAAAAAAATTTTTTCTAAAATTTTCACAAATATATATGGTTACTGTAGAATCCGCTTAGAACAAGTTTTATAGACTGTTTTTAATGTAGCTTCGAATGAGCTATAGTATATCCAAATATGTCATGTATTCGCGGAGAAACACCCCTCTGAGTCTTCCATGTCCCAAAAAATATTCAAAAAATTTTTTCTAAAATTTTCACAAATATATATGGTTACTGTAGAATCCGCTTAGAACAAGTTTTATAGACTGTTTTTAATGTAGCTTCGAATGAGCTATAGTATATCCAAATATGTCATGTATTCGCGGAGAAACACCCCTCTGAGTCTTCCATGTCCCAAAAAATATTCAAAAAATTTTTTTCCAAAATTTTTACAAATAGATAGGGTACTGCAGAATCCGCTTAGAATACGTTTTATAGACTGTTTTTAATGTCGTTTCGAATGAGCTATAGTATATCCAAATATGTCATGTATTCGCGGAGAAACACCCCTCTGAGTCTTCCATGTCCCAAAAAATATTCAAAAAATTTTTTCTAAAATTTTCACAAATATATAGGGTTACTGTAGAATCCGCTTAGAACAAGTTTTATAGACTGTTTTTAATGTAGTTTCGAATGAGCTATAGTATATTCAAATATGTCATGTATTCGCGGAGAAACACCCCTCTGAGTCTTCCATGTCCCAAAAATATTCAAAAAATTTATTTCTAAAATTTTCACAAATATATAGGGTTACTGTAGAATCCGCTTAGAACAAGTTTTATAGACTGTTATTAATGTAGTTTCGAATGAGCTATAGTATATCCAAATATGTAATGTATTCGCGGAGAAACACCCCTCTGAGTCTTCCATGTCCCAAAAAATATTCATAAAATTTTTTTCAAAAATTTACACAAATATATAGGGTTACTGTAGAATCAGCTTAGAACAAGTTTTATAGACTGTTTTTAATGTAGTTTCGAATGAGCTATAGTATATTCAAATATGTCATGTATTCGCGGAGAAACACCCCTCTGAGTCTTCCATGTCCCAAAAATATTCAAAAAATTTATTTCTAAAATTTTCACAAATATATAGGGTTACTGTAGAATCCGCTTAGAACAAGTTTTATAGACTGTTTTTAATGTAGTTTCGAATGAGCTATAGTATATCCAAATATGTCATGTATTCGCGGAGAAACACCCTTCTGAGTCTTCCATGTCCCAAAAAATATTCAAAAAATTTTTTCTAAAATTTTCACAAATATATATGGTTACTGTAGAATCCGCTTAGAACAAGTTTTATAGACTGTTTTTAATGTAGCTTCGAATGAGCTATAGTATATCCAAATATGTCATGTATTCGCGGAGAAACACCCCTCTGAGTCTTCCATGTCCCAAAAAATATTCAAAAAATTTTTTTCCAAAATTTTTACAAATAGATAGGGTACTGCAGAATCCGCTTAGAATACGTTTTATAGACTGTTTTTAATGTCGTTTCGAATGAGCTATAGTATATCCAAATATGTCATGTATTCGCGGAGAAACACCCCTCTGAGTCTTCCATGTCCCAAAAAATATTCAAAAAATTTTTTCTAAAATTTTCACAAATATATAGGGTTACTGTAGAATCCGCTTAGAACAAGTTTTATAGACTGTTTTTAATGTAGTTTCGAATGAGCTATAGTATATTCAAATATGTCATGTATTCGCGGAGAAACACCCCTCTGAGTCTTCCATGTCCCAAAAATATTCAAAAAATTTATTTCTAAAATTTTCACAAATATATAGGGTTACTGTAGAATCCGCTTAGAACAAGTTTTATAGACTGTTATTAATGTAGTTTCGAATGAGCTATAGTATATCCAAATATGTAATGTATTCGCGGAGAAACACCCCTCTGAGTCTTCCATGTCCCAAAAAATATTCATAAAATTTTTTTCAAAAATTTTCACAAATATATAGGGTTACTGTAGAATCAGCTTAGAACAAGTTTTATAGACTGTTTTTAATGTAGTTTCGAATGAGCTATAGTATATTCAAATATGTCATGTATTCGCGGAGAAACACCCCTCTGAGTCTTCCATGTCCCAAAAATATTCAAAAAATTTATTTCTAAAATTTTCACAAATATATAGGGTTACTGTAGAATCCGCTTAGAACAAGTTTTATAGACTGTTTTTAATGTAGTTTCGAATGAGCTATAGTATATCCAAATATGTCATGTATTCGCGGAGAAACACCCTTCTGAGTCATTCATGTCCCAAAAAATATTCAAAAAATTTTTTTCAAAAATTTTCACAAATATATAGGGTTACTGTAGAATCAGCTTAGAACAAGTTTTATAGACTGTTTTTAATGTAGTTTCGAATGAGCGATAGTATATCCAAATATGTCATGTATTCGCGGAGAAACACCTTTCTGAGTCTTCCATGTCCCAAAAAATATTCAAAAAATTTTTTTCAAAAATTTTCACAAATATATAGGGTTACTGTAGAATCAGCTTAGAACAAGTTTTATAGACTATTTTTAATGTAGTTTCGAATGAGCTATAGTATATCCAAATATGTCATGTAAACGCGGAGAAACACCCCTCTGAGTCTTCCATGTCCCAAAAATATTCAAAAAATTTAATTCTAAAATTTTCACAAATATATAGGGTTACTGTAGAATCCGCTTAGAACAAGTTTTATAGACTGTTATTAATGTAGTTTCGAATGAGCTATAGTATATCCAAATATGTCATGTATTCGCGGAGAAACACCCCTCTGAGTCTTCCATGTCCCAAAAAATATTCAAAAAATTTTATTCAAAAATTTTCACAAATATATAGGGTTACTGTAGAATCAGCTTAGAACAAGTTTTATAGACTGTTTTTAATGTAGTTTCGAATGATCTATAGTATATTCAAATATGTCATGTATTCGCGGAGAAACACCCCTCTGAGTCTTCCATGTCCCAAAAAATATTCAAAAAATTTTTTTCTAAAATTTTCACAATCATATAGGGTTACTGTAGAATCCGCATAGAACAAGTTTTATAGATTGTTTTTAATGTAGTTTCGAATGAGCTATAGTATATCCAAATATGTCATGTATTCGCGGAGAAACACCCCTCTGAGTCTTCCATGTCCCAAAAAATATTCAAAAAATTTTTTTCAAAAATTTTCACAAATATATAGGGTTACTGTAGAATCAGATTAGAACAAGTTTTATAGACTGTTTTTAATGTAGTTTCGAATGAGCTATAGTATATTCAAATATGTCATGTATTAACGGAGAAACACCCCTCTGAGTCTTCCATGTCCCAAAAAATATTCAAAAAATTTTTTTCTAAAATTTTCACAAATATATAGGGTTATGTAGAATCCGCATAGAACAAGTTTTATAGACTGTTTTTAATGTAGTTTCGAATGAGCTATAGTATATACAAATATGTCATGTATTAACGGAGAAACACACCTCTGAGTCTTCCATGTCCCATAAATATTCAAAAAAATTTTTTCTAAAATTTTCACAAATAGATGGGTTAATGTAGAATCCGCTTAGAATACGTTTTATAGACTGTTTTTAATGTCGTTTCGAATGAGCTATAGTATATCCAAATATGTCATGTATTCGCGGAGAAACACCCCTCTGAGTCTTCCATGTCCCAAAAAATATTCAAAAAATTTTTTCTAAAATTTTCACAAATATATAGGGTTACTGTAGAATTCGCTTAGAACAAGTTTTATAGACTGTTTTTAATGTAGTTTCGAATGAGCTATAGTATATTCAAATATGTCATGTATTCGCGGAGAAACACCCCTCTGAGTCTTCCATGTCCCAAAAATATTCAAAAAATTTATTTCTAAAATTTTCACAAATATATAGGGTTACTGTAGAATCCGCTTAGAACAAGTTTTATAGACTGTTATTAATGTAGTTTCGAATGAGCTTTAGTATATCCAAATATGTCATGTATTCGCGGAGAAACACCCCTCTGAGTCTTCCATGTCCCAAAAAATATTCAAAAAATTTTTTCTAAAATTTTCACAAATATATAGGGTTACTGTAGAATTCGCTTAGAACAAGTTTTATAGACTGTTTTTAATGTAGTTTCGAATGAGCTATAGTATATTCAAATATGTCATGTATTCGCGGAGAAACACCCCTCTGAGTCTTCCATGTCCCAAAAATATTCAAAAAATTTATTTCTAAAATTTTCACAAATATATAGGGTTACTGTAGAATCCGCTTAGAACAAGTTTTATAGACTGTTATTAATGTAGTTTCGAATGAGCTATAGTATATCCAAATATGTCATGTAAACGCGGAGAAACACCCCTCTGAGTCTTCCATGTCCCAAAAATATTCATAAAATTTATTTCTAAAATTTTCACAAATATATAGGGTTACTGTAGAATCCGCTTAGAACAAGTTTTATAGACTGTTATTAATGTAGTTTCGAATGAGCGATAGTATATCCAAATATGTCATGTATTCGCGGAGAAACACCTTTCTGAGTCTTCCATGTCCCAAAAAATATTCAAAAAATTTTTTTCAAAAATTTTCACAAATATATAGGGTTACTGTAGAATCAGCTTAGAACAAGTTTTATAGACTATTTTTAATGTAGTTTCGAATGAGCTATAGTATATCCAAATATGTCATGTAAACGCGGAGAAACACCCCTCTGAGTCTTCCATGTCCCAAAAATATTCAAAAAATTTATTTCTAAAATTTTCACAAATATATAGGGTTACTGTAGAATCCGCTTAGAACAAGTTTTATAGACTGTTATTAATGTAGTTTAGAATGAGCTATAGTATATCCAAATATGTCATGTATTCGCGGAGAAACACCCCTCTGAGTCTTCCATGTCCCAAAAAATATTCAAAAAATTTTTTTCAAAAATTTTCACAAATATATAGGGTTACTGTAGAATCAGCTTAGAACAAGTTTTATAGACTGTTTTTAATGTAGTTTCGAATGATCTATAGTATATTCAAATATGTCATGTATTCGCGGAGAAACACCCCTCTGAGTCTTCCATGTCCCAAAAAATATTCAAAAAATTTTTTTCTAAAATTTTCACAATCATATAGGGTTACTGTAGAATCCGCATAGAACAAGTTTTATAGATTGTTTTTAATGTAGTTTCGAATGAGCTATAGTATATCCAAATATGTCATGTATTCGCGGAGAAACACCCCTCTGAGTCTTCCATGTCCCAAAAAATATTCAAAAAATTTTTTTCAAAAATTTTCACAAATATATAGGGTTACTGTAGAATCAGATTAGAACAAGTTTTATAGACTGTTTTTAATGTAGTTTCGAATGAGCTATAGTATATTCAAATATGTCATGTATTAACGGAGAAACACCCCTCTGAGTCTTCCATGTCCCAAAAAATATTCAAAAAATTTTTTTCTAAAATTTTCACAAATATATAGGGTTATGTAGAATCCGCATAGAACAAGTTTTATAGACTGTTTTTAATGTAGTTTCGAATGAGCTATAGTATATACAAATATGTCATGTATTAACGGAGAAACACACCTCTGAGTCTTCCATGTCCCATAAATATTCAAAAAAGTTTTTTCTAAAATTTTCACAAATAGATGGGTTAATGTAGAATCCGCTTAGAATACGTTTTATAGACTGTTTTTAATGTCGTTTCGAATGAGCTATAGTATATCCAAATATGTCATGTATTCGCGGAGAAACACCCCTCTGAGTCTTCCATGTCCCAAAAAATATTCAAAAAATTTTTTCTAAAATTTTCACAAATATATAGGGTTACTGTAGAATTCGCTTAGAACAAGTTTTATAGACTGTTTTTAATGTAGTTTCGAATGAGCTATAGTATATTCAAATATGTCATGTATTCGCGGAGAAACACCCCTCTGAGTCTTCCATGTCCCAAAAATATTCAAAAAATTTTTTTCTAAAATTTTCACAAATATATAGGGTTACTGTAGAATCCGCATAGAACAAGTTTTATAGACTGTTTTTAATGTAGTTTCGAATGAGCTATAGTATATACAAATATGTCATGTATTAAAGGAGAAACACACCTCTGAGTCTTCCATGTCCCATAAATATTCAAAAAAATTTTTTCTAAAATTTTCACAAATAGATGGGTTAATGTAGAATCCGCTTAGAATACGTTTTATAGACTGTTTTTAATGTCGTTTCGAATGAGCTATAGTATATCCAAATATGTCATGTATTCGCGGAGAAACACCCCTCTGAGTCTTCCATGTCCCAAAAAATATTCAAAAAATTTTTTCTAAAATTTTCACAAATATATAGGGTTACTGTAGAATCCGCATAGAACAAGTTTTATAGACTGTTTTTAATGTAGTTTCGAATGAGCTATAGTATATCCAAATATGTCATGTATTCGCGGAGAAACACCCCTCTGAGTCTTCCATGTCCCAAAAAATATTCAAAAAATTTTTTTCTAAAATTTTCACAAATATATAAGGTTACTGTAGAATCCGCTTAGAACAAGTTTTATAGACTGTTTTTAATGTAGTTTCGAATGAGCTATAGTATATTCAAATATGTCATGTATTCGCGGAGAAACACCCCTCTGAGTCTTCCATGTCTCAAAAAATATTCAAAAAATTTTTTTCTAAATTTTCACAAATATATAGGGTTACTGTAGAATCCGCATAGAACAAGTTTTATAGACTGTTTTTAATGTAGTTTCGAATGAGCTGAGTATATCCAAATATGTCATGTATTCGCGGAGAAACACCCCTCTGAGTCTTCCATGTCCCAAAAATATTCAAAAAATTTATTTCTAAAATTTTCACAAATATATAGGGTTACTGTAGAATCCGCTTAGAACAAGTTTTATAGACTGTTATTAATGTAGTTTCGAATGAGCTATAGTATATACAAATATGTCATGTATTAACGGAGAAACACACCTCTGAGTCTTCCATGTCCCATAAATATTCAAAAAAATTTTTTCTAAAATTTTCACAAATAGATGGGTTAATGTAGAATCCGCTTAGAATACGTTTTATAGACTGTTTTTAATGTCGTTTCGAATGAGCTATAGTATATCCAAATATGTCATGTATTCGCGGAGAAACACCCCTCTGAGTCTTCCATGTCCCAAAAAATATTCAAAAAATTTTTTCTAAAATTTTCACAAATATATAGGGTTACTGTAGAATCGCTTAGAACAAGTTTTATAGACTTTTTTTAATGTAATTTCGAATGAGCTGTAGTATATCCAAATATGTCATGTATTCGCGGAGAAACACCCCTCTGAGTCTTCCATGTCCTATAAATATTCAAAAAATTATTTTCTAAAATTTTCACAAATAGATAGTGTTACTGTAGAATCCGCTTAGAATAATTTTATAGACTGTTTTTAATGTAGTTTCGAATGAGCTATAGTATATCCAAATATGTCATGTATCCGCGGAGAAACAACATCTGAGTCTTCCATGTCCCATAAATATTCAAAAAATTTTTTTCTAAAATTTTCACAAATATATAGGGTTACTGTAGAATCCGCTTAGAACAAGTTTTATAGACTGTTTTTAATGTAGTTTCGAATGAGCTATAGTATATACAAATATGTCATGTATTAACGGAGAAACACACCTCTGAGTCTTCCATGTCCCATAAATATTCAAAAAAATTTTTTCTAAAATTTTCACAAATATATAGGGTTACTGTAGAATCCGCTTAGAACAAGTTTTATAGACTTTTTTTAATGTAATTTCGAATGAGCTGTAGTATATCCAAATATGTCATGTATTCGCGGAGAAACACCCCTCTGAGTCTTCCATGTCCCAAAAATATTCAAAAAATTTTTTTCTAAAATTTTCACAAATATATAGGGTTACTGTAGAATCCGCATAGAACAAGTTTTATAGACTGTTTTTAATGTAGTTTCGAATGAGCTGAGTATATCCAAATATGTCATGTATTCGCGGAGAAACACCCCTCTGAGTCTTCCATGTCCCAAAAATATTCAAAAAATTTATTTCTAAAATTTTCACAAATATATAGGGTTACTGTAGAATCCGCTTAGAACAAGTTTTATAGACTGTTATTAATGTAGTTTCGAATGAGCTATAGTATATACAAATATGTCATGTATTAACGGAGAAACACACCTCTGAGTCTTCCATGTCCCATAAATATTCAAAAAAATTTTTTCTAAAATTTTCACAAATAGATGGGTTAATGTAGAATCCGCTTAGAATACGTTTTATAGACTGTTTTTAATGTCGTTTCGAATGAGCTATAGTATATCCAAATATGTCATGTATTCGCGGAGAAACACCCCTCTGAGTCTTCCATGTCCCAAAAAATATTCAAAAAATTTTTTCTAAAATTTTCACAAATATATAGGGTTACTGTAGAATCGCTTAGAACAAGTTTTATAGACTTTTTTTAATGTAATTTCGAATGAGCTGTAGTATATCCAAATATGTCATGTATTCGCGGAGAAACACCCCTCTGAGTCTTCCATGTCCTATAAATATTCAAAAAATTATTTTCTAAAATTTTCACAAATAGATAGTGTTACTGTAGAATCCGCTTAGAATAATTTTATAGACTGTTTTTAATGTAGTTTCGAATGAGCTATAGTATATCCAAATATGTCATGTATCCGCGGAGAAACAACATCTGAGTCTTCCATGTCCCATAAATATTCAAAAAATTTTTTTCTAAAATTTTCACAAATATATAGGGTTACTGTAGAATCCGCTTAGAACAAGTTTTATAGACTGTTTTTAATGTAGTTTCGAATGAGCTATAGTATATACAAATATGTCATGTATTAACGGAGAAACACACCTCTGAGTCTTCCATGTCCCATAAATATTCAAAAAAATTTTTTCTAAAATTTTCACAAATATATAGGGTTACTGTAGAATCCGCTTAGAACAAGTTTTATAGACTTTTTTTAATGTAATTTCGAATGAGCTGTAGTATATCCAAATATGTCATGTATTCGCGGAGAAACACCCCTCTGAGTCTTCCATGTCCCAAAAATATTCAAAAAATTTTTTTCTAAAATTTTCACAAATATATAGGGTTACTGTAGAATCCGCTTAGAATAATTTTATAGACTGTTTTTAATGTAGTTTCGAATGAGCTATAGTATATCCAAATATGTCATGTATCCGCGGAGAAACAACATCTGAGTCTTCCATGTCCCATAAATATTCAAAAAATTTTTTTCTAAAATTTTCACAAATATATAGGGTTACTGTAGAATCCGCTTAGAACAAGTTTTATAGACTGTTTTTAATGTAGTTTCGAATGAGCTATAGTATATACAAATATGTCATGTATTAACGGAGAAACACACCTCTGAGTCTTCCATGTCCCATAAATATTCAAAAAAATTTTTTCTAAAATTTTCACAAATATATAGGGTTACTGTAGAATCCGCTTAGAACAAGTTTTATAGACTTTTTTTAATGTAATTTCGAAATAGCTGTAGTATATCCAAATATGTCATGTATTCGCGGAGAAACACCCCTCTGAGTCTTCCATGTCCCAAAAATATTCAAAAAATTTTTTTCTAAAATTTTCACAAATATATAGGGTTACTGTAGAATCCGCATAGAACAAGTTTTATAGACTGTTTTTAATGTAGTTTCGAATGAGCTATAGTATATACAAATATGTCATGTATTAACGGAGAAACACACCTCTGAGTCTTCCATGTCCCATAAATATTCAAAAAAATTTTTTCTAAAATTTTCACAAATAGATGGGTTAATGTAGAATCCGCTTAGAATACGTTTTATAGACTGTTTTTAATGTCGTTTCGAATGAGCTATAGTATATCCAAATATGTCATGTATTCGCGGAGAAACACCCCTCTGAGTCTTCCATGTCCCAAAAAATATTCAAAAAATTTTTTCTAAAATTTTCACAAATATATAGGGTTACTGTAGAATCTGCATAGAACAAGTTTTATAGACTGTTTTTAATGTAGTTTCGAATGAGCTATAGTATATCCAAATATGTCATGTATTCGCGGAGAAACACCCCTCTGAGTCTTCCATGTCCCAAAAAATATTCAAAAAATTTTTTTCTAAAATTTTCACAAATATATAGGGTTACTGTAGAATCCGCTTAGAACAAGTTTTATAGACTGTTTTTAATGTAGTTTCGAATGAGCTATAGTATATTCAAATATGTCATGTATTCGCGGAGAAACACCCCTCTGAGTCTTCCATGTCTCAAAAAATATTCAAAAAATTTTTTTCTAAAATTTTCACAAATATATAGGGTTACTGTAGAATCCGCATAGAACAAGTTTTATAGGCTGTTTTTAATGTAGTTTCGAATGAGCTGAGTATATCCAAATATGTCATGTATTCGCGGAGAAACACCCCTCTGAGTCTTCCATGTCCCAAAAATATTCAAAAAATTTATTTCTAAAATTTTCACAAATATATAGGGTTACTGTAGAATCCGCTTAGAACAAGTTTTATAGACTGTTATTAATGTAGTTCCGAATGAGCTATAGTATATACAAATATGTCATGTATTAACGGAGAAACACACCTCTGAGCTTCCATGTCCCATAAATATTCAAAAAAATTTTTTCTAAAATTTTCACAAATAGATGGGTTAATGTAGAATCCGCTTAGAATACGTTTTATAGACTGTTTTTAATGTCGTTTCGAATAAGCTATAGTATATCCAAATATGTCATGTATTCGCGGAGAAACACCCCTCTGAGTCTTCCATGTCCCAAAAAATATTCAAAAAAATTTTTTCTAAAATTTTCACAAATATATAGGGTTACTGTAGAATCCGCTTAGAACAAGTTTTATAGACTTTTTTTAATGTAATTTCGAATGAGCTGTAGTATATCCAAATATGTCATGTATTCGCGGAGAAACACCCCTCTGAGTCTTCCATGTCCTATAAATATTCAAAAAATTATTTTCTAAAATTTTCACAAATAGATAGTGTTACTGTAGAATCCGCTTAGAATAATTTTATAGACTGTTTTTAATGTAGTTTCGAATGAGCTATAGTATATCCAAATATGTCATGTATCCGCGGAGAAACAACATCTGAGTCTTCCATGTCCCATAAATATTCAAAAAATTTTTTTCTAAAATTTTCACAAATATATAGGGTTACTGTAGAATCCGCTTAGAACAAGTTTTATAGACTGTTTTTAATGTAGTTTCGAATGAGCTATAGTATATTCAAATATGTCATGTATTCGCGGAGAAACACCCCTCTGAGTCTTCCATGTCCCAAAAATATTCAAAAAATTTTTTTCTAAAATTTTCACAAATATATAGGGTTACTGTAGAATCCGCATAGAACAAGTTTTATAGACTGTTTTTAATGTAGTTTCGAATGAGCTAGAGTATATCCAAATATGTCATGTATTCGCGGAGAAACACCCCTCTGAGTCTTCCATGTCCCAAAAATATTCAAAAAATTTATTTCTAAAATTTTCACAAATATATAGGGTTACTGTAGAATCCGCTTAGAACAAGTTTTATAGACTGTTATTAATGTAGTTTCGAATGAGCTATAGTATATACAAATATGTCATGTATTAACGGAGAAACACCCCTCTGAGTCTTCCATGTCCCAAAAAATATTCAAAAAATTTTTTTCTAAAATTTTCACAAATAGATGGGTTAATGTAGAATCCGCTTAGAATACGTTTTATAGACTGTTTTTAATGTCGTTTCGAATAAGCTATAGTATATCCAAATATGTCATGTATTCGCGGAGAAACACCCCTCTGAGTCTTCCATGTCCCAAAAAATATTCAAAAAATTTTTTCTAAAATTTTCACAAATATATAGGGTTACTGTAGAATCAGCTTAGAACAAGTTTTATAGACTGTTTTTAATGTAGTTTCGAATGAGCTATAGTATATCCAAATATGTCATGTATTCGCGGAGAAACACCCCTCTGAGTCTTCCATGTCCCAAAAAATATTCAAAAAATTTTTTTCTAAAATTTTCACAAATATATAGGGTTACTGTAGAATCCGCTTAGAACAAGTTTTATAGACTGTTTTTAATGTAGTTTCGAATGAGCTATAGTATATTCAAATATGTCATGTATTCGCGGAGAAACACCCCTCTGAGTCTTCCATGTCCCAAAAATATTCAAAAAATTTATTTCTAAAATTTTCACAAATATATAGGGTTACTGTAGAATCCGCTTAGAACAAGTTTTATAGACTGTTATTAATGTAGTTTCGAATGAGCTATAGTATATACAAATATGTCATGTATTAACGGAGAAACACACCTCTGAGTCTTCCATGTCCCATAAATATTCAAAAAAATTTTTTCTAAAATTTTCACAAATAGATGGGTTAATGTAGAATCCGCTTAGAATACGTTTTATAGACTGTTTTTAATGTCGTTTCGAATGAGCTATAGTATATCCAAATATGTCATGTATTCGCGGAGAAACACCCCTCTGAGTCTTCCATGTCCCAAAAAATATTCAAAAAAATTTTTTCTAAAATTTTCACAAATATATAGGGTTACTGTAGAATCCGCTTAGAACAAGTTTTATAGACTTTTTTTAATGTAATTTCGAATGAGCTGTAGTATATCCAAATATGTCATGTATTCGCGGAGAAACACCCCTCTGAGTCTTCCATGTCCTATAAATATTCAAAAAATTATTTTCTAAAATTTTCACAAATAGATAGTGTTACTGTAGAATCCGCTTAGAATAATTTTATAGACTGTTTTTAATGTAGTTTCGAATGAGCTATAGTATGTCATAAATATGTCATGTATCCGCGGAGAAACAACATCTGAGTCTTCCATGTCCCATAAATATTCAAAAAATTTTTTTCTAAAATTTTCACAAATATATAGGGTTACTGTAGAATCCGCTTAGAACAAGTTTTATAGACTGTTTTTAATGTAGTTTCGAATGAGCTATAGTATATTCAAATATGTCATGTATTCGCGGAGAAACACCTTTCTGAGTCTTCCATGTCCCAAAAAATATTCAAAAAATTTTTTTCTAAAATTTTCACAAATATATAGGGTTACTGTAGAATCCGCATAGAACAAGTTTTATAGACTGTTTTTAATGTAGTTTCGAATGAGCTAGAGTATATCCAAATATGTCATGTATTCGCGGAGAAACACCCCTCTGAGTCTTCCATGTCCCAAAAATATTCAAAAAATTTATTTCTAAAATTTTCACAAATAGATAGTGTTACTGTAGAATCCGCTTAGAATAATTTTATAGACTGTTTTTAATGTAGTTTCGAATGAGCTATAGTATATCCAAATATGTCATGTATCCGCGGAGAAACAACATCTGAGTCTTCCATGTCCCATAAATATTCAAAAAATTTTTTTCTAAAATTTTCACAAATATATAGGGTTACTGTAGAATCCGCTTAGAACAAGTTTTATAGACTGTTTTTAATGTAGTTTCGAATGAGCTATAGTATATACAAATATGTCATGTATTAACGGAGAAACACACCTCTGAGTCTTCCATGTCCCATAAATATTCAAAAAAATTTTTTCTAAAATTTTCACAAATATATAGGGTTACTGTAGAATCCGCTTAGAACAAGTTTTATAGACTTTTTTTAATGTAATTTCGAATGAGCTGTAGTATATCCAAATATGTCATGTATTCGCGGAGAAACACCCCTCTGAGTCTTCCATGTCCCAAAAATATTCAAAAAATTTTTTTCTAAAATTTTCACAAATATATAGGGTTACTGTAGAATCCGCTTAGAATAATTTTATAGACTGTTTTTAATGTAGTTTCGAATGAGCTATAGTATATCCAAATATGTCATGTATCCGCGGAGAAACAACATCTGAGTCTTCCATGTCCCATAAATATTCAAAAAATTTTTTTCTAAAATTTTCACAAATATATAGGGTTACTGTAGAATCCGCTTAGAACAAGTTTTATAGACTGTTTTTAATGTAGTTTCGAATGAGCTATAGTATATACAAATATGTCATGTATTAACGGAGAAACACACCTCTGAGTCTTCCATGTCCCATAAATATTCAAAAAAATTTTTTCTAAAATTTTCACAAATATATAGGGTTACTGTAGAATCCGCTTAGAACAAGTTTTATAGACTTTTTTTAATGTAATTTCGAAATAGCTGTAGTATATCCAAATATGTCATGTATTCGCGGAGAAACACCCCTCTGAGTCTTCCATGTCCCAAAAATATTCAAAAAATTTTTTTCTAAAATTTTCACAAATATATAGGGTTACTGTAGAATCCGCATAGAACAAGTTTTATAGACTGTTTTTAATGTAGTTTCGAATGAGCTATAGTATATACAAATATGTCATGTATTAACGGAGAAACACACCTCTGAGTCTTCCATGTCCCATAAATATTCAAAAAAATTTTTTCTAAAATTTTCACAAATAGATGGGTTAATGTAGAATCCGCTTAGAATACGTTTTATAGACTGTTTTTAATGTCGTTTCGAATGAGCTATAGTATATCCAAATATGTCATGTATTCGCGGAGAAACACCCCTCTGAGTCTTCCATGTCCCAAAAAATATTCAAAAAATTTTTTCTAAAATTTTCACAAATATATAGGGTTACTGTAGAATCTGCATAGAACAAGTTTTATAGACTGTTTTTAATGTAGTTTCGAATGAGCTATAGTATATCCAAATATGTCATGTATTCGCGGAGAAACACCCCTCTGAGTCTTCCATGTCCCAAAAAATATTCAAAAAATTTTTTTCTAAAATTTTCACAAATATATAGGGTTACTGTAGAATCCGCTTAGAACAAGTTTTATAGACTGTTTTTAATGTAGTTTCGAATGAGCTATAGTATATTCAAATATGTCATGTATTCGCGGAGAAACACCCCTCTGAGTCTTCCATGTCTCAAAAAATATTCAAAAAATTTTTTTCTAAAATTTTCACAAATATATAGGGTTACTGTAGAATCCGCATAGAACAAGTTTTATAGGCTGTTTTTAATGTAGTTTCGAATGAGCTGAGTATATCCAAATATGTCATGTATTCGCGGAGAAACACCCCTCTGAGTCTTCCATGTCCCAAAAATATTCAAAAAATTTATTTCTAAAATTTTCACAAATATATAGGGTTACTGTAGAATCCGCTTAGAACAAGTTTTATAGACTGTTATTAATGTAGTTCCGAATGAGCTATAGTATATACAAATATGTCATGTATTAACGGAGAAACACACCTCTGAGCTTCCATGTCCCATAAATATTCAAAAAAATTTTTTCTAAAATTTTCACAAATAGATGGGTTAATGTAGAATCCGCTTAGAATACGTTTTATAGACTGTTTTTAATGTCGTTTCGAATAAGCTATAGTATATCCAAATATGTCATGTATTCGCGGAGAAACACCCCTCTGAGTCTTCCATGTCCCAAAAAATATTCAAAAAAATTTTTTCTAAAATTTTCACAAATATATAGGGTTACTGTAGAATCCGCTTAGAACAAGTTTTATAGACTTTTTTTAATGTAATTTCGAATGAGCTGTAGTATATCCAAATATGTCATGTATTCGCGGAGAAACACCCCTCTGAGTCTTCCATGTCCTATAAATATTCAAAAAATTATTTTCTAAAATTTTCACAAATAGATAGTGTTACTGTAGAATCCGCTTAGAATAATTTTATAGACTGTTTTTAATGTAGTTTCGAATGAGCTATAGTATATCCAAATATGTCATGTATCCGCGGAGAAACAACATCTGAGTCTTCCATGTCCCATAAATATTCAAAAAATTTTTTTCTAAAATTTTCACAAATATATAGGGTTACTGTAGAATCCGCTTAGAACAAGTTTTATAGACTGTTTTTAATGTAGTTTCGAATGAGCTATAGTATATTCAAATATGTCATGTATTCGCGGAGAAACACCCCTCTGAGTCTTCCATGTCCCAAAAATATTCAAAAAATTTTTTTCTAAAATTTTCACAAATATATAGGGTTACTGTAGAATCCGCATAGAACAAGTTTTATAGACTGTTTTTAATGTAGTTTCGAATGAGCTAGAGTATATCCAAATATGTCATGTATTCGCGGAGAAACACCCCTCTGAGTCTTCCATGTCCCAAAAATATTCAAAAAATTTATTTCTAAAATTTTCACAAATATATAGGGTTACTGTAGAATCCGCTTAGAACAAGTTTTATAGACTGTTATTAATGTAGTTTCGAATGAGCTATAGTATATACAAATATGTCATGTATTAACGGAGAAACACCCCTCTGAGTCTTCCATGTCCCAAAAAATATTCAAAAAATTTTTTTCTAAAATTTTCACAAATAGATGGGTTAATGTAGAATCCGCTTAGAATACGTTTTATAGACTGTTTTTAATGTCGTTTCGAATAAGCTATAGTATATCCAAATATGTCATGTATTCGCGGAGAAACACCCCTCTGAGTCTTCCATGTCCCAAAAAATATTCAAAAAATTTTTTCTAAAATTTTCACAAATATATAGGGTTACTGTAGAATCAGCTTAGAACAAGTTTTATAGACTGTTTTTAATGTAGTTTCGAATGAGCTATAGTATATCCAAATATGTCATGTATTCGCGGAGAAACACCCCTCTGAGTCTTCCATGTCCCAAAAAATATTCAAAAAATTTTTTTCTAAAATTTTCACAAATATATAGGGTTACTGTAGAATCCGCTTAGAACAAGTTTTATAGACTGTTTTTAATGTAGTTTCGAATGAGCTATAGTATATTCAAATATGTCATGTATTCGCGGAGAAACACCCCTCTGAGTCTTCCATGTCCCAAAAATATTCAAAAAATTTATTTCTAAAATTTTCACAAATATATAGGGTTACTGTAGAATCCGCTTAGAACAAGTTTTATAGACTGTTATTAATGTAGTTTCGAATGAGCTATAGTATATACAAATATGTCATGTATTAACGGAGAAACACACCTCTGAGTCTTCCATGTCCCATAAATATTCAAAAAAATTTTTTCTAAAATTTTCACAAATAGATGGGTTAATGTAGAATCCGCTTAGAATACGTTTTATAGACTGTTTTTAATGTCGTTTCGAATGAGCTATAGTATATCCAAATATGTCATGTATTCGCGGAGAAACACCCCTCTGAGTCTTCCATGTCCCAAAAAATATTCAAAAAAATTTTTTCTAAAATTTTCACAAATATATAGGGTTACTGTAGAATCCGCTTAGAACAAGTTTTATAGACTTTTTTTAATGTAATTTCGAATGAGCTGTAGTATATCCAAATATGTCATGTATTCGCGGAGAAACACCCCTCTGAGTCTTCCATGTCCTATAAATATTCAAAAAATTATTTTCTAAAATTTTCACAAATAGATAGTGTTACTGTAGAATCCGCTTAGAATAATTTTATAGACTGTTTTTAATGTAGTTTCGAATGAGCTATAGTATGTCATAAATATGTCATGTATCCGCGGAGAAACAACATCTGAGTCTTCCATGTCCCATAAATATTCAAAAAATTTTTTTCTAAAATTTTCACAAATATATAGGGTTACTGTAGAATCCGCTTAGAACAAGTTTTATAGACTGTTTTTAATGTAGTTTCGAATGAGCTATAGTATATTCAAATATGTCATGTATTCGCGGAGAAACACCTTTCTGAGTCTTCCATGTCCCAAAAAATATTCAAAAAATTTTTTTCTAAAATTTTCACAAATATATAGGGTTACTGTAGAATCCGCATAGAACAAGTTTTATAGACTGTTTTTAATGTAGTTTCGAATGAGCTAGAGTATATCCAAATATGTCATGTATTCGCGGAGAAACACCCCTCTGAGTCTTCCATGTCCCAAAAATATTCAAAAAATTTATTTCTAAAATTTTCACAAATAGATAGTGTTACTGTAGAATCCGCTTAGAATAATTTTATAGACTGTTTTTAATGTAGTTTCGAATGAGCTATAGTATATCCAAATATGTCATGTATCCGCGGAGAAACAACATCTGAGTCTTCCATGTCCCATAAATATTCAAAAAATTTTTTTCTAAAATTTTCACAAATATATAGGGTTACTGTAGAATCCGCTTAGAACAAGTTTTATAGACTGTTTTTAATGTAGTTTCGAATGAGCTATAGTATATTCAAATATGTCATGTATTCGCGGAGAAACACCCCTCTGAGTCTTCCATGTCCCAAAAATATTCAAAAAATTTTTTTCTAAAATTTTCACAAATATATAGTGTTACTGTAGAATCCGCTTAGAATAATTTTATAGACTGTTTTTAATGTAGTTTCGAATGAGCTAGAGTATATCCAAATATGTCATGTATTCGCGGAGAAACACCCCTCTGAGTCTTCCATGTCCCAAAAATATTCAAAAAATTTTTTTCTAAAATTTTCACAAATATATAGGGTTACTGTAGAATCCGCTTAGAACAAGTTTTATAGACTGTTTTTAATGTAGTTTCGAATGAGCTATAGTATATTCAAATATGTCATGTATTCGCGGAGAAACACCCCTCTGAGTCTTCCATGTCCCAAAAATATTCAAAAAATTTTTTTCTAAAATTTTCACAAATATATAGGGTTACTGTAGAATCCGCATAGAACAAGTTTTATAGACTGTTTTTAATGTAGTTTCGAATGAGCTAGAGTATATCCAAATATGTCATGTATTCGCGGAGAAACACCCCTCTGAGTCTTCCATGTCCCAAAAATATTCAAAAAATTTATTTCTAAAATTTTCACAAATAGATAGTGTTACTGTAGAATCCGCTTAGAATAATTTTATAGACTGTTTTTAATGTAGTTTCGAATGAGCTATAGTATATCCAAATATGTCATGTATCCGCGGAGAAACAACATCTGAGTCTTCCATGTCCCATAAATATTCAAAAAATTTTTTTCTAAAATTTTCACAAATATATAGGGTTACTGTAGAATCCGCTTAGAACAAGTTTTATAGACTGTTTTTAATGTAGTTTCGAATGAGCTATAGTATATTCAAATATGTCATGTATTCGCGGAGAAACACCCCTCTGAGTCTTCCATGTCCCAAAAATATTCAAAAAATTTTTTTCTAAAATTTTCACAAATAGATGGGTTAATGTAGAATCCGCTTAGAATACGTTTTATAGACTGTTTTTAATGTCGTTTCGAATGAGCTATAGTATATCCAAATATGTCATGTATTCGCGGAGAAACACCCCTCTGAGTCTTCCATGTCCCAAAAAATATTCAAAAAATTTTTTCTAAAATTTTCACAAATATATAGGGTTACTGTAGAATCAGCTTAGAACAAGTTTTATAGACTGTTTTTAATGTAGTTTCGAATGAGCTATAGTATATTCAAATATGTCATGTATTCGCGGAGAAACACCCCTCTGAGTCTTCCATGTCCCAAAAAATATTCAAAAAATTTTTTTCTAAAATTTTCACAAATATATAGGGTTACTGTAGAATCAGCTTAGAACAAGTTTTATAGACTGTTTTTAATGTAGTTTCGAATGAGCTATAGTATATTCAAATATGTCATGTATTAACGGAGAAACACCCCTCTGAGTCTTCCATGTCCCAAAAAATATTCAAAAAATTTTTTTCTAAAATTTTCACAAATATATAGGGTTATGTAGAATCCGCATAGAACAAGTTTTATAGACTGTTTTTAATGTAGTTTCGAATGAGCTATAGTATATACAAATATGTCATGTATTAACGGAGAAACACACCTCTGAGTCTTCCATGTCCCATAAATATTCAAAAAAATTTTTTCTAAAATTTTCACAAATAGATGGGTTAATGTAGAATCCGCTTAGAATACGTTTTATAGACTGTTTTTAATGTCGTTTCGAATGAGCTATAGTATATTCAAATATGTCATGTATTAACGGAGAAACACCCCTCTGAGTCTTCCATGTCCCAAAAAATATTCAAAAAATTTTTTTCTAAAATTTTCACAAATATATAGGGTTATGTAGAATCCGCATAGAACAAGTTTTATAGACTGTTTTTAATGTAGTTTCGAATGAGCTATAGTATATACAAATATGTCATGTATTAACGGAGAAACACACCTCTGAGTCTTCCATGTCCCATAAATATTCAAAAAAATTTTTTCTAAAATTTTCACAAATAGATGGGTTAATGTAGAATCCGCTTAGAATACGTTTTATAGACTGTTTTTAATGTCGTTTCGAATGAGCTATAGTATATCCAAATATGTCATGTATTCGGAGAAACACCCCTCTGAGTCTTCCATGTCCCAAAAAATATTCAAAAAATTTTTTCTAAAATTTTCACAAATATATAGGGTTACTATAGAATCCGCTTAGAACAAGTTTTATAGACTGTTTTTAATGTAGTTTCGAATGAGCTATAGTATATTCAAATATGTCATGTATTCGCGGAGAAACACCCATCTGAGTCTTCCATGTCCCAAAAAATATTCAAAAAATTTTTTTCTAAAATTTTCACAATCATATAAAGTTACTGTAGAATCCGCATAGAACAAGTTTTATAGACTGTTTTTAATGTAGTTTCGAATGAGCTATAGTATATCCAAATATGTCATGTATTCGGTGAGAAACACCCCTCTGAGTCTTCCATGTCCCAAAAAATATTAAAAAAATTTTTTTCTAAAATTTTCACAAATATATAGGGTTACTGTAGAATCCGCTTAGAACAAGTTTTATAGACTGTTTTTAATGTAGTTTCGAATGAGCTATAGTATATTCAAATATGTCATGTATTCGCGGAGAAACACCTTTCTGAGTCTTCCATGTCCCAAAAAATATTCAAAAAATTTTTTTCTAAAATTTTCACAAATATATAGGGTTACTGTAGAATCCGCATAGAACAAGTTTTATAGACTGTTTTTAATGTAGTTTCGAATGAGCTAGAGTATATCCAAATATGTCATGTATTCGCGGAGAAACACCCCTCTGAGTCTTCCATGTCCCAAAAATATTCAAAAAATTTATTTCTAAAATTTTCACAAATATATAGGGTTACTGTAGAATCCGCTTAGAACAAGTTTTATAGACTGTTATTAATGTAGTTTCGAATGAGCTATAGTATATACAAATATGTCATGTATTAACGGAGAAACACCCCTCTGAGTCTTCCATGTCCCAAAAAATATTCAAAAAAATTTTTTCTAAAATTTTCACAAATATATAGGGTTACTGTAGAATCCGCTTAGAACAAGTTTTATAGACTTTTTTTAATGTAATTTCGAATGAGCTGTAGTATATCCAAATATGTCATGTATTCGCGGAGAAACACCCCTCTGAGTCTTCCATGTCCTATAAATATTCAAAAAATTATTTTCTAAAATTTTCACAAATAGATAGTGTTACTGTAGAATCCGCTTAGAATAATTTTATAGACTGTTTTTAATGTAGTTTCGAATGAGCTATAGTATATCCAAATATGTCATGTATCCGCGGAGAAACAACATCTGAGTCTTCCATGTCCCATAAATATTCAAAAAATTTTTTTCTAAAATTTTCACAAATATATAGGGTTACTGTAGAATCCGCTTAGATCAAGTTTTATAGACTGTTTTTAATGTAGTTTCGAATGAGCTATAGTATATTCAAATATGTCATGTATTCGCGGAGAAACACCTTTCTGAGTCTTCCATGTCCCAAAAAATATTCAAAAAATTTTTTTCTAAAATTTTCACAAATATATAGGGTTACTGTAGAATCCGCATAGAACAAGTTTTATAGACTGTTTTTAATGTAGTTTCGAATGAGCTAGAGTATATCCAAATATGTCATGTATTCGCGGAGAAACACCCCTCTGAGTCTTCCATGTCCCAAAAATATTCAAAAAATTTATTTCTAAAATTTTCACAAATATATAGGGTTACTGTAGAATCCGCTTAGAACAAGTTTTATAGACTGTTATTAATGTAGTTTCGAATGAGCTATAGTATATACAAATATGTCATGTATTAACGGAGAAACACCCCTCTGAGTCTTCCATGTCCCAAAAAATATTCAAAAAATTTTTTTCTAAAATTTTCACAAATAGATGGGTTAATGTAGAATCCGCTTAGAATACGTTTTATAGACTGTTTTTAATGTCGTTTCGAATGAGCTATAGTATATCCAAATATGTCATGTATTCGCGGAGAAACACCCCTCTGAGTCTTCCATGTCCCAAAAAATATTCAAAAAATTTTTTCTAAAATTTTCACAAATATATAGGGTTACTGTAGAATCCGCTTAGAACAAGTTTTATAGACTTTTTTTAATGTAATTTCGAATGAGCTGTAGTATATCCAAATATGTCATGTATTCGCGGAGAAACACCCCTCTGAGTCTTCCATGTCCTATAAATATTCAAAAAATTATTTTCTAAAATTTTCACAAATAGATAGTGTTACTGTAGAATCCGCTTAGAATAATTTTATAGACTGTTTTTAATGTAGTTTCGAATGAGCTATAGTATATCCAAATATGTCATGTATCCGCGGAGAAACACCCCTCTGAGTCTTCCATGTCCTATAAATATTCAAAAAATTATTTTCTAAAATTTTCACAAATAGATAGTGTTACTGTAGAATCCGCTTAGAATAATTTTATAGACTGTTTTTAATGTAGTTTCGAATGAGCTATAGTATATCCAAATATGTCATGTATCCGCGGAGAAACACCCCTCTGAGTCTTCCATGTCCCAAAAAATATTCAAAAAATTTTTTTCTAAAATTTTCACAAATATATAGGGTTATGTAGAATCCGCATAGAACAAGTTTTATAGACTGTTTTTAATGTAGTTTCGAATGAGCTATAGTATATACAAATATGTCATGTATTAACGGAGAAACACACCTCTGAGTCTTCCATGTCCCATAAATATTCAAAAAAATTTTTTCTAAAATTTTCACAAATAGATGGGTTAATGTAGAATCCGCTTAGAATACGTTTTATAGACTGTTTTTAATGTCGTTTCGAATGAGCTATAGTATATTCAAATATGTCATGTATTAACGGAGAAACACCCCTCTGAGTCTTCCATGTCCCAAAAAATATTCAAAAAATTTTTTTCTAAAATTTTCACAAATATATAGGGTTATGTAGAATCCGCATAGAACAAGTTTTATAGACTTTTTTTAATGTAATTTCGAATGAGCTGTAGTATATCCAAATATGTCATGTATTAACGGAGAAACACCCCTCTGAGTCTTCCATGTCCCAAAAAATATTCAAAAAATTTTTTTCTAAAATTTTCACAAATAGATGGGTTAATGTAGAATCCGCTTAGAATACGTTTTATAGACTGTTATTAATGTAGTTTCGAATGAGCTATAGTATATACAAATATGTCATGTATTAACGGAGAAACACCCCTCTGAGTCTTCCATGTCCCAAAAAATATTCAAAAAAATTTTTTCTAAAATTTTCACAAATATATAGGGTTACTGTAGAATCCGCTTAGAACAAGTTTTATAGACTTTTTTTAATGTAATTTCGAATGAGCTGTAGTATATCCAAATATGTCATGTATTCGCGGAGAAACACCCCTCTGAGTCTTCCATGTCCTATAAATATTAAAAAAATTATTTTCTAAAATTTTCACAAATAGATAGTGTTACTGTAGAATCCGCTTAGAATAATTTTATAGACTGTTTTTAATGTAGTTTCGAATGAGCTATAGTATATCCAAATATGTCATGTATCCGCGGAGAAACACCCCTCTGAGTCTTCCATGTCCTATAAATATTCAAAAAATTATTTTCTAAAATTTTCACAAATAGATAGTGTTACTGTAGAATCCGCTTAGAATAATTTTATAGACTGTTTTTAATGTAGTTTCGAATGAGCTATAGTATATCCAAATATGTCATGTATCCGCGGAGAAACACCCCTCTGAGTCTTCCATGTCCCAAAAAATATTCAAAAAATTTTTTTCTAAAATTTTCACAAATATATAGGGTTATGTAGAATCCGCATAGAACAAGTTTTATAGACTGTTTTTAATGTAGTTTCGAATGAGCTATAGTATATACAAATATGTCATGTATTAACGGAGAAACACACCTCTGAGTCTTCCATGTCCCATAAATATTCAAAAAAATTTTTTCTAAAATTTTCACAAATAGATGGGTTAATGTAGAATCCGCTTAGAATACGTTTTATAGACTGTTTTTAATGTCGTTTCGAATGAGCTATAGTATATTCAAATATGTCATGTATTAACGGAGAAACACCCCTCTGAGTCTTCCATGTCCCAAAAAATATTCAAAAAATTTATTTCTAAAATTTTCACAAATATATAGGGTTACTGTAGAATCCGCTTAGAACAAGTTTTATA
Organism: Meloidogyne enterolobii; assembly: GCA_963681835.1. Classification (NCBI taxonomy): domain Eukaryota; kingdom Metazoa; phylum Nematoda; class Chromadorea; order Rhabditida; family Meloidogynidae; genus Meloidogyne; species Meloidogyne enterolobii. Next base: position 302,934 of record CAVMJV010000124.1, read on the forward strand.
GACTGTTATTAATGTAGTTTCGAATGAGCTATAGTATATACAAATATGTCATGTATTAACGGAGAAACACCCCTCTGAGTCTTCCATGTCCCAAAAAATATTCAAAAAATTTTTTTCTAAAATTTTCACAAATAGATGGGTTAATGTAGAATCCGCTTAGAATACGTTTTAACGACTGTTATTAATGTAGTTTCGAATGAGCTATAGTATATACAAATATGTCATGTATTAACGGAGAAACACCCCTCTGAGTCTTCCATGTCCCAAAAAATATTCAAAAAAATTTTTTCTAAAATTTTCACAAATATATAGGGTTACTGTAGAATCCGCTTAGAACAAGTTTTATAGACTTTTTTTAATGTAATTTCGAATGAGCTGTAGTATATCCAAATATGTCATGTATTCGCGGAGAAACACCCCTCTGAGTCTTCCATGTCCTATAAATATTCAAAAAATTATTTTCTAAAATTTTCACAAATAGATAGTGTTACTGTAGAGCCCGCTTAGAATAATTTTATAGACTGTTTTTAATGTAGTTTCGAATGAGCTATAGTATATCCAAATATGTCATGTATCCGCGGAGAAACACCCCTCTGAGTCTTCCATGTCCTATAAATATTCAAAAAATTATTTTCTAAAATTTTCACAAATAGATAGTGTTACTGTAGAATCCGCTTAGAATAATTTTATAGACTGTTTTTAATGTAGTTTCGAATGAGCTATAGTATATCCAAATATGTCATGTATCCGCGGAGAAACACCCCTCTGAGTCTTCCATGTCCCAAAAAATATTCAAAAAATTTTTTTCTAAAATTTTCACAAATATATAGGGTTATGTAGAATCCGCATAGAACAAGTTTTATAGACTGTTTTTAATGTAGTTTCGAATGAGCTATAGTATATACAAATATGTCATGTATTAACGGAGAAACACACCTCTGAGTCTTCCATGTCCCATAAATATTCAAAAAAATTTTTTCTAAAATTTTCACAAATAGATGGGTTAATGTAGAATCCGCTTAGAATACGTTTTATAGACTGTTTTTAATGTCGTTTCGAATGAGCTATAGTATATCCAAATATGTCATGTATTCGCGGAGAAACACCCCTCTGAGTCTTCCATGTCCCAAAAAATATTCAAAAAATTTTTTCTAAAATTTTCACAAATATATAGGGTTACTATAGAATCCGCTTAGAACAAGTTTTATAGACTGTTTTTAATGTAGTTTCGAATGAGCTATAGTATATTCAAATATGTCATGTATTCGCGGAGAAACACCCATCTGAGTCTTCCATGTCCCAAAAAATATTCAAAAAATTTTTTTCTAAAATTTTCACAATCATATAAAGTTACTGTAGAATCCGCATAGAACAAGTTTTATAGACTGTTTTTAATGTAGTTTCGAATGAGCTATAGTATATCCAAATATGTCATGTATTCGGTGAGAAACACCCCTCTGAGTCTTCCATGTCCCAAAAAATATTAAAAAAATTTTTTTCTAAAATTTTCACAAATATATAGGGTTACTGTAGAATCCGCTTAGAACAAGTTTTATAGACTGTTTTTAATGTAGTTTCGAATGAGCTATAGTATATTCAAATATGTCATGTATTCGCGGAGAAACACCTTTCTGAGTCTTCCATGTCCCAAAAAATATTCAAAAAATTTTTTTCTAAAATTTTCACAAATATATAGGGTTACTGTAGAATCCGCATAGAACAAGTTTTATAGACTGTTTTTAATGTAGTTTCGAATGAGCTAGAGTATATCCAAATATGTCATGTATTCGCGGAGAAACACCCCTCTGAGTCTTCCATGTCCCAAAAATATTCAAAAAATTTATTTCTAAAATTTTCACAAATATATAGGGTTACTGTAGAATCCGCTTAGAACAAGTTTTATAGACTGTTATTAATGTAGTTTCGAATGAGCTATAGTATATACAAATATGTCATGTATTAACGGAGAAACACCCCTCTGAGTCTTCCATGTCCCAAAAAATATTCAAAAAAATTTTTCCTAAAATTTTCACAAATATATAGGGTTACTGTAGAATCCGCTTAGAACAAGTTTTATAGACTTTTTTTAATGTAATTTCGAATGAGCTGTAGTATATCCAAATATGTCATGTATTCGCGGAGAAACACCCCTCTGAGTCTTCCATGTCCTATAAATATTCAAAAAATTATTTTCTAAAATTTTCACAAATAGATAGTGTTACTGTAGAATCCGCTTAGAATAATTTTATAGACTGTTTTTAATGTAGTTTCGAATGAGCTATAGTATATCCAAATATGTCATGTATCCGCGGAGAAACAACATCTGAGTCTTCCATGTCCCATAAATATTCAAAAAATTTTTTTCTAAAATTTTCACAAATATATAGGGTTACTGTAGAATCCGCTTAGAACAAGTTTTATAGACTGTTTTTAATGTAGTTTCGAATGAGCTATAGTATATTCAAATATGTCATGTATTCGCGGAGAAACACCTTTCTGAGTCTTCCATGTCCCAAAAAATATTCAAAAAATTTTTTTCTAAAATTTTCACAAATATATAGGGTTACTGTAGAATCCGCATAGAACAAGTTTTATAGACTGTTTTTAATGTAGTTTCGAATGAGCTAGAGTATATCCAAATATGTCATGTATTCGCGGAGAAACACCCCTCTGAGTCTTCCATGTCCCAAAAATATTCAAAAAATTTATTTCTAAAATTTTCACAAATATATAGGGTTACTGTAGAATCCGCTTAGAACAAGTTTTATAGACTGTTATTAATGTAGTTTCGAATGAGCTATAGTATATACAAATATGTCATGTATTAACGGAGAAACACCCCTCTGAGTCTTCCATGTCCCAAAAAATATTCAAAAAATTTTTTTCTAAAATTTTCACAAATAGATGGGTTAATGTAGAATCCGCTTAGAATACGTTTTATAGACTGTTTTTAATGTCGTTTCGAATGAGCTATAGTATATCCAAATATGTCATGTATTCGCGGAGAAACACCTTTCTGAGTCTTCCATGTCCCAAAAAATATTCAAAAAATTTTTTTCTAAAATTTTCACAAATATATAGGGTTACTGTAGAATCCGCATAGAACAAGTTTTATAGACTGTTTTTAATGTAGTTTCGAATGAGCTAGAGTATATCCAAATATGTCATGTATTCGCGGAGAAACACCCCTCTGAGTCTTCCATGTCCTATAAATATTCAAAAAATTATTTTCTAAAATTTTCACAAATAGATAGTGTTACTGTAGAATCCGCTTAGAATAATTTTATAGACTGTTTTTAATGTAGTTTCGAATGAGCTATAGTATATCCAAATATGTCATGTATCCGCGGAGAAACACCCCTCTGAGTCTTCCATGTCCTATAAATATTCAAAAAATTATTTTCTAAAATTTTCACAAATAGATAGTGTTACTGTAGAATCCGCTTAGAATAATTTTATAGACTGTTTTTAATGTAGTTTCGAATGAGCTATAGTATATCCAAATATGTCATGTATCCGCGGAGAAACACCCCTCTGAGTCTTCCATGTCCCAAAAAATATTCAAAAAATTTTTTTCTAAAATTTTCACAAATATATAGGGTTATGTAGAATCCGCATAGAACAAGTTTTATAGACTGTTTTTAATGTAGTTTCGAATGAGCTATAGTATATACAAATATGTCATGTATTAACGGAGAAACACACCTCTGAGTCTTCCATGTCCCATAAATATTCAAAAAAATTTTTTCTAAAATTTTCACAAATAGATGGGTTAATGTAGAATCCGCTTAGAATACGTTTTATAGACTGTTTTTAATGTCGTTTCGAATGAGCTATAGTATATTCAAATATGTCATGTATTAACGGAGAAACACCCCTCTGAGTCTTCCATGTCCCAAAAAATATTCAAAAAATTTTTTTCTAAAATTTTCACAAATATATAGGGTTATGTAGAATCCGCATAGAACAAGTTTTATAGACTGTTTTTAATGTAGTTTCGAATGAGCTATAGTATATTCAAATATGTCATGTATTCGCGGAGAAACACCCCTCTGAGTCTTCCATGTCCCAAAAAATATTCAAAAAATTTTTTTCTAAAATTTTCACAAATATATAGGGTTACTGTAGAATCAGCTTAGAACAAGTTTTATAGACTGTTTTTAATGTAGTTTCGAATGAGCTATAGTATATTCAAATATGTCATGTATTAACGGAGAAACACCCCTCTGAGTCTTCCATGTCCCAAAAAATATTCAAAAAATTTTTTTCTAAAATTTTCACAAATATATAGGGTTATGTAGAATCCGCATAGAACAAGTTTTATAGACTGTTTTTAATGTAGTTTCGAATGAGCTATAGTATATACAAATATGTCATGTATTAACGGAGAAACACACTTCTGAGTCTTCCATGTCCCATAAATATTCAAAAAAATTTTTTCTAAAATTTTCACAAATAGATGGGTTAATGTAGAATCCGCTTAGAATACGTTTTATAGACTGTTTTTAATGTCGTTTCGAATGAACTATAGTATATCCAAATATGTCATGTATTCGCGGAGAAACACCCCTCTGAGTCTTCCATGTCCCAAAAAATATTCAAAAAATTTTTTCTAAAATTTTCACAAATATATAGGGTTAATATAGAATCCGCTTAGAACAAGTTTTATAGACTGTTTTTAATGTAGTTTCGAATGAGCTATAGTATATTCAAATATGTCATGTATTCGCGGAGAAACACCCATCTGAGTCTTCCATGTCCCAAAAAATATTCAAAAAATTTTTTTCTAAAATTTTCACAATCATATAAAGTTACTGTAGAATCCGCATAGAACAAGTTTTATAGACTGTTTTTAATGTAGTTTCGAATGAGCTATAGTATATCCAAATATGTCATGTATTCGGTGAGAAACACCCCTCTGAGTCTTCCATGTCCCAAAAAATATTAAAAAAATTTTTTTCTAAAATTTTCACAAATATATAGGGTTACTGTAGAATCCGCTTAGAACAAGTTTTATAGACTGTTTTTAATGTAGTTTCGAATGAGCTATAGTATATTCAAATATGTCATGTATTCGCGGAGAAACACCTTTCTGAGTCTTCCATGTCCCAAAAAATATTCAAAAAATTTTTTTCTAAAATTTTCACAAATATATAGGGTTACTGTAGAATCCGCATAGAACAAGTTTTATAGACTGTTTTTAATGTAGTTTCGAATGAGCTAGAGTATATCCAAATATGTCATGTATTCGCGGAGAAACACCCCTCTGAGTCTTCCATGTCCCAAAAATATTCAAAAAATTTATTTCTAAAATTTTCACAAATATATAGGGTTACTGTAGAATCCGCTTAGAACAAGTTTTATAGACTGTTATTAATGTAGTTTCGAATGAGCTATAGTATATACAAATATGTCATGTATTAACGGAGAAACACCCCTCTGAGTCTTCCATGTCCCAAAAAATATTCAAAAAAATTTTTTCTAAAATTTTCACAAATATATAGGGTTACTGTAGAATCCGCTTAGAACAAGTTTTATAGACTTTTTTTAATGTAATTTCGAATGAGCTGTAGTATATCCAAATATGTCATGTATTCGCGGAGAAACACCCCTCTGAGTCTTCCATGTCCTATAAATATTCAAAAAACTATTTTCTAAAATTTTCACAAATAGATAGTGTTACTGTAGAATCCGCTTAGAATAATTTTATAGACTGTTTTTAATGTAGTTTCGAATGAGCTATAGTATATCCAAATATGTCATGTATCCGCGGAGAAACAACATCTGAGTCTTCCATGTCCCATAAATATTCAAAAAATTTTTTTCTAAAATTTTCACAAATATATAGGGTTACTGTAGAATCCGCTTAGAACAAGTTTTATAGACTGTTTTTAATGTAGTTTCGAATGAGCTATAGTATATTCAAATATGTCATGTATTCGCGGAGAAACACCTTTCTGAGTCTTCCATGTCCCAAAAAATATTCAAAAAATTTTTTTCTAAAATTTTCACAAATATATAGGGTTACTGTAGAATCCGCATAGAACAAGTTTTATAGACTGTTTTTAATGTAGTTTCGAATGAGCTAGAGTATATCCAAATATGTCATGTATTCGCGGAGAAACACCCCTCTGAGTCTTCCATGTCCCAAAAATATTCAAAAAATTTATTTCTAAAATTTTCACAAATATATAGGGTTACTGTAGAATCCGCTTAGAACAAGTTTTATAGACTGTTATTAATGTAGTTTCGAATGAGCTATAGTATATACAAATATGTCATGTATTAACGGAGAAACACCCCTCTGAGTCTTCCATGTCCCAAAAAATATTCAAAAAATTTTTTTCTAAAATTTTCACAAATAGATGGGTTAATGTAGAATCCGCTTAGAATACGTTTTATAGACTGTTTTTAATGTCGTTTCGAATGAGCTATAGTATATCCAAATATGTCATGTATTCGCGGAGAAACACCCCTCTGAGTCTTCCATGTCCCAAAAAATATTCAAAAAATTTTTTCTAAAATTTTCACAAATATATAGGGTTACTGTAGAATCCGCGTAGAACAAGTTTTATAGACTGTTTTAATGTAGTTTCGAATGAGCTATAGTATATTCAAATATGTCATGTATTCGCGGAGAAACACCTTTCTGAGTCTTCCATGTCCCAAAAAATATTCAAAAAATTTTTTTCTAAAATTTTCACAAATATATAGGGTTACTGTAGAATCCGCATAGAACAAGTTTTATAGACTGTTTTTAATGTAGTTTCGAATGAGCTAGAGTATATCCAAATATGTCATGTATTCGCGGAGAAACACCCCTCTGAGTCTTCCATGTCCCAAAAATATTCAAAAAATTTATTTCTAAAATTTTCACAAATATATAGGGTTACTGTAGAATCCGCTTAGAACAAGTTTTATAGACTGTTATTAATGTAGTTTCGAATGAGCTATAGTATATACAAATATGTCATGTATTAACGGAGAAACACCCCTCTGAGTCTTCCATGTCCCAAAAAATATTCAAAAAATTTTTTTCTAAAATTTTCACAAATAGATGGGTTAATGTAGAATCCGCTTAGAATACGTTTTATAGACTGTTTTTAATGTCGTTTCGAATGAGCTATAGTATATCCAAATATGTCATGTATTCGCGGAGAAACACCCCTCTGAGTCTTCCATGTCCCAAAAAATATTCAAAAAATTTTTTCTAAAATTTTCACAAATATATAGGGTTACTGTAGAATCCGCTTAGAACAAGTTTTATAGACTGTTATTAATGTAGTTTCGAATGAGCTATAGTATATACAAATATGTCATGTATTAACGGAGAAACACCCCTCTGAGTCTTCCATGTCCCAAAAAATATTCAAAAAAATTTTTTCTAAAATTTTCACAAATATATAGGGTTACTGTAGAATCCGCTTAGAACAAGTTTTATAGACTTTTTTTAATGTAATTTCGAATGAGCTGTAGTATATCCAAATATGTCATGTATTCGCGGAGAAACACCCCTCTGAGTCTTCCATGTCCTATAAATATTCAAAAAATTATTTTCTAAAATTTTCACAAATAGATAGTGTTACTGTAGAATCCGCTTAGAATAATTTTATAGACTGTTTTTAATGTAGTTTCGAATGAGCTATAGTATATCCAAATATGTCATGTATCCGCGGAGAAACACCCCTCTGAGTCTTCCATGTCCTATAAATATTCAAAAAATTATTTTCTAAAATTTTCACAAATAGATAGTGTTACTGTAGAATCCGCTTAGAATAATTTTATAGACTGTTTTTAATGTAGTTTCGAATGAGCTATAGTATATCCAAATATGTCATGTATCCGCGGAGAAACACCCCTCTGAGTCTTCCATGTCCCAAAAAATATTCAAAAAATTTTTTTCTAAAATTTTCACAAATATATAGGGTTACTGTAGAATCCGCATAGAACAAGTTTTATAGACTGTTTTTAATGTAGTTTCGAATGAGCTAGAGTATATCCAAATATGTCATGTATTAACGGAGAAACACACCTCTGAGTCTTCCATGTCCCATAAATATTCAAAAAAATTTTTTCTAAAATTTTCACAAATAGATGGGTTAATGTAGAATCCGCTTAGAATACGTTTTATAGACTGTTTTTAATGTCGTTTCGAATGAGCTATAGTATATTCAAATATGTCATGTATTAACGGAGAAACACCCCTCTGAGTCTTCCATGTCCTATAAATATTCAAAAAATTATTTTCTAAAATTTTCACAAATAGATAGTGTTACTGTAGAATCCGCTTAGAATAATTTTATAGACTGTTTTTAATGTAGTTTCGAATGAGCTATAGTATATCCAAATATGTCATGTATCCGCGGAGAAACAACATCTGAGTCTTCCATGTCCCATAAATATTCAAAAAATTTTTTTCTAAAATTTTCACAAATATATAGGGTTACTGTAGAATCCGCTTAGAACAAGTTTTATAGACTGTTTTTAATGTAGTTTCGAATGAGCTATAGTATATTCAAATATGTCATGTATTCGCGGAGAAACACCTTTCTGAGTCTTCCATGTCCCAAAAAATATTCAAAAAATTTTTTTCTAAAATTTTCACAAATATATAGGGTTACTGTAGAATCCGCATAGAACAAGTTTTATAGACTGTTTTTAATGTAGTTTCGAATGAGCTAGAGTATATCCAAATATGTCATGTATTCGCGGAGAAACACCCCTCTGAGTCTTCCATGTCCCAAAAATATTCAAAAAATTTATTTCTAAAATTTTCACAAATATATAGGGTTACTGTAGAATCCGCTTAGAACAAGTTTTATAGACTGTTATTAATGTAGTTTCGAATGAGCTATAGTATATACAAATATGTCATGTATTAACGGAGAAACACCCCTCTGAGTCTTCCATGTCCCAAAAAATATTCAAAAAATTTTTTTCTAAAATTTTCACAAATAGATGGGTTAATGTAGAATCCGCTTAGAATACGTTTTATAGACTGTTTTTAATGTCGTTTCGAATGAGCTATAGTATATCCAAATATGTCATGTATTCGCGGAGAAACACCCCTCTGAGTCTTCCATGTCCCAAAAAATATTCAAAAAATTTTTTCTAAAATTTTCACAAATATATAGGGTTACTGTAGAATCCGCGTAGAACAAGTTTTATAGACTGTTTTAATGTAGTTTCGAATGAGCTATAGTATATTCAAATATGTCATGTATTCGCGGAGAAACACCTTTCTGAGTCTTCCATGTCCCAAAAAATATTCAAAAAATTTTTTTCTAAAATTTTCACAAATATATAGGGTTACTGTAGAATCCGCATAGAACAAGTTTTATAGACTGTTTTTAATGTAGTTTCGAATGAGCTAGAGTATATCCAAATATGTCATGTATTCGCGGAGAAACACCCCTCTGAGTCTTCCATGTCCCAAAAATATTCAAAAAATTTATTTCTAAAATTTTCACAAATATATAGGGTTACTGTAGAATCCGCTTAGAACAAGTTTTATAGACTGTTATTAATGTAGTTTCGAATGAGCTATAGTATATACAAATATGTCATGTATTAACGGAGAAACACCCCTCTGAGTCTTCCATGTCCCAAAAAATATTCAAAAAATTTTTTTCTAAAATTTTCACAAATAGATGGGTTAATGTAGAATCCGCTTAGAATACGTTTTATAGACTGTTTTTAATGTCGTTTCGAATGAGCTATAGTATATCCAAATATGTCATGTATTCGCGGAGAAACACCCCTCTGAGTCTTCCATGTCCCAAAAAATATTCAAAAAATTTTTTCTAAAATTTTCACAAATATATAGGGTTACTGTAGAATCCGCTTAGAACAAGTTTTATAGACTGTTATTAATGTAGTTTCGAATGAGCTATAGTATATACAAATATGTCATGTATTAACGGAGAAACACCCCTCTGAGTCTTCCATGTCCCAAAAAATATTCAAAAAAATTTTTTCTAAAATTTTCACAAATATATAGGGTTACTGTAGAATCCGCTTAGAACAAGTTTTATAGACTTTTTTTAATGTAATTTCGAATGAGCTGTAGTATATCCAAATATGTCATGTATTCGCGGAGAAACACCCCTCTGAGTCTTCCATGTCCTATAAATATTCAAAAAATTATTTTCTAAAATTTTCACAAATAGATAGTGTTACTGTAGAATCCGCTTAGAATAATTTTATAGACTGTTTTTAATGTAGTTTCGAATGAGCTATAGTATATCCAAATATGTCATGTATCCGCGGAGAAACACCCCTCTGAGTCTTCCATGTCCTATAAATATTCAAAAAATTATTTTCTAAAATTTTCACAAATAGATAGTGTTACTGTAGAATCCGCTTAGAATAATTTTATAGACTGTTTTTAATGTAGTTTCGAATGAGCTATAGTATATCCAAATATGTCATGTATCCGCGGAGAAACACCCCTCTGAGTCTTCCATGTCCCAAAAAATATTCAAAGAATTTTTTTCTAAAATTTTCACAAATATATAGGGTTATGTAGAATCCGCATAGAACAAGTTTTATAGACTGTTTTTAATGTAGTTTCGAATGAGCTATAGTATATACAAATATGTCATGTATTAACGGAGAAACACACCTCTGAGTCTTCCATGTCCCATAAATATTCAAAAAAATTTTTTCTAAAATTTTCACAAATAGATGGGTTAATGTAGAATCCGCTTAGAATACGTTTTATAGACTGTTTTTAATGTCGTTTCGAATGAGCTATAGTATATTCAAATATGTCATGTATTAACGGAGAAACACCCCTCTGAGTCTTCCATGTCCCAAAAAATATTCAAAAAATTTTTTTCTAAAATTTTCACAAATATATAGGGTTATGTAGAATCCGCATAGAACAAGTTTTATAGACTGTTTTTAATGTAGTTTCGAATGAGCTATAGTATATTCAAATATGTCATGTATTCGCGGAGAAACACCCCTCTGAGTCTTCCATGTCCCAAAAAATATTCAAAAAATTTTTTTCTAAAATTTTCACAAATATATAGGGTTATGTAGAATCCGCATAGAACAAGTTTTATAGACTGTTTTTAATGTAGTTTCGAATGAGCTATAGTATATACAAATATGTCATGTATTAACGGAGAAACACACCTCTGAGTCTTCCATGTCCCATAAATATTCAAAAAAATTTTTTCTAAAATTTTCACAAATAGATGGGTTAATGTAGAATCCGCTTAGAATACGTTTTATAGACTGTTTTTAATGTCGTTTCGAATGAGCTATAGTATATCCAAATATGTCATGTATTCGCGGAGAAACACCCCTCTGAGTCTTCCATGTCCCAAAAAATATTCAAAAAATTTTTTTCTAAAATTTTCACAAATATATAGGGTTATGTAGAATCCGCATAGAACAAGTTTTATAGACTGTTTTTAATGTAGTTTCGAATGAGCTATAGTATATACAAATATGTCATGTATTAACGGAGAAACACACCTCTGAGTCTTCCATGTCCCATAAATATTCAAAAAAATTTTTTCTAAAATTTTCACAAATAGATGGGTTAATGTAGAATCCGCTTAGAATACGTTTTATAGACTGTTTTTAATGTAGTTTCGAATGAGCTATAGTATATTCAAATATGTCATGTATTAACGGAGAAACACCCCTCTGAGTCTTCCATGTCCCAAAAAATATTCAAAAAATTTTTTTCTAAAATTTTCACAAATATATAGGGTTATGTAGAATCCGCATAGAACAAGTTTTATAGACTGTTTTTAATGTAGTTTCGAATGAGCTATAGTATATACAAATATGTCATGTATTAACGGAGAAACACACCTCTGAGTCTTCCATTTCCCATAAATATTCAAAAAAATTTTTTCTAAAATTTTCACAAATAGATGGGTTAATGTAGAATCCGCTTAGAATACGTTTTATAGACTGTTTTTAATGTCGTTTCGAATGAGCTATAGTATATCCAAATATGTCATGTATTCGCGGAGAAACACCCCTCTGAGTCTTCCATGTCCCAAAAAATATTCAAAAAATTTTTTCTAAAATTTTCACAAATATATAGGGTTACTATAGAATCCGCTTAGAACAAGTTTTATAGACTGTTTTTAATGTAGTTTCGAATGAGCTATAGTATATTCAAATATGTCATGTATTCGCGGAGAAACACCCATCTGAGTCTTCCATGTCCTATAAATATTCAAAAAATTATTTTCTAAAATTTTCACAAATAGATAGTGTTACTGTAGAATCCGCTTAGAATAATTTTATAGACTGTTTTTAATGTAGTTTCGAATGAGCTATAGTATATCCAAATATGTCATGTATCCGCGGAGAAACACCCCTCTGAGTCTTCCATGTCCTATAAATATTCAAAAAATTATTTTCTAAAATTTTCACAAATAGATAGTGTTACTGTAGAATCCGCTTAGAATAATTTTATAGACTGTTTTTAATGTAGTTTCGAATGAGCTATAGTATATCCAAATATGTCATGTATCCGCGGAGAAACACCCCTCTGAGTCTTCCATGTCCCAAAAAATATTCAAAGAATTTTTTTCTAAAATTTTCACAAATATATAGGGTTATGTAGAATCCGCATAGAACAAGTTTTATAGACTGTTTTTAATGTAGTTTCGAATGAGCTATAGTATATACAAATATGTCATGTATTAACGGAGAAACACACCTCTGAGTCTTCCATGTCCCATAAATATTCAAAAAAATTTTTTCTAAAATTTTCACAAATAGATGGGTTAATGTAGAATCCGCTTAGAATACGTTTTATAGACTGTTTTTAATGTCGTTTCGAATGAGCTATAGTATATTCAAATATGTCATGTATTAACGGAGAAACACCCCTCTGAGTCTTCCATGTCCCAAAAAATATTCAAAAAATTTTTTTCTAAAATTTTCACAAATATATAGGGTTATGTAGAATCCGCATAGAACAAGTTTTATAGACTGTTTTTAATGTAGTTTCGAATGAGCTATAGTATATTCAAATATGTCATGTATTCGCGGAGAAACACCCCTCTGAGTCTTCCATGTCCCAAAAAATATTCAAAAAATTTTTTTCTAAAATTTTCACAAATATATAGGGTTATGTAGAATCCGCATAGAACAAGTTTTATAGACTGTTTTTAATGTAGTTTCGAATGAGCTATAGTATATACAAATATGTCATGTATTAACGGAGAAACACACCTCTGAGTCTTCCATGTCCCATAAATATTCAAAAAAATTTTTTCTAAAATTTTCACAAATAGATGGGTTAATGTAGAATCCGCTTAGAATACGTTTTATAGACTGTTTTTAATGTCGTTTCGAATGAGCTATAGTATATCCAAATATGTCATGTATTCGCGGAGAAACACCCCTCTGAGTCTTCCATGTCCCAAAAAATATTCAAAAAATTTTTTTCTAAAATTTTCACAAATATATAGGGTTATGTAGAATCCGCATAGAACAAGTTTTATAGACTGTTTTTAATGTAGTTTCGAATGAGCTATAGTATATACAAATATGTCATGTATTAACGGAGAAACACACCTCTGAGTCTTCCATGTCCCATAAATATTCAAAAAAATTTTTTCTAAAATTTTCACAAATAGATGGGTTAATGTAGAATCCGCTTAGAATACGTTTTATAGACTGTTTTTAATGTAGTTTCGAATGAGCTATAGTATATTCAAATATGTCATGTATTAACGGAGAAACACCCCTCTGAGTCTTCCATGTCCCAAAAAATATTCAAAAAATTTTTTTCTAAAATTTTCACAAATATATAGGGTTATGTAGAATCCGCATAGAACAAGTTTTATAGACTGTTTTTAATGTAGTTTCGAATGAGCTATAGTATATACAAATATGTCATGTATTAACGGAGAAACACACCTCTGAGTCTTCCATTTCCCATAAATATTCAAAAAAATTTTTTCTAAAATTTTCACAAATAGATGGGTTAATGTAGAATCCGCTTAGAATACGTTTTATAGACTGTTTTTAATGTCGTTTCGAATGAGCTATAGTATATCCAAATATGTCATGTATTCGCGGAGAAACACCCCTCTGAGTCTTCCATGTCCCAAAAAATATTCAAAAAATTTTTTCTAAAATTTTCACAAATATATAGGGTTACTATAGAATCCGCTTAGAACAAGTTTTATAGACTGTTTTTAATGTAGTTTCGAATGAGCTATAGTATATTCAAATATGTCATGTATTCGCGGAGAAACACCCATCTGAGTCTTCCATGTCCCAAAAAATATTCAAAAAATTTTTTTCTAAAATTTTCACAATCATATAAAGTTACTGTAGAATCCGCATAGAACAAGTTTTATAGACTGTTTTTAATGTAGTTTCGAATGAGCTATAGTATATCCAAATATGTCATGTATTCGGTGAGAAACACCCCTCTGAGTCTTCCATGTCCCAAAAAATATTAAAAAAATTTTTTTCTAAAATTTTCACAAATATATAGGGTTACTGTAGAATCCGCTTAGAACAAGTTTTATAGACTGTTTTTAATGTAGTTTCGAATGAGCTATAGTATATTCAAATATGTCATGTATTCGCGGAGAAACACCTTTCTGAGTCTTCCATGTCCCAAAAAATATTCAAAAAATTTTTTTCTAAAATTTTCACAAATATATAGGGTTACTGTAGAATCCGCATAGAACAAGTTTTATAGACTGTTTTTAATGTAGTTTCGAATGAGCTAGAGTATATCCAAATATGTCATGTATTCGCGGAGAAACACCCCTCTGAGTCTTCCATGTCCCAAAAATATTCAAAAAATTTATTTCTAAAATTTTCACAAATATATAGGGTTACTGTAGAATCCGCTTAGAACAAGTTTTATAGACTGTTATTAATGTAGTTTCGAATGAGCTATAGTATATACAAATATGTCATGTATTAACGGAGAAACACCCCTCTGAGTCTTCCATGTCCCAAAAAATATTCAAAAAAATTTTTTCTAAAATTTTCACAAATATATAGGGTTACTGTAGAATCCGCTTAGAACAAGTTTTATAGACTTTTTTTAATGTAATTTCGAATGAGCTGTAGTATATCCAAATATGTCATGTATTCGCGGAGAAACACCCCTCTGAGTCTTCCATGTCCTATAAATATTCAAAAAATTATTTTCTAAAATTTTCACAAATAGATAGTGTTACTGTAGAATCCGCTTAGAATAATTTTATAGACTGTTTTTAATGTAGTTTCGAATGAGCTATAGTATATCCAAATATGTCATGTATCCGCGGAGAAACAACATCTGAGTCTTCCATGTCCCATAAATATTCAAAAAATTTTTTTCTAAAATTTTCACAAATATATAGGGTTACTGTAGAATCCGCTTAGAACAAGTTTTATAGACTGTTTTTAATGTAGTTTCGAATGAGCTATAGTATATTCAAATATGTCATGTATTCGCGGAGAAACACCCATCTGAGTCTTCCATGTCCCAAAAAATATTCAAAAAATTTTTTTCTAAAATTTTCACAATCATATAAAGTTACTGTAGAATCCGCATAGAACAAGTTTTATAGACTGTTTTTAATGTAGTTTCGAATGAGCTATAGTATATCCAAATATGTCATGTATTCGGTGAGAAACACCCCTCTGAGTCTTCCATGTCCCAAAAAATATTAAAAAAATTTTTTTCTAAAATTTTCACAAATATATAGGGTTACTGTAGAATCCGCTTAGAACAAGTTTTATAGACTGTTTTTAATGTAGTTTCGAATGAGCTATAGTATATTCAAATATGTCATGTATTCGCGGAGAAACACCTTTCTGAGTCTTCCATGTCCCAAAAAATATTCAAAAAATTTTTTTCTAAAATTTTCACAAATATATAGGGTTACTGTAGAATCCGCATAGAACAAGTTTTATAGACTGTTTTTAATGTAGTTTCGAATGAGCTAGAGTATATCCAAATATGTCATGTATTCGCGGAGAAACACCCCTCTGAGTCTTCCATGTCCCAAAAATATTCAAAAAATTTATTTCTAAAATTTTCACAAATATATAGGGTTACTGTAGAATCCGCTTAGAACAAGTTTTATAGACTGTTATTAATGTAGTTTCGAATGAGCTATAGTATATACAAATATGTCATGTATTAACGGAGAAACACCCCTCTGAGTCTTCCATGTCCCAAAAAATATTCAAAAAAATTTTTTCTAAAATTTTCACAAATATATAGGGTTACTGTAGAATCCGCTTAGAACAAGTTTTATAGACTTTTTTTAATGTAATTTCGAATGAGCTGTAGTATATCCAAATATGTCATGTATTCGCGGAGAAACACCCCTCTGAGTCTTCCATGTCCTATAAATATTCAAAAAATTATTTTCTAAAATTTTCACAAATAGATAGTGTTACTGTAGAATCCGCTTAGAATAATTTTATAGACTGTTTTTAATGTAGTTTCGAATGAGCTATAGTATATCCAAATATGTCATGTATCCGCGGAGAAACAACATCTGAGTCTTCCATGTCCCATAAATATTCAAAAAATTTTTTTCTAAAATTTTCACAAATATATAGGGTTACTGTAGAATCCGCTTAGAACAAGTTTTATAGACTGTTTTTAATGTAGTTTCGAATGAGCTATAGTATATTCAAATATGTCATGTATTCGCGGAGAAACACCTTTCTGAGTCTTCCATGTCCCAAAAAATATTCAAAAAATTTTTTTCTAAAATTTTCACAAATATATAGGGTTACTGTAGAATCCGCATAGAACAAGTTTTATAGACTGTTTTTAATGTAGTTTCGAATGAGCTAGAGTATATCCAAATATGTCATGTATTCGCGGAGAAACACCCCTCTGAGTCTTCCATGTCCCAAAAATATTCAAAAAATTTATTTCTAAAATTTTCACAAATATATAGGGTTACTGTAGAATCCGCTTAGAACAAGTTTTATAGACTGTTATTAATGTAGTTTCGAATGAGCTATAGTATATACAAATATGTCATGTATTAACGGAGAAACACCCCTCTGAGTCTTCCATGTCCCAAAAAATATTCAAAAAATTTTTTTCTAAAATTTTCACAAATAGATGGGTTAATGTAGAATCCGCTTAGAATACGTTTTATAGACTGTTTTTAATGTCGTTTCGAATGAGCTATAGTATATCCAAATATGTCATGTATTCGCGGAGAAACACCCCTCTGAGTCTTCCATGTCCCAAAAAATATTCAAAAAATTTTTTCTAAAATTTTCACAAATATATAGGGTTACTGTCGAATCAGCTTAGAACAAGTTTTATAGACTGTTTTTAATGTAGTTTCGAATGAGCTATAGTATATTCAAATATGTCATGTATTCGCGGAGAAACACCCCTCTGAGTCTTCCATGTCCCAAAAAATATTCAAAAAATTTTTATCTAAAATTTTCACAAATATATAGGGTTACTGTAGAATCAGCTTAGAACAAGTTTTATAGACTGTTTTTAATGTAGTTTCGAATGAGCTATAGTATATTCAAATATGTCATGTATTAACGGAGAAACACCCCTCTGAGTCTTCCATGTCCCAAAAAATATTCAAAAAATTTTTTTCTAAAATTTTCACAAATATATAGGGTTATGTAGAATCCGCATAGAACAAGTTTTATAGACTGTTTTTAATGTAGTTTCGAATGAGCTATAGTATATACAAATATGTCATGTATTAACGGAGAAACACACCTCTGAGTCTTCCATGTCCCATAAATATTCAAAAAAATTTTTTCTAAAATTTTCACAAATAGATGGGTTAATGTAGAATCCGCTTAGAATACGTTTTATAGACTGTTTTTAATGTCGTTTCGAATGAGCTATAGTATATCCAAATATGTCATGTATTCGCGGAGAAACACCCCTCTGAGTCTTCCATGTCCCAAAAAATATTCAAAAAATTTTTTCTAAAATTTTCACAAATATATAGGGTTACTATAGAATCCGCTTAGAACAAGTTTTATAGACTGTTTTTAATGTAGTTTCGAATGAGCTATAGTATATTCAAATATGTCATGTATTCGCGGAGAAACACCCATCTGAGTTTTCCATGTCCCAAAAAATATTCAAAAAATTTTTTTCTAAAATTTTCACAATCATATAAAGTTACTGTAGAATCCGCATAGAACAAGTTTTATAGACTGTTTTTAATGTAGTTTCGAATGAGCTATAGTATATCCAAATATGTCATGTATTCGGTGAGAAACACCCCTCTGAGTCTTCCATGTCCCAAAAAATATTCAAAAAATTTTTTTCTAAAATTTTCACAAATATATAGGGTTACTGTAGAATCCGCTTAGAACAAGTTTTATAGACTGTTTTTAATGTAGTTTCGAATGAGCTATAGTATTTTCAAATATGTCATGTATTCGCGGAGAAACACCCCTCTGAGTCTTCCATGTCCCAAAAAATATTCAAAAAATTTTTTTCTAAAATTTTCACAAATATATAGGGTTACTGTAGAATCCGCATAGAACAAGTTTTATAGACTGTTTTTAATGTAGTTTCGAATGAGCTATAGTATATCCAAATATGTCATGTATTCGCGGAGAAACACCCCTCTGAGTCTTCCATGTCCCAAAAAATATTCAAAAAATTTTTTTCTAAAATTTTCACAAATATATAGGGTTACTGTAGAATCCGCATAGAACAAGTTTTATAGACTGTTTTTAATGTAGTTTCGAATGAGCTATAGTATATACAAATATGTCATGTATTAACGGAGAAACACACCTCTGAGTCTTCCATGTCCCATAAATATTCAAAAAAATTTTTTCTAAAATTTTCACAAATAGATGGGTTAATGTAGAATCCGCTTAGAATACGTTTTATAGACTGTTTTTAATGTCGTTTCGAATGAGCTATAGTATATCCAAATATGTCATGTATTCGCGGAGAAACACCCCTCTGAGTCTTCCATGTCCCAAAAAATATTCAAAAAATTTTTTTCTAAAATTTTCACAAATATATAGGGTTATGTAGAATCCGCTTAGAACAAGTTTTATAGACTGTTATTAATGTAGTTTCGAATGAGCTATAGTATATACAAATATGTCATGTATTAACGGAGAAACACCCCTCTGAGTCTTCCATGTCCCATAAATATTCAAAAAATTTTTTTCTAAAATTTTCACAAATATATAGGGTTACTGTAGAATCCGCTTAGAACAAGTTTTATAGACTGTTTTTAATGTAGTTTCGAATGAGCTATAGTATATTCAAATATGTCATGTATTCGCGGAGAAACACCTTTCTGAGTCTTCCATGTCCCAAAAAATATTCAAAAAATTTTTTTCTAAAATTTTCACAAATATATAGGGTTACTGTAGAATCCGCATAGAACAAGTTTTATAGACTGTTTTTAATGTAGTTTCGAATGAGCTATAGTATATCCAAATATGTCATGTATTCGCGGAGAAACACCCCTCTGAGTCTTCCATGTCCCAAAAAATATTCAAAAAATTTTTTTCTAAAATTTTCACAAATATATAGGGTTACTGTAGAATCCGCATAGAACAAGTTTTATAGACTGTTTTTAATGTAGTTTCGAATGAGCTATAGTATATACAAATATGTCATGTATTAACGGAGAAACACACCTCTGAGTCTTCCATGTCCCATAAATATTCAAAAAAATTTTTTCTAAAATTTTCACAAATAGATGGGTTAATGTAGAATCCGCTTAGAATACGTTTTATAGACTGTTTTTAATGTCGTTTCGAATGAGCTATAGTATATCCAAATATGTCATGTATTCGCGGAGAAACACCCCTCTGAGTCTTCCATGTCCCAAAAAATATTCAAAAAATTTTTTCTAAAATTTTCACAAATATATAGGGTTACTGTAGAATCCGCATAGAACAAGTTTTATAGACTGTTTTTAATGTAGTTTCGAATGAGCTATAGTATATCCAAATATGTCATGTATTCGCGGAGAAACACCCTTCTGAGTCTTCCATGTCCCAAAAATATTCAAAAAATTTATTTCTAAAATTTTCACAAATATATAGGGTTACTGTAGAATCCGCTTAGAACAAGTTTTATAGACTGTTATTAATGTAGTTTCGAATGAGCTATAGCATATACAAATATGTCATGTATTAACGGAGAAACACCCCTCTGAGTCTTCCATGTCCCAAAAAATATTCAAAAAATTTTTTTCTAAAATTTTCACAAATATATAGGGTTACTGTAGAATCCGCTTAGAACAAGTTTTATAGACTGTTTTTAATGTAGTTTCGAATGAGCTATAGTATTTTCAAATATGTCATGTATTCGCGGAGAAACACCCCTCTGAGTCTTCATGTCCCAAAAAATATTCAAAAAATTTTTTTCTAAAATTTTCACAAATATATAGGGTTATTGTAGAATCCGCATAGAACAAGTTTTATAGACTGTTTTTAATGTAGTTTCGAATGAGCTATAGTATATCCAAATATGTCATGTATTCGCGGAGAAACACCCCTCTGAGTCTTCCATGTCCCAAAAATATTCAAAAAATTTATTTCTAAAATTTTCACAAATATATAGGGTTACTGTAGAATCCGCTTAGAACAAGTTTTATAGACTGTTATTAATGTAGTTTCGAATGAGCTATAGCATATACAAATATGTCATGTATTAACGGAGAAACACCCCTCTGAGTCTTCCATGTCCCAAAAAATATTCAAAAAATTTTTTTCTAAAATTTTCACAAATATATAGGGTTACTGTAGAATCCGCTTAGAACAAGTTTTATAGACTGTTTTTAATGTAGTTTCGAATGAGCTATAGTATTTTCAAATATGTCATGTATTCGCGGAGAAACACCCCTCTGAGTCTTCCATGTCCCAAAAAATATTCAAAAAATTTTTTTCTAAAATTTTCACAAATATATAGGGTTATTGTAGAATCCGCATAGAACAAGTTTTATAGACTGTTTTTAATGTAGTTTCGAATGAGCTATAGTATATCCAAATATGTCATGTATTCGCGGAGAAACACCCCTCTGAGTCTTCCATGTCCCAAAAAATATTCAAAAAATTTTTTTCTAAAATTTTCACAAATATATAGGGTTACTGTAGAATCAGCATAGAACAAGTTTTATAGACTGTTTTTAATGTAGTTTCGAATGAGCTATAGTATATACAAATATGTCATGTATTAACGGAGAAACACACCTCTGAGTCTTCCATGTCCCATAAATATTCAAAAAAATTATTTCTAAAATTTTCACAAATAGATGGGTTAATGTAGAATCCGCTTAGAATACGTTTTATAGACTGTTTTTAATGTCGTTTCGAATGAGCTATAGTATATCCAAATATGTCATGTATTCGCGGAGAAACACCCCTCTGAGTCTTCCATGTCCCAAAAAATATTCAAAAAATTTTTTCTAAAATTTTCACAAATATATAGGGTTACTGTAGAATCCGCATAGAACAAGTTTTATAGACTGTTTTTAATGTAGTTTCGAATGAGCTATAGTATATCCAAATATGTCATGTATTCGCGGAGAAACACCCCTCTGAGTCTTCCATGTCCCAAAAATATTCAAAAAATTTATTTCTAAAATTTTCACAAATATATAGGGTTACTGTAGAATCCGCATAGAACAAGTTTTATAGACTGTTTTTAATGTAGTTTCGAATGAGCTATAGTATATACAAATATGTCATGTATTAACGGAGAAACACACCTCTGAGTCTTCCATGTCCCATAAATATTCAAAAAAATTTTTTCTAAAATTTTCACAAATAGATAAGTTAATGTAGAATCCGCTTAGAATACGTTTTATAGACTGTTTTTAATGTCGTTTCGAATGAGCTATAGTATATCCAAATATGTCATGTATTCGCGGAGAAACACCCCTCTGAGTCTTCCATGTCCCAAAAAATATTCAAAAAAATTTTTTCTAAAATTTTCACAAATATATAGGGTTACTGTAGAATCCGCTTAGAACAAGTTTTATAGACTTTTTTTAATGTAATTTCGAATGAGCTGTAGTATATCCAAATATGTCATGTATTCGCGGAGAAACACCCCTCTGAGTCTTCCATGTCCTATAAATATTCAAAAAATTATTTTCTAAAATTTTCACAAATAGATAGTGTTACTGTAGAATCCGCTTAGAATAATTTTATAGACTGTTTTTAATGTAGTTTCGAATGAGCTATAGTATATCCAAATATGTCATGTATCCGCGGAGAAACAACATCTGAGTCTTCCATGTCCCATAAATATTCAAAAAATTTTTTTCTAAAATTTTCACAAATATATAGGGTTACTGTAGAATCCGCTTAAAACAAGTTTTATAGACTGTTTTTAATGTAGTTTCGAATGAGCTATAGTATATACAAATATGTCATGTATTAACGGAGAAACACCCCTCTGAGTCTTCCATGTCCCATAAATATTCAAAAAAATTTTTTCTAAAATTTTCACAAATAGATGGGTTAATGTAGAATCCGCTTAGAATACGTTTTATAGACTGTTTTTAATGTCGTTTCGAATGAGCTATAGTATATCCAAATATGTCATGTATTCGCGGAGAAACACCCCTCTGAGTCTTCCATGTCCCAAAAAATATTCAAAAAATTTTTTCTAAAATTTTCACAAATATATAGGGTTACTGTAGAATCCGCTTAGAACAAGTTTTATAGACTGTTTTTAATGTAGTTTCGAATGAGCTATAGTATATTCAAATATGTCATGTATTCGCGGAGAAACACCCCTCTGAGTCTTCCATGTCCCAAAAATATTCAAAAAATTTATTTCTAAAATTTTCACAAATATATAGGGTTACTGTAGAATCCGCTTAGAACAAGTTTTATAGACTGTTATTAATGTAGTTTCGAATGAGCTATAGTATATCCAAATATGTCATGTATTCGCGGAGAAACACCCCTCTGAGTCTTCCATGTCCCAAAAATATTCAAAAAATTTATTTCTAAAATTTTCACAAATATATAGGGTTACTGTAGAATCCGCATAGAACAAGTTTTATAGACTGTTTTTAATGTAGTTTCGAATGAGCTATAGTATATACAAATATGTCATGTATTAACGGAGAAACACACCTCTGAGTCTTCCATGTCCCATAAATATTCAAAAAAATTATTTCTAAAATTTTCACAAATAGATGGGTTAATGTAGAATCCGCTTAGAATACGTTTTATAGACTGTTTTTAATGTCGTTTCGAATGAGCTATAGTATATACAAATATGTCATGTATTAACGGAGAAACACACCTCTGAGTCTTCCATGTCCCATAAATATTCAAAAAAATTATTTCTAAAATTTTCACAAATAGATGGGTTAATGTAGAATCCGCTTAGAATACGTTTTATAGACTGTTTTTAATGTCGTTTCGAATGAGCTATAGTATATACAAATATGTCATGTATTAACGGAGAAACACACCTCTGAGTCTTCCATGTCCCATAAATATTCAAAAAAATTATTTCTAAAATTTTCACAAATAGATGGGTTAATGTAGAATCCGCTTAGAATACGTTTTATAGACTGTTTTTAATGTCGTTTCGAATGAGCTATAGTATATCCAAATATGTCATGTATTCGCGGAGAAACACCCCTCTGAGTCTTCCATGTCCCAAAAAATATTCAAAAAATTTTTTCTAAAATTTTCACAAATATATAGGGTTACTGTAGAATCCGCATAGAACAAGTTTTATAGACTGTTTTTAATGTAGTTTCGAATGAGCTATAGTATATCTAAATATGTCATGTATTCGCGGAGAAACACCCCTCTGAGTCTTCCATGTCCCAAAAATATTCAAAAAATTTATTTCTAAAATTTTCACAAATATATAGGGTTACTGTAGAATCCGCATAGAACAAGTTTTATAGACTGTTTTTAATGTAGTTTCGAATGAGCTATAGTATATACAAATATGTCATGTATTAACGGAGAAACACACCTCTGAGTCTTCCATGTCCCATAAATATTCAAAAAAATTTTTTCTAAAATTTTCACAAATAGATAAGTTAATGTAGAATCCGCTTAGAATACGTTTTATAGACTGTTTTTAATGTCGTTTCGAATGAGCTATAGTATATCCAAATATGTCATGTATTCGCGGAGAAACACCCCTCTGAGTCTTCCATGTCCCAAAAAATATTCAAAAAAATTTTTTCTAAAATTTTCACAAATATATAGGGTTACTGTAGAATCCGCTTAGAACAAGTTTTATAGACTTTTTTTAATGTAATTTCGAATGAGCTGTAGTATATCCAAATATGTCATGTATTCGCGGAGAAACACCCCTCTGAGTCTTCCATGTCCTATAAATATTCAAAAAATTATTTTCTAAAATTTTCACAAATAGATAGTGTTACTGTAGAATCCGCTTAGAATAATTTTATAGACTGTTTTTAATGTAGTTTCGAATGAGCTATAGTATATCCAAATATGTCATGTATCCGCGGAGAAACAACATCTGAGTCTTCCATGTCCCATAAATATTCAAAAAATTTTTTTCTAAAATTTTCACAAATATATAGGGTTACTGTAGAATCCGCTTAAAACAAGTTTTATAGACTGTTTTTAATGTAGTTTCGAATGAGCTATAGTATATACAAATATGTCATGTATTAACGGAGAAACACCCCTCTGAGTCTTCCATGTCCCATAAATATTCAAAAAAATTTTTTCTAAAATTTTCACAAATAGATGGGTTAATGTAGAATCCGCTTAGAATACGTTTTATAGACTGTTTTTAATGTCGTTTCGAATGAGCTATAGTATATCCAAATATGTCATGTATTCGCGGAGAAACACCCCTCTGAGTCTTCCATGTCCCAAAAAATATTCAAAAAATTTTTTCTAAAATTTTCACAAATATATAGGGTTACTGTAGAATCCGCTTAGAACAAGTTTTATAGACTGTTTTTAATGTAGTTTCGAATGAGCTATAGTATATTCAAATATGTCATGTATTCGCGGAGAAACACCCCTCTGAGTCTTCCATGTCCCAAAAATATTCAAAAAATTTATTTCTAAAATTTTCACAAATATATAGGGTTACTGTAGAATCCGCTTAGAACAAGTTTTATAGACTGTTATTAATGTAGTTTCGAATGAGCTATAGTATATACAAATATGTCATGTATTCGCGGAGAAACACCCTTCTGAGTCATTCATGTCCCAAAAAATATTCAAAAAATTTTTTTCAAAAATTTTCACAAATATATAGGGTTACTGTAGAATCAGCTTAGAACAAGTTTTATAGACTGTTTTTAATGTAGTTTCGAATGAGCTATAGTATATTCAAATATGTCATGTATTCGCGGAGAAACACCCCTCTGAGTCTTCCATGTCCCAAAAATATTCAAAAAATTTATTTCTAAAATTTTCACAAATATATAGGGTTACTGTAGAATCCGCTTAGAACAAGTTTTATAGACTGTTATTAATGTAGTTTCGAATGAGCTATAGTATATCCAAATATGTCATGTATTCGCGGAGAAACACCCTTCTGAGTCATTCATGTCCCAAAAAATATTCAAAAAATTTTTTTCAAAAATTTTCACAAATATATAGGGTTACTGTAGAATCAGCTTAGAACAAGTTTTATAGACTGTTTTTAATGTAGTTTCGAATGAGCGATAGTATATCTAAATATGTCATGTATTCGCGGAGAAACACCTTTCTGAGTCTTCCATGTCCCAAAAAATATTCAAAAAATTTTTTTCAAAAATTTTCACAAATATATAGGGTTACTGTAGAATCAGCTTAGAACAAGTTTTATAGACTATTTTTAATGTAGTTTCGAATGAGCTATAGTATATCCAAATATGTCATGTAAACGCGGAGAAACACCCCTCTGAGTCTTCCATGTCCCAAAAATATTCAAAAAATTTAATTCTAAAATTTTCACAAATATATAGGGTTACTGTAGAATCCGCTTAGAACAAGTTTTATAGACTGTTATTAATGTAGTTTCGAATGAGCTATAGTATATCCAAATATGTCATGTATTCGCGGAGAAACACCCCTCTGAGTCTTCCATGTCCCAAAAAATATTCAAAAAATTTTTTTCAAAAATTTTCACAAATATATAGGGTTACTGTAGAATCAGCTTAGAACAAGTTTTATAGACTGTTTTTAATGTAGTTTCGAATGATCTATAGTATATTCAAATATGTCATGTATTCGCGGAGAAACACCCCTCTGAGTCTTCCATGTCCCAAAAAATATTCAAAAAATTTTTTTCTAAAATTTTCACAATCATATAGGGTTACTGTAGAATCCGCATAGAACAAGTTTTATAGATTGTTTTTAATGTAGTTTCGAATGAGCTATAGTATATCCAAATATGTCATGTATTCGCGGAGAAACACCCCTCTGAGTCTTCCATGTCCCAAAAAATATTCAAAAAATTTTTTTCAAAAATTTTCACAAATATATAGGGTTACTGTAGAATCAGATTAGAACAAGTTTTATAGACTGTTTTTAATGTAGTTTCGAATGAGCTATAGTATATTCAAATATGTCATGTATTAACGGAGAAACACCCCTCTGAGTCTTCCATGTCCCAAAAAATATTCAAAAAATTTTTTTCTAAAATTTTCACAAATATATAGGGTTATGTAGAATCCGCATAGAACAAGTTTTATAGACTGTTTTTAATGTAGTTTCGAATGAGCTATAGTATATACAAATATGTCATGTATTAACGGAGAAACACACCTCTGAGTCTTCCATGTCCCATAAATATTCAAAAAAATTTTTTCTAAAATTTTCACAAATAGATGGGTTAATGTAGAATCCGCTTAGAATACGTTTTATAGACTGTTTTTAATGTCGTTTCGAATGAGCTATAGTATATCCAAATATGTCATGTATTCGCGGAGAAACACCCCTCTGAGTCTTCCATGTCCCAAAAAATATTCAAAAAATTTTTTCTAAAATTTTCACAAATATATAGGGTTACTGTAGAATTCGCTTAGAACAAGTTTTATAGACTGTTTTTAATGTAGTTTCGAATGAGCTATAGTATATTCAAATATGTCATGTATTCGCGGAGAAACACCCCTCTGAGTCTTCCATGTCCCAAAAATATTCAAAAAATTTATTTCTTAAATTTTCACAAATATATAGGGTTACTGTAGAATCCGCTTAGAACAAGTTTTATAGACTGTTATTAATGTAGTTTCGAATGAGCTTTAGTATATCCAAATATGTCATGTATTCGCGGAGAAACACCCCTCTGAGTCTTCCATGTCCCAAAAAATATTCAAAAAATTTTTTCTAAAATTTTCACAAATATATAGGGTTACTGTAGAATTCGCTTAGAACAAGTTTTATAGACTGTTTTTAATGTAGTTTCGAATGAGCTATAGTATATTAAAATATGTCATGTATTCGCGGAGAAACACCCCTCGGAGTCTTCCATGTCCCAAAAATATTCAAAAAATTTATTTCTAAAATTTTCACAAATATATAGGGTTACTGTAGAATCCGCTTAGAACAAGTTTTATAGACTGTTATTAATGTAGTTTCGAATGAGCTATAGTATATCCAAATATGTCATGTAAACGCGGAGAAACACCCCTCTGAGTCTTCCATGTCCCAAAAATATTCATAAAATTTATTTCTAAAATTTTCACAAATATATAGGGTTACTGTAGAATCCGCTTAGAACAAGTTTTATAGACTGTTATTAATGTAGTTTCGAATGAGCGATAGTATATCCAAATATGTCATGTATTCGCGGAGAAACACCCCTCTGAGTCTTCCATGTCTCAAAAAATATTCAAAAAATTTTTTTCAAAAATTTTCACAAATATATAGGGTTACTGTAGAATCAGCTTAGAACAAGTTTTATAGACTATTTTTAATGTAGTTTCGAATGAGCTATAGTATATCCAAATATGTCATGTAAACGCGGAGAAACACCCCTCTGAGTCTTCCATGTCCCAAAAATATTCAAAAAATTTATTTCTAAAATTTTCACAAATATATAGGGTTACTGTAGAATCCGCTTAGAACAAGTTTTATAGACTGTTATTGATGTAGTTTAGAATGAGCTATAGTATATCCAAATATGTCATGTATTCGCGGAGAAACACCCCTCTGAGTCTTCCATGTCCCAAAAAATATTCAAAAAATTTTTTTCAAAAATTTTCACAAATATATAGGGTTACTGTAGAATCAGCTTAGAACAAGTTTTAAAGACTGTTTTTAATGTAGTTTCGAATGATCTATAGTATATTCAAATATGTCATGTATTCGCGGAGAAACACCCCTCTGAGTCTTCCATGTCCCAAAAAATATTCAAAAAATTTTTTTCTAAAATTTTCACAATCATATAGGGTTACTGTAGAATCCGCATAGAACAAGTTTTATAGATTGTTTTTAATGTAGTTTCGAATGAGCTATAGTATATCCAAATATGTCATGTATTCGCGGAGAAACACCCCTCTGAGTCTTCCATGTCCCAAAAAATATTCAAAAAATTTTTTTCAAAAATTTTCACAAATATATAGGGTTACTGTAGAATCAGATTAGAACAAGTTTTATAGACTGTTTTTAATGTAGTTTCGAATGAGCTATAGTATATTCAAATATGTCATGTATTAACGGAGAAACACCCCTCTGAGTCTTCCATGTCCCAAAAAATATTCAAAAAATTTTTTTCTAAAATTTTCACAAATATATAGGGTTATGTAGAATCCGCATAGAACAAGTTTTATAGACTGTTTTTAATGTAGTTTCGAATGAGCTATAGTATATACAAATATGTCATGTATTAACGGAGAAACACACCTCTGAGTCTTCCATGTCCCATAAATATTCAAAAAAGTTTTTTCTAAAATTTTCACAAATAGATGGGTTAATGTAGAATCCGCTTAGAATACGTTTTATAGACTGTTTTTAATGTCGTTTCGAATGAGCTATAGTATATCCAAATATGTCATGTATTCGCGGAGAAACACCCCTCTGAGTCTTCCATGTCCCAAAAAATATTCAAAAAATTTTTTCTAAAATTTTCACAAATATATAGGGTTACTGTAGAATTCGCTTAGAACAAGTTTTATAGACTGTTTTTAATGTAGTTTCGAATGAGCTATAGTATATTCAAATATGTCATGTATTCGCGGAGAAACACCCCTCTGAGTCTTCCATGTCCCAAAAATATTCAAAAAATTTTTTTCTAAAATTTTCACAAATATATAGGGTTACTGTAGAATCCGCATAGAACAAGTTTTATAGACTGTTTTTAATGTAGTTTCGAATGAGCTATAGTATATACAAATATGTCATGTATTAACGGAGAAACACACCTCTGAGTCTTCCATGTCCCATAAATATTCAAAAAAATTTTTTCTAAAATTTTCACAAATAGATGGGTTAATGTAGAATCCGCTTAGAATACGTTTTATAGACTGTTTTTAATGTCGTTTCGAATGAGCTATAGTATATCCAAATATGTCATGTATTCGCGGAGAAACACCCCTCTGAGTCTTCCATGTCCCAAAAAATATTCAAAAAATTTTTTCTAAAATTTTCACAAATATATAGGGTTACTGTAGAATCCGCATAGAACAAGTTTTATAGACTGTTTTTAATGTAGTTTCGAATGAGCTATAGTATATCCAAATATGTCATGTATTCGCGGAGAAACACCCCTCTGAGTCTTCCATGTCCCAAAAAATATTCAAAAAATTTTTTTCAAAAATTTTCACAAATATATAGGGTTACTGTAGAATCAGCTTAGAACAAGTTTTAAAGACTGTTTTTAATGTAGTTTCGAATGATCTATAGTATATTCAAATATGTCATGTATTCGCGGAGAAACACCCCTCTGAGTCTTCCATGTCCCAAAAAATATTCAAAAAATTTTTTTCTAAAATTTTCACAATCATATAGGGTTACTGTAGAATCCGCATAGAACAAGTTTTATAGATTGTTTTTAATGTAGTTTCGAATGAGCTATAGTATATCCAAATATGTCATGTATTCGCGGAGAAACACCCCTCTGAGTCTTCCATGTCCCAAAAAATATTCAAAAAATTTTTTTCAAAAATTTTCACAAATATATAGGGTTACTGTAGAATCAGATTAGAACAAGTTTTATAGACTGTTTTTAATGTAGTTTCGAATGAGCTATAGTATATTCAAATATGTCATGTATTAACGGAGAAACACCCCTCTGAGTCTTCCATGTCCCAAAAAATATTCAAAAAATTTTTTTCTAAAATTTTCACAAATATATAGGGTTATGTAGAATCCGCATAGAACAAGTTTTATAGACTGTTTTTAATGTAGTTTCGAATGAGCTATAGTATATACAAATATGTCATGTATTAACGGAGAAACACACCTCTGAGTCTTCCATGTCCCATAAATATTCAAAAAAGTTTTTTCTAAAATTTTCACAAATAGATGGGTTAATGTAGAATCCGCTTAGAATACGTTTTATAGACTGTTTTTAATGTCGTTTCGAATGAGCTATAGTATATCCAAATATGTCATGTATTCGCGGAGAAACACCCCTCTGAGTCTTCCATGTCCCAAAAAATATTCAAAAAATTTTTTCTAAAATTTTCACAAATATATAGGGTTACTGTAGAATTCGCTTAGAACAAGTTTTATAGACTGTTTTTAATGTAGTTTCGAATGAGCTATAGTATATTCAAATATGTCATGTATTCGCGGAGAAACACCCCTCTGAGTCTTCCATGTCCCAAAAATATTCAAAAAATTTTTTTCTAAAATTTTCACAAATATATAGGGTTACTGTAGAATCCGCATAGAACAAGTTTTATAGACTGTTTTTAATGTAGTTTCGAATGAGCTATAGTATATACAAATATGTCATGTATTAACGGAGAAACACACCTCTGAGTCTTCCATGTCCCATAAATATTCAAAAAAATTTTTTCTAAAATTTTCACAAATAGATGGGTTAATGTAGAATCCGCTTAGAATACGTTTTATAGACTGTTTTTAATGTCGTTTCGAATGAGCTATAGTATATCCAAATATGTCATGTATTCGCGGAGAAACACCCCTCTGAGTCTTCCATGTCCCAAAAAATATTCAAAAAATTTTTTCTAAAATTTTCACAAATATATAGGGTTACTGTAGAATCCGCATAGAAC
This sequence comes from Meloidogyne enterolobii, assembly GCA_963681835.1. Classification (NCBI taxonomy): domain Eukaryota; kingdom Metazoa; phylum Nematoda; class Chromadorea; order Rhabditida; family Meloidogynidae; genus Meloidogyne; species Meloidogyne enterolobii. The sequence goes on from CAVMJV010000124.1 coordinate 334,064, forward strand.
AAGTTTTATAGACTGTTTTTAATGTAGTTTCGAATGAGCTATAGTATATCCAAATATGTCATGTATTCGCGGAGAAACACCCCTCTGAGTCTTCCATGTCCCAAAAAATATTCAAAAAATTTTTTTCTAAAATTTTCACAAATATATAAGGTTACTGTAGAATCCGCTTAGAACAAGTTTTATAGACTGTTTTTAATGTAGTTTCGAATGAGCTATAGTATATTCAAATATGTCATGTATTCGCGGAGAAACACCCCTCTGAGTCTTCCATGTCTCAAAAAATATTCAAAAAATTTTTTTCTAAATTTTCACAAATATATAGGGTTACTGTAGAATCCGCATAGAACAAGTTTTATAGACTGTTTTTAATGTAGTTTCGAATGAGCTGAGTATATCCAAATATGTCATGTATTCGCGGAGAAACACCCCTCTGAGTCTTCCATGTCCCAAAAATATTCAAAAAATTTATTTCTAAAATTTTCACAAATATATAGGGTTACTGTAGAATCGCTTAGAACAAGTTTTATAGACTTTTTTTAATGTAATTTCGAATGAGCTGTAGTATATCCAAATATGTCATGTATTCGCGGAGAAACACCCCTCTGAGTCTTCCATGTCCTATAAATATTCAAAAAATTATTTTCTAAAATTTTCACAAATAGATAGTGTTACTGTAGAATCCGCTTAGAATAATTTTATAGACTGTTTTTAATGTAGTTTCGAATGAGCTATAGTATATCCAAATATGTCATGTATCCGCGGAGAAACAACATCTGAGTCTTCCATGTCCCATAAATATTCAAAAATTTTTTTCTAAAATTTTCACAAATATATAGGGTTACTGTAGAATCCGCATAGAACAAGTTTTATAGACTGTTTTTAATGTAGTTTCGAATGAGCTATAGTATATACAAATATGTCATGTATTAACGAAGAAACACACCTCTGAGTCTTCCATGTCCCATAAATATTCAAAAAAATTTTTTCTAAAATTTTCACAAATAGATGGGTTAATGTAGAATCCGCTTAGAATACGTTTTATAGACTGTTTTTAATGTCGTTTCGAATGAGCTATAGTATATCCAAATATGTCATGTATTCGCGGAGAAACACCCCTCTGAGTCTTCCATTTCTCAAAAAATATTCAAAAAATTTTATTCTAAAATTTTCACAAATATATAGGGTTACTGTAGAATCCGCATAGAACAAGTTTTATAGACTGTTTTTAATGTAGTTTCGAATGAGCTATAGTATATCCAAATATGTCATGTATCCGCGGAGAAACAACATCTGAGTCTTCCATGTCCCATAAATATTCAAAAAATTTTTTCTAAAATTTTCACAAATATATAGGGTTACTGTAGAATCAGCTTAGAACAAGTTTTATAGACTGTTTTTAATGTAGTTTCGAATGAGCTATAGTATATCCAAATATGTCATGTATTCGCGGAGAAACACCCCTCTGAGTCTTCCATGTCCCAAAAATATTCAAAAAATTTATTTCTAAAATTTTCACAAATAGATAGTGTTACTGTAGAATCCGCTTAGAATAATTTTATAGACTGTTTTTAATGTAGTTTCGAATGAGCTAGAGTATATCCAAATATGTCATGTATTCGCGGAGAAACACCCCTCTGAGTCTTCCATGTCCCAAAAATATTCAAAAAATTTATTTCTAAAATTTTCACAAATAGATAGTGTTACTGTAGAATCCGCTTAGAATAATTTTATAGACTGTTTTTAATGTAGTTTCGAATGAGCTATAGTATATCCAAATATGTCATGTATCCGCGGAGAAACAACATCTGAGTCTTCCATGTCCCATAAATATTCAAAAAATTTTTTTCTAAAATTTTCACAAATATATAGGGTTACTGTAGAATCCGCTTAGAACAAGTTTTATAGACTGTTTTTAATGTAGTTTCGAATGAGCTATAGTATATCCAAATATGTCATGTATTCGCGGAGAAACACCCCTCTGAGTCTTCCATGTCCCAAAAAATATTCAAAAAATTTTTTTCTAAAATTTTCACAAATATATAGGGTTACTGTAGAATCCGCTTAGAACAAGTTTTATAGAATGTTTTTAATGTAGTTTCGAATGAGCTATAGTATATTCAAATATGTCATGTATTCGCGGAGAAACACCCCTCTGAGTCTTCCATTTCTCAAAAAATATTCAAAAAATTTTATTCTAAAATTTTCACAAATATATAGGGTTACTGTAGAATCCGCATAGAACAAGTTTTATAGACTGTTTTTAATGTAGTTTCGAATGAGCTATAGTATATCCAAATATGTCATGTATCCGCGGAGAAACAACATCTGAGTCTTCCATGTCCCATAAATATTCAAAAAATCTTTTTCTAAAATTTTCACAAATATATAGGGTTACTGTAGAATCCGTTTAGAACAAGTTTTATAGACTGTTTTTAATGTAGTTTCGAATGAGCTATAGTATATACAAATATGTCATGTATTAACGGAGAAACACACCTCTGAGTCTTCCATGTCCCATAAATATTCAAAAAAATTTTTTCTAAAATTTTCACAAATATATAGGGTTACTGTAGAATCCGCTTAGAACAAGTTTTATAGACTTTTTTTAATGTAATTTCGAATGAGCTGTAGTATATCCAAATATGTCATGTATTCGCGGAGAAACACCCCTCTGAGTCTTCCATGTCCCAAAAATATTCAAAAAATTTTTTTCTAAAATTTTCACAAATATATAGGGTTACTGTAGAATCCGCTTAGAATAATTTTATAGACTGTTTTTAATGTAGTTTCGAATGAGCTATAGTATATCCAAATATGTCATGTATTCGCGGAGAAACACCCCTCTGAGTCTTCCATGTCCCAAAAAATATTCAAAAAATTTTTTTCTAAAATTTTCACAAATATATAGGGTTACTGTAGAATCCGCTTAGAACAAGTTTTATAGACTGTTTTTAATGTAGTTTCGAATGAGCTATAGTATATTCAAATATGTCATGTATTCGCGGAGAAACACCCCTCTGAGTCTTCCATGTCCCAAAAATATTCAAAAAATTTATTTCTAAAATTTTCACAAATAGATAGTGTTACTGTAGAATCCGCTTAGAATAATTTTATAGACTGTTTTTAATGTAGTTTCGAATGAGCTATAGTATATCCAAATATGTCATGTATCCGCGGAGAAACAACATCTGAGTCTTCCATGTCCCATAAATATTCAAAAAATTTTTTTCTAAAATTTTCACAAATATATAGGGTTACTGTAGAATCCGCTTAGAACAAGTTTTATAGACTGTTTTTAATGTAGTTTCGAATGAGCTATAGTATATTCAAATATGTCATGTATTCGCGGAGAAACACCCTTCTGAGTCTTCCATGTCCCAAAAATATTCAAAAAATTTTTTTCTAAAATTTTCACAAATATATAGGGTTACTGTAGAATCCGCATAGAACAAGTTTTATAGACTGTTTTTAATGTAGTTTCGAATGAGCTAGAGTATATCCAAATATGTCATGTATTCGCGGAGAAACACCCCTCTGAGTCTTCCATGTCCCAAAAATATTCAAAAAATTTATTTCTAAAATTTTCACAAATATATAGGGTTACTGTAGAATCCGCTTAGAACAAGTTTTATAGACTGTTATTAATGTAGTTTCGAATGAGCTATAGTATATACAAATATGTCATGTATTAACGGAGAAACACCCCTCTGAGTTTTCCATGTCCCAAAAAATATTCAAAAAATTTTTTTCTAAAATTTTCACAAATAGATGGGTTAATGTAGAATCCGCTTAGATTACGTTTTATAGACTGTTTTTAATGTCGTTTCGAATAAGCTATAGTATATCCAAATATGTCATGTATTCGCGGAGAAACACTCCTCTGAGTCTTCCATGTCCCAAAAAATATTCAAAAAATTTTTTCTAAAATTTTCACAAATATATAGGGTTACTGTAGAATCAGCTTAGAACAAGTTTTATAGACTGTTTTTAATGTAGTTTCGAATGAGCTATAGTATATCCAAATATGTCATGTATTCGCGGAGAAACACCCCTCTGAGTCTTCCATGTCCCAAAAAATATTCAAAAAATTTTTTTCTAAAATTTTCACAAATATATAGGGTTACTGTAGAATCCGCTTAGAACAAGTTTTATAGACTGTTTTTAATGTAGTTTCGAATGAGCTATAGTATATTCAAATATGTCATGTATTCGCGGAGAAACACCCCTCTGAGTCTTCCATTTCTCAAAAAATATTCAAAAAATTTTATTCTAAAATTTTCACAAATATATAGGGTTACTGTAGAATCCGCATAGAACAAGTTTTATAGACTGTTTTTAATGTAGTTTCGAATGAGCTATAGTATATCCAAATATGTCATGTATCCGCGGAGAAACAACATCTGAGTCTTCCATGTCCCATAAATATTCAAAAAATTTTTTTCTAAAATTTTCACAAATATATAGGGTTACTGTAGAATCCGCTTAGAACAAGTTTTATAGACTGTTTTTAATGTAGTTTCGAATGAGCTATAGTATATTCAAATATGTCATGTATTCGCGGAGAAACACCCCTCTGAGTCTTCCATTTCTCAAAAAATATTCAAAAAATTTTATTCTAAAATTTTCACAAATATATAGGGTTACTGTAGAATCCGCATAGAACAAGTTTTATAGACTGTTTTTAATGTAGTTTCGAATGAGCTATAGTATATCCAAATATGTCATGTATCCGCGGAGAAACAACATCTGAGTCTTCCATGTCCCAAAAATATTCAAAAAATTTTTTTCTAAAATTTTCACAAATATATAGGGTTACTGTAGAATCAGCTTAGAACAAGTTTTATAGACTGTTTTTAATGTAGTTTCGAATGAGCTATAGTATATCCAAATATGTCATGTATTCGCGGAGAAACACCCCTCTGAGTCTTCCATGTCCCAAAAAATATTCAAAAAATTTTTTTCTAAAATTTTCACAAATATATAGGGTTACTGTAGAATCCGCTTAGAACAAGTTTTATAGACTGTTTTTAATGTAGTTTCGAATGAGCTATAGTATATTCAAATATGTCATGTATCCGCGGAGAAACAACATCTGAGTCTTCCATGTCCCATAAATATTCAAAAAATTTTTTTCTAAAATTTTCACAAATATATAGGGTTACTGTAGAATCCGCTTAGAACAAGTTTTATAGACTGTTTTTAATGTAGTTTCGAATGAGCTATAGTATATACAAATATGTCATGTATTAACGGAGAAACACACCTCTGAGTCTTCCATGTCCCATAAATATTCAAAAAAATTTTTTCTAAAATTTTCACAAATATATAGGGTTACTGTAGAATCCGCTTAGAACAAGTTTTATAGACTTTTTTTAATGTAATTTCGAATGAGCTGTAGTATATCCAAATATGTCATGTATTCGCGGAGAAACACCCCTCTGAGTCTTCCATGTCCCAAAAATATTCAAAAAATTTTTTTCTAAAATTTTCACAAATATATAGGGTTACTGTAGAATCCGCTTAGAATAATTTTATAGACTGTTTTTAATGTAGTTTCGAATGAGCTATAGTATATCCAAATATGTCATGTATCCGCGGAGAAACAACATCTGAGTCTTCCATGTCCCATAAATATTCAAAAAATTTTTTTCTAAAATTTTCACAAATATATAGGGTTACTGTAGAATCCGCTTAGAACAAGTTTTATAGACTGTTTTTAATGTAGTTTCGAATGAGCTATAGTATATACAAATATGTCATGTATTAACGGAGAAACACACCTCTGAGTCTTCCATGTCCCATAAATATTCAAAAAAATTTTTTCTAAAATTTTCACAAATATATAGGGTTACTGTAGAATCCGCTTAGAACAAGTTTTATAGACTTTTTTTAATGTAATTTCGAAATAGCTGTAGTATATCCAAATATGTCATGTATTCGCGGAGAAACACCCCTCTGAGTCTTCCATGTCCCAAAAATATTCAAAAAATTTTTTTCTAAAATTTTCACAAATATATAGGGTTACTGTAGAATCCGCATAGAACAAGTTTTATAGACTGTTTTTAATGTAGTTTCGAATGAGCTATAGTATATACAAATATGTCATGTATTAACGGAGAAACACACCTCTGAGTCTTCCATGTCCCATAAATATTCAAAAAAATTTTTTCTAAAATTTTCACAAATAGATGGGTTAATGTAGAATCCGCTTAGAATACGTTTTATAGACTGTTTTTAATGTCGTTTCGAATGAGCTATAGTATATCCAAATATGTCATGTATTCGCGGAGAAACACCCCTCTGAGTCTTCCATGTCCCAAAAAATATTCAAAAAATTTTTTCTAAAATTTTCACAAATATATAGGGTTACTGTAGAATCTGCATAGAACAAGTTTTATAGACTGTTTTTAATGTAGTTTCGAATGAGCTATAGTATATCCAAATATGTCATGTATTCGCGGAGAAACACCCCTCTGAGTCTTCCATGTCCCAAAAAATATTCAAAAAATATTTTTCTAAAATTTTCACAAATATATAGGGTTACTGTAGAATCCGCTTAGAACAAGTTTTATAGACTGTTTTTAATGTAGTTTCGAATGAGCTATAGTATATTCAAATATGTCATGTATTCGCGGAGAAACACCCCTCTGAGTCTTCCATGTCTCAAAAAATATTCAAAAAATTTTTTTCTAAAATTTTCACAAATATATAGGGTTACTGTAGAATCCGCATAGAACAAGTTTTATAGGCTGTTTTTAATGTAGTTTCGAATGAGCTGAGTATATCCAAATATGTCATGTATTCGCGGAGAAACACCCCTCTGAGTCTTCCATGTCCCAAAAATATTCAAAAAATTTATTTCTAAAATTTTCACAAATATATAGGGTTACTGTAGAATCCGCTTAGAACAAGTTTTATAGACTGTTATTAATGTAGTTTCGAATGAGCTATAGTATATACAAATATGTCATGTATTAACGGAGAAACACACCTCTGAGCTTCCATGTCCCATAAATATTCAAAAAAATTTTTTCTAAAATTTTCACAAATAGATGGGTTAATGTAAAATCCGCTTAGAATACGTTTTATAGACTGTTTTTAATGTCGTTTCGAATGAGCTATAGTATATCCAAATATGTCATGTATTCGCGGAGAAACACCCCTCTGAGTCTTCCATGTCCCAAAAAATATTCAAAAAAATTTTTTCTAAAATTTTCACAAATATATAGGGTTACTGTAGAATCCGCTTAGAACAAGTTTTATAGACTTTTTTTAATGTAATTTCGAATGAGCTGTAGTATATCCAAATATGTCATGTATTCGCGGAGAAACACCCCTCTGAGTCTTCCATGTCCTATAAATATTCAAAAAATTATTTTCTAAAATTTTCACAAATAGATAGTGTTACTATAGAATCCGCTTAGAATAATTTTATAGACTGTTTTTAATGTAGTTTCGAATGAGCTATAGTATATCCAAATATGTCATGTATCCGCGGAGAAACAACATCTGAGTCTTCCATGTCCCATAAATATTCAAAAAATTTTTTTCTAAAATTTTCACAAATATATAGGGTTACTGTAGAATCCGCATAGAACAAGTTTTATAGACTGTTTTTAATGTAGTTTCGAATGAGCTAGAGTATATCCAAATATGTCATGTATTCGCGGAGAAACACCCCTCTGAGTCTTCCATGTCCCAAAAATATTCAAAAAATTTTTTTCTAAAATTTTCACAAATATATAGGGTTACTGTAGAATCCGCATAGAACAAGTTTTATAGACTGTTTTTAATGTAGTTTCGAATGAGCTATAGTATATTCAAATATGTCATGTATTCGCGGAGAAACACCCCTCTGAGTCTTCCATGTCCCAAAAATATTCAAAAAATTTTTTTCTAAAATTTTCACAAATATATAGGGTTACTGTAGAATCCGCATAGAACAAGTTTTATAGACTGTTTTTAATGTAGTTTCGAATGAGCTAGAGTATATCCAAATATGTCATGTATTCGCGGAGAAACACCCCTCTGAGTCTTCCATGTCCCAAAAATATTCAAAAAATTTATTTCTAAAATTTTCACAAATATATAGGGTTAATGTAGAATCCGCTTAGAACAAGTTTTATAGACTGTTATTAATGTAGTTTCGAATGAGCTATAGTATATACAAATATGTCATGTATTAACGGAGAAACACCCCTCTGAGTCTTCCATGTCCCAAAAAATATTCAAAAAATTTTTTTCTAAAATTTTCACAAATAGATGGGTTAATGTAGAATCCGCTTAGAATACGTTTTATAGACTGTTTTTAATGTCGTTTCGAATAAGCTATAGTATATCCAAATATGTCATGTATTCGCGGAGAAACACCCCTCTGAGTCTTCCATGTCCCAAAAAATATTCAAAAAATTTTTTCTAAAATTTTCACAAATATATAGGGTTACTGTAGAATCAGCTTAGAACAAGTTTTATAGACTGTTTTTAATGTAGTTTCGAATGAGCTATAGTATATTCAAATATGTCATGTATTCGCGGAGAAACACCCCTCTGAGTCTTCCATGTCCCAAAAATATTCAAAAAATTTTTTTCTAAAATTTTCACAAATATATAGGGTTACTGTAGAATCCGCATAGAACAAGTTTTATAGACTGTTTTTAATGTAGTTTCGAATGAGCTAGAGTATATCCAAATATGTCATGTATTCGCGGAGAAACACCCCTCTGAGTCTTCCATGTCCCAAAAATATTCAAAAAATTTATTTCTAAAATTTTCACAAATATATAGGGTTAATGTAGAATCCGCTTAGAACAAGTTTTATAGACTGTTATTAATGTAGTTTCGAATGAGCTATAGTATATACAAATATGTCATGTATTAACGGAGAAACACCCCTCTGAGTCTTCCATGTCCCAAAAAATATTCAAAAAATTTTTTTCTAAAATTTTCACAAATAGATGGGTTAATGTAGAATCCGCTTAGAATACGTTTTATAGACTGTTTTTAATGTCGTTTCGAATAAGCTATAGTATATCCAAATATGTCATGTATTCGCGGAGAAACACCCCTCTGAGTCTTCCATGTCCCAAAAAATATTCAAAAAATTTTTTCTAAAATTTTCACAAATATATAGGGTTACTGTAGAATCAGCTTAGAACAAGTTTTATAGACTGTTTTTAATGTAGTTTCGAATGAGCTATAGTATATCCAAATATGTCATGTATTCGCGGAGAAACACCCCTCTGAGTCTTCCATGTCCCAAAAAATATTCAAAAAATTTTTTTCTAAAATTTTCACAAATATATAGGGTTACTGTAGAATCCGCTTAGAACAAGTTTTATAGACTGTTTTTAATGTAGTTTCGAATGAGCTATAGTATATTCAAATATGTCATGTATTCGCGGAGAAACACCCCTCTGAGTCTTCCATTTCTCAAAAAATATTCAAAAAATTTTATTCTAAAATTTTCACAAATATATAGGGTTACTGTAGAATCCGCATAGAACAAGTTTTATAGACTGTTTTTAATGTAGTTTCGAATGAGCTAGAGTATATCCAAATATGTCATGTATTCGCGGAGAAACACCCCTCTGAGTCTTCCATGTCCCAAAAATATTCAAAAAATTTATTTCTAAAATTTTCACAAATATATAGGGTTACTGTAGAATCCGCATAGAACAAGTTTTATAGACTGTTATTAATGTAGTTTCGAATGAGCTATAGTATATACAAATATGTCATGTATTAACGGAGAAACACACCTCTGAGTCTTCCATGTCCCATAAATATTCAAAAAAATTTTTTCTAAAATTTTCACAAATAGATGGGTTAATGTAGAATCCGCTTAGAATACGTTTTATAGACTGTTTTTAATGTCGTTTCGAATGAGCTATAGTATATCCAAATATGTCATGTATTCGCGGAGAAACACCCCTCTGAGTCTTCCATGTCCCAAAAAATATTCAAAAAAATTTTTTCTAAAATTTTCACAAATATATAGGGTTACTGTAGAATCCGCTTAGAACAAGTTTTATAGACTTTTTTTAATGTAATTTCGAATGAGCTGTAGTATATCCAAATATGTCATGTATTCGCGGAGAAACACCCCTCTGAGTCTTCCATGTCCTATAAATATTCAAAAAATTATTTTCTAAAATTTTCACAAATAGATAGTGTTACTGTAGAATCCGCTTAGAATAATTTTATAGACTGTTTTTAATGTAGTTTCGAATGAGCTATAGTATGTCATAAATATGTCATGTATCCGCGGAGAAACAACATCTGAGTCTTCCATGTCCCATAAATATTCAAAAAATTTTTTTCTAAAATTTTCACAAATATATAGGGTTACTGTAGAATCCGCTTAGAACAAGTTTTATAGACTGTTTTTAATGTAGTTTCGAATGAGCTATAGTATATTCAAATATGTCATGTATTCGCGGAGAAACACCTTTCTGAGTCTTCCATGTCCCAAAAATATTCAAAAAATTTATTTCTAAAATTTTCACAAATAGATAGTGTTACTGTAGAATCCGCTTAGAATAATTTTATAGACTGTTTTTAATGTAGTTTCGAATGAGCTAGAGTATATCCAAATATGTCATGTATTCGCGGAGAAACACCCCTCTGAGTCTTCCATGTCCCAAAAATATTCAAAAAATTTATTTCTAAAATTTTCACAAATAGATAGTGTTACTGTAGAATCCGCTTAGAATAATTTTATAGACTGTTTTTAATGTAGTTTCGAATGAGCTATAGTATATCCAAATATGTCATGTATCCGCGGAGAAACAACATCTGAGTCTTCCATGTCCCATAAATATTCAAAAAATTTTTTTCTAAAATTTTCACAAATATATAGGGTTACTGTAGAATCCGCTTAGAACAAGTTTTATAGACTGTTTTTAATGTAGTTTCGAATGAGCTATAGTATATTCAAATATGTCATGTATTCGCGGAGAAACACCCCTCTGAGTCTTCCATGTCCCAAAAAATATTCAAAAAATTTTTTCTAAAATTTTCACAAATATATAGGGTTACTGTAGAATCCGCTTAGAACAAGTTTTATAGACTTTTTTTAATGTAATTTCGAATGAGCTGTAGTATATCCAAATATGTCATGTATTCGCGGAGAAACACCCCTCTGAGTCTTCCATGTCCTATAAATATTCAAAAAATTATTTTCTAAAATTTTCACAAATAGATAGTGTTACTGTAGAATCCGCTTAGAATAATTTTATAGACTGTTTTTAATGTAGTTTCGAATGAGCTATAGTATGTCATAAATATGTCATGTATCCGCGGAGAAACAACATCTGAGTCTTCCATGTCCCATAAATATTCAAAAAATTTTTTTCTAAAATTTTCACAAATATATAGGGTTACTGTAGAATCCGCTTAGAACAAGTTTTATAGACTGTTTTTAATGTAGTTTCGAATGAGCTATAGTATATTCAAATATGTCATGTATTCGCGGAGAAACACCCCTCTGAGTCTTCCATGTCCCAAAAAATATTCAAAAAATTTTTTTCAAAAATTTTCACAAATATATAGGGTTACTGTAGAATCAGCTTAGAACAAGTTTTATAGACTGTTTTTAATGTAGTTTCGAATGATCTATAGTATATTCAAATATGTCATGTATTCGCGGAGAAACACCCCTCTGAGTCTTCCATGTCCCAAAAAATATTCAAAAAATTTTTTTCTAAAATTTTCACAAATATATAGGGTTACTGTAGAATCAGCTTAGAACAAGTTTTATAGACTGTTTTTAATGTAGTTTCGAATGAGCTATAGTATATCCAAATATGTCATGTATTCGCGGAGAAACACCCCTCTGAGTCTTCCATGTCCCAAAAAATATTCAAAAAATTTTTTTCTAAAATTTTCACAAATATATAGGGTTACTGTAGAATCCGCTTAGAACAAGTTTTATAGACTGTTTTTAATGTAGTTTCGAATGAGCTATAGTATATTCAAATATGTCATGTATTCGCGGAGAAACACCCCTCTGAGTCTTCCATTTCTCAAAAAATATTCAAAAAATTTTATTCTAAAATTTTCACAAATATATAGGGTTACTGTAGAATCCGCATAGAACAAGTTTTATAGACTGTTTTTAATGTAGTTTCGAATGAGCTATAGTATATCCAAATATGTCATGTATCCGCGGAGAAACAACATCTGAGTCTTCCATGTCCCATAAATATTCAAAAAATTTTTTTCTAAAATTTTCACAAATATATAGGGTTACTGTAGAATCCGCTTAGAACAAGTTTTATAGACTGTTTTTAATGTAGTTTCGAATGAGCTATAGTATATACAAATATGTCATGTATTAACGGAGAAACACACCTCTGAGTCTTCCATGTCCCATAAATATTCAAAAAAATTTTTTCTAAAATTTTCACAAATATATAGGGTTACTGTAGAATCCGCTTAGAACAAGTTTTATAGACTTTTTTTAATGTAATTTCGAATGAGCTGTAGTATATCCAAATATGTCATGTATTCGCGGAGAAACACCCCTCTGAGTCTTCCATGTCCCAAAAATATTCAAAAAATTTTTTTCTAAAATTTTCACAAATATATAGGGTTACTGTAGAATCCGCTTAGAATAATTTTATAGACTGTTTTTAATGTAGTTTCGAATGAGCTATAGTATATCCAAATATGTCATGTATCCGCGGAGAAACAACATCTGAGTCTTCCATGTCCCATAAATATTCAAAAAATTTTTTTCTAAAATTTTCACAAATATATAGGGTTACTGTAGAATCCGCTTAGAACAAGTTTTATAGACTGTTTTTAATGTAGTTTCGAATGAGCTATAGTATATACAAATATGTCATGTATTAACGGAGAAACACACCTCTGAGTCTTCCATGTCCCATAAATATTCAAAAAAATTTTTTCTAAAATTTTCACAAATATATAGGGTTACTGTAGAATCCGCTTAGAACAAGTTTTATAGACTTTTTTTAATGTAATTTCGAAATAGCTGTAGTATATCCAAATATGTCATGTATTCGCGGAGAAACACCCCTCTGAGTCTTCCATGTCCCAAAAATATTCAAAAAATTTTTTTCTAAAATTTTCACAAATATATAGGGTTACTGTAGAATCCGCATAGAACAAGTTTTATAGACTGTTTTTAATGTAGTTTCGAATGAGCTATAGTATATACAAATATGTCATGTATTAACGGAGAAACACACCTCTGAGTCTTCCATGTCCCATAAATATTCAAAAAAATTTTTTCTAAAATTTTCACAAATAGATGGGTTAATGTAGAATCCGCTTAGAATACGTTTTATAGACTGTTTTTAATGTCGTTTCGAATGAGCTATAGTATATCCAAATATGTCATGTATTCGCGGAGAAACACCCCTCTGAGTCTTCCATGTCCCAAAAAATATTCAAAAAATTTTTTCTAAAATTTTCACAAATATATAGGGTTACTGTAGAATCTGCATAGAACAAGTTTTATAGACTGTTTTTAATGTAGTTTCGAATGAGCTATAGTATATCCAAATATGTCATGTATTCGCGGAGAAACACCCCTCTGAGTCTTCCATGTCCCAAAAAATATTCAAAAAATATTTTTCTAAAATTTTCACAAATATATAGGGTTACTGTAGAATCCGCTTAGAACAAGTTTTATAGACTGTTTTTAATGTAGTTTCGAATGAGCTATAGTATATTCAAATATGTCATGTATTCGCGGAGAAACACCCCTCTGAGTCTTCCATGTCTCAAAAAATATTCAAAAAATTTTTTTCTAAAATTTTCACAAATATATAGGGTTACTGTAGAATCCGCATAGAACAAGTTTTATAGGCTGTTTTTAATGTAGTTTCGAATGAGCTGAGTATATCCAAATATGTCATGTATTCGCGGAGAAACACCCCTCTGAGTCTTCCATGTCCCAAAAAATATTCAAAAAATATTTTTCTAAAATTTTCACAAATATATAGGGTTACTGTAGAATCCGCTTAGAACAAGTTTTATAGACTGTTTTTAATGTAGTTTCGAATGAGCTATAGTATATTCAAATATGTCATGTATTCGCGGAGAAACACCCCTCTGAGTCTTCCATGTCCCAAAAAATATTCAAAAAATATTTTTCTAAAATTTTCACAAATATATAGGGTTACTGTAGAATCCGCTTAGAACAAGTTTTATAGACTGTTTTTAATGTAGTTTCGAATGAGCTATAGTATATTCAAATATGTCATGTATTCGCGGAGAAACACCCCTCTGAGTCTTCCATGTCTCAAAAAATATTCAAAAAATTTTTTTCTAAAATTTTCACAAATATATAGGGTTACTGTAGAATCCGCATAGAACAAGTTTTATAGGCTGTTTTTAATGTAGTTTCGAATGAGCTGAGTATATCCAAATATGTCATGTATTCGCGGAGAAACACCCCTCTGAGTCTTCCATGTCCCAAAAATATTCAAAAAATTTATTTCTAAAATTTTCACAAATATATAGGGTTACTGTAGAATCCGCTTAGAACAAGTTTTATAGACTGTTATTAATGTAGTTTCGAATGAGCTATAGTATATACAAATATGTCATGTATTAACGGAGAAACACACCTCTGAGCTTCCATGTCCCATAAATATTCAAAAAAATTTTTTCTAAAATTTTCACAAATAGATGGGTTAATGTAAAATCCGCTTAGAATACGTTTTATAGACTGTTTTTAATGTCGTTTCGAATGAGCTATAGTATATCCAAATATGTCATGTATTCGCGGAGAAACACCCCTCTGAGTCTTCAATGTCCCAAAAAATATTCAAAAAAATTTTTTCTAAAATTTTCACAAATATATAGGGTTACTGTAGAATCCGCTTAGAACAAGTTTTATAGACTTTTTTTAATGTAATTTCGAATGAGCTGTAGTATATCCAAATATGTCATGTATTCGCGGAGAAACACCCCTCTGAGTCTTCCATGTCCTATAAATATTCAAAAAATTATTTTCTAAAATTTTCACAAATAGATAGTGTTACTATAGAATCCGCTTAGAATAATTTTATAGACTGTTTTTAATGTAGTTTCGAATGAGCTATAGTATATCCAAATATGTCATGTATCCGCGGAGAAACAACATCTGAGTCTTCCATGTCCCATAAATATTCAAAAAATTTTTTTCTAAAATTTTCACAAATATATAGGGTTACTGTAGAATCCGCTTAGAACAAGTTTTATAGACTGTTTTTAATGTAGTTTCGAATGAGCTATAGTATATTCAAATATGTCATGTATTCGCGGAGAAACACCTTTCTGAGTCTTCCATGTCCCAAAAATATTCAAAAAATTTATTTCTAAAATTTTCACAAATAGATAGTGTTACTGTAGAATCCGCTTAGAATAATTTTATAGACTGTTTTTAATGTAGTTTCGAATGAGCTAGAGTATATCCAAATATGTCATGTATTCGCGGAGAAACACCCCTCTGAGTCTTCCATGTCCCAAAAATATTCAAAAAATTTATTTCTAAAATTTTCACAAATAGATAGTGTTACTGTAGAATCCGCTTAGAATAATTTTATAGACTGTTTTTAATGTAGTTTCGAATGAGCTATAGTATATCCAAATATGTCATGTATCCGCGGAGAAACAACATCTGAGTCTTCCATGTCCCATAAATATTCAAAAAATTTTTTTCTAAAATTTTCACAAATATATAGGGTTACTGTAGAATCCGCTTAGAACAAGTTTTATAGACTGTTTTTAATGTAGTTTCGAATGAGCTATAGTATATTCAAATATGTCATGTATTCGCGGAGAAACACCCCTCTGAGTCTTCCATGTCCCAAAAAATATTCAAAAAATTTTTTCTAAAATTTTCACAAATATATAGGGTTACTGTAGAATCCGCTTAGAACAAGTTTTATAGACTTTTTTTAATGTAATTTCGAATGAGCTGTAGTATATCCAAATATGTCATGTATTCGCGGAGAAACACCCCTCTGAGTCTTCCATGTCCTATAAATATTCAAAAAATTATTTTCTAAAATTTTCACAAATAGATAGTGTTACTGTAGAATCCGCTTAGAATAATTTTATAGACTGTTTTTAATGTAGTTTCGAATGAGCTATAGTATGTCATAAATATGTCATGTATCCGCGGAGAAACAACATCTGAGTCTTCCATGTCCCATAAATATTCAAAAAATTTTTTTCTAAAATTTTCACAAATATATAGGGTTACTGTAGAATCCGCTTAGAACAAGTTTTATAGACTGTTTTTAATGTAGTTTCGAATGAGCTATAGTATATTCAAATATGTCATGTATTCGCGGAGAAACACCCCTCTGAGTCTTCCATGTCCCAAAAAATATTCAAAAAATTTTTTTCAAAAATTTTCACAAATATATAGGGTTACTGTAGAATCAGCTTAGAACAAGTTTTATAGACTGTTTTTAATGTAGTTTCGAATGATCTATAGTATATTCAAATATGTCATGTATTCGCGGAGAAACACCCCTCTGAGTCTTCCATGTCCCAAAAAATATTCAAAAAATTTTTTTCTAAAATTTTCACAAATATATAGGGTTACTGTAGAATCAGCTTAAAACAAGTTTTATAGACTGTTTTTAATGTAGTTTCGAATGAGCTATAGTATATCCAAATATGTCATGTATTCGCGGAGAAACACCCCTCTGAGTCTTCCATGTCCCAAAAAATATTCAAAAAATTTTTTTCTAAAATTTTCACAAATATATAGGGTTACTGTAGAATCCGCTTAGAACAAGTTTTATAGACTGTTTTTAATGTAGTTTCGAATGAGCTATAGTATATTCAAATATGTCATGTATTCGCGGAGAAACACCCCTCTGAGTCTTCCATTTCTCAAAAAATATTCAAAAAATTTTATTCTAAAATTTTCACAAATATATAGGGTTACTGTAGAATCCGCATAGAACAAGTTTTATAGACTGTTTTTAATGTAGTTTCGAATGAGCTATAGTATATCCAAATATGTCATGTATCCGCGGAGAAACAACATCTGAGTCTTCCATGTCCCATAAATATTCAAAAAATTTTTTTCTAAAATTTTCACAAATATATAGGGTTACTGTAGAATCCGCTTAGAACAAGTTTTATAGACTGTTTTTAATGTAGTTTCGAATGAGCTATAGTATATACAAATATGTCATGTATTAACGGAGAAACACACCTCTGAGTCTTCCATGTCCCATAAATATTCAAAAAAATTTTTTCTAAAATTTTCACAAATATATAGGGTTACTGTAGAATCCGCTTAGAACAAGTTTTATAGACTTTTTTTAATGTAATTTCGAATGAGCTGTAGTATATCCAAATATGTCATGTATTCGCGGAGAAACACCCCTCTGAGTCTTCCATGTCCCAAAAATATTCAAAAAATTTTTTTCTAAAATTTTCACAAATATATAGGGTTACTGTAGAATCCGCTTAGAATAATTTTATAGACTGTTTTTAATGTAGTTTCGAATGAGCTATAGTATATCCAAATATGTCATGTATCCGCGGAGAAACAACATCTGAGTCTTCCATGTCCCATAAATATTCAAAAAATTTTTTTCTAAAATTTTCACAAATATATAGGGTTACTGTAGAATCCGCTTAGAACAAGTTTTATAGACTGTTTTTAATGTAGTTTCGAATGAGCTATAGTATATACAAATATGTCATGTATTAACGGAGAAACACACCTCTGAGTCTTCCATGTCCCATAAATATTCAAAAAAATTTTTTCTAAAATTTTCACAAATATATAGGGTTACTGTAGAATCCGCTTAGAACAAGTTTTATAGACTTTTTTTAATGTAATTTCGAAATAGCTGTAGTATATCCAAATATGTCATGTATTCGCGGAGAAACACCCCTCTGAGTCTTCCATGTCCCAAAAATATTCAAAAAATTTTTTTCTAAAATTTTCACAAATATATAGGGTTACTGTAGAATCCGCATAGAACAAGTTTTATAGACTGTTTTTAATGTAGTTTCGAATGAGCTATAGTATATACAAATATGTCATGTATTAACGGAGAAACACACCTCTGAGTCTTCCATGTCCCATAAATATTCAAAAAAATTTTTTCTAAAATTTTCACAAATAGATGGGTTAATGTAGAATCCGCTTAGAATACGTTTTATAGACTGTTTTTAATGTCGTTTCGAATGAGCTATAGTATATCCAAATATGTCATGTATTCGCGGAGAAACACCCCTCTGAGTCTTCCATGTCCCAAAAAATATTCAAAAAATTTTTTCTAAAATTTTCACAAATATATAGGGTTACTGTAGAATCTGCATAGAACAAGTTTTATAGACTGTTTTTAATGTAGTTTCGAATGAGCTATAGTATATCCAAATATGTCATGTATTCGCGGAGAAACACCCCTCTGAGTCTTCCATGTCCCAAAAAATATTCAAAAAATATTTTTCTAAAATTTTCACAAATATATAGGGTTACTGTAGAATCCGCTTAGAACAAGTTTTATAGACTGTTTTTAATGTAGTTTCGAATGAGCTATAGTATATTCAAATATGTCATGTATTCGCGGAGAAACACCCCTCTGAGTCTTCCATGTCTCAAAAAATATTCAAAAAATTTTTTTCTAAAATTTTCACAAATATATAGGGTTACTGTAGAATCCGCATAGAACAAGTTTTATAGGCTGTTTTTAATGTAGTTTCGAATGAGCTGAGTATATCCAAATATGTCATGTATTCGCGGAGAAACACCCCTCTGAGTCTTCCATGTCCCAAAAAATATTCAAAAAATATTTTTCTAAAATTTTCACAAATATATAGGGTTACTGTAGAATCCGCTTAGAACAAGTTTTATAGACTGTTTTTAATGTAGTTTCGAATGAGCTATAGTATATTCAAATATGTCATGTATTCGCGGAGAAACACCCCTCTGAGTCTTCCATGTCCCAAAAAATATTCAAAAAATATTTTTCTAAAATTTTCACAAATATATAGGGTTACTGTAGAATCCGCTTAGAACAAGTTTTATAGACTGTTTTTAATGTAGTTTCGAATGAGCTATAGTATATTCAAATATGTCATGTATTCGCGGAGAAACACCCCTCTGAGTCTTCCATGTCTCAAAAAATATTCAAAAAATTTTTTTCTAAAATTTTCACAAATATATAGGGTTACTGTAGAATCCGCATAGAACAAGTTTTATAGGCTGTTTTTAATGTAGTTTCGAATGAGCTGAGTATATCCAAATATGTCATGTATTCGCGGAGAAACACCCCTCTGAGTCTTCCATGTCCCAAAAATATTCAAAAAATTTATTTCTAAAATTTTCACAAATATATAGGGTTACTGTAGAATCCGCTTAGAACAAGTTTTATAGACTGTTATTAATGTAGTTTCGAATGAGCTATAGTATATACAAATATGTCATGTATTAACGGAGAAACACACCTCTGAGCTTCCATGTCCCATAAATATTCAAAAAAATTTTTTCTAAAATTTTCACAAATAGATGGGTTAATGTAAAATCCGCTTAGAATACGTTTTATAGACTGTTTTTAATGTCGTTTCGAATGAGCTATAGTATATCCAAATATGTCATGTATTCGCGGAGAAACACCCCTCTGAGTCTTCAATGTCCCAAAAAATATTCAAAAAAATTTTTTCTAAAATTTTCACAAATATATAGGGTTACTGTAGAATCCGCTTAGAACAAGTTTTATAGACTTTTTTTAATGTAATTTCGAATGAGCTGTAGTATATCCAAATATGTCATGTATTCGCGGAGAAACACCCCTCTGAGTCTTCCATGTCCTATAAATATTCAAAAAATTATTTTCTAAAATTTTCACAAATAGATAGTGTTACTATAGAATCCGCTTAGAATAATTTTATAGACTGTTTTTAATGTAGTTTCGAATGAGCTATAGTATATCCAAATATGTCATGTATCCGCGGAGAAACAACATCTGAGTCTTCCATGTCCCATAAATATTCAAAAAATTTTTTTCTAAAATTTTCACAAATATATAGGGTTACTGTAGAATCCGCTTAGAACAAGTTTTATAGACTGTTTTTAATGTAGTTTCGAATGAGCTATAGTATATTCAAATATGTCATGTATTCGCGGAGAAACACCCCTCTGAGTCTTCCATGTCCCAAAAATATTCAAAAAATTTTTTTCTAAAATTTTCACAAATATATAGGGTTACTGTAGAATCCGCATAGAACAAGTTTTATAGACTGTTTTTAATGTAGTTTCGAATGAGCTAGAGTATATCCAAATATGTCATGTATTCGCGGAGAAACACCCCTCTGAGTCTTCCATGTCCCAAAAATATTCAAAAAATTTATTTCTAAAATTTTCACAAATATATAGGGTTAATGTAGAATCCGCTTAGAACAAGTTTTATAGACTGTTATTAATGTAGTTTCGAATGAGCTATAGTATATACAAATATGTCATGTATTAACGGAGAAACACCCCTCTGAGTCTTCCATGTCCCAAAAAATATTCAAAAAATTTTTTTCTAAAATTTTCACAAATAGATGGGTTAATGTAGAATCCGCTTAGAATACGTTTTATAGACTGTTTTTAATGTCGTTTCGAATAAGCTATAGTATATCCAAATATGTCATGTATTCGCGGAGAAACACCCCTCTGAGTCTTCCATGTCCCAAAAAATATTCAAAAAATTTTTTCTAAAATTTTCACAAATATATAGGGTTACTGTAGAATCAGCTTAGAACAAGTTTTATAGACTGTTTTTAATGTAGTTTCGAATGAGCTATAGTATATCCAAATATGTCATGTATTCGCGGAGAAACACCCCTCTGAGTCTTCCATGTCCCAAAAAATATTCAAAAAATTTTTTTCTAAAATTTTCACAAATATATAGGGTTACTGTAGAATCCGCTTAGAACAAGTTTTATAGACTGTTTTTAATGTAGTTTCGAATGAGCTATAGTATATTCAAATATGTCATGTATTCGCGGAGAAACACCCCTCTGAGTCTTCCATTTCTCAAAAAATATTCAAAAAATTTTATTCTAAAATTTTCACAAATATATAGGGTTACTGTAGAATCCGCATAGAACAAGTTTTATAGACTGTTTTTAATGTAGTTTCGAATGAGCTAGAGTATATCCAAATATGTCATGTATTCGCGGAGAAACACCCCTCTGAGTCTTCCATGTCCCAAAAATATTCAAAAAATTTATTTCTAAAATTTTCACAAATATAAAGGGTTACTGTAGAATCCGCTTAGAACAAGTTTTATAGACTGTTATTAATGTAGTTTCGAATGAGCTATAGTATATACAAATATGTCATGTATTAACGGAGAAACACACCTCTGAGTCTTCCATGTCCCATAAATATTCAAAAAAATTTTTTCTAAAATTTTCACAAATAGATGGGTTAATGTAGAATCCGCTTAGAATACGTTTTATAGACTGTTTTTAATGTCGTTTCGAATGAGCTATAGTATATCCAAATATGTCATGTATTCGCGGAGAAACACCCCTCTGAGTCTTCCATGTCCCAAAAAATATTCAAAAAAATTTTTTCTAAAATTTTCACAAATATATAGGGTTACTGTAGAATCCGCTTAGAACAAGTTTTATAGACTTTTTTTAATGTAATTTCGAATGAGCTGTAGTATATCCAAATATGTCATGTATTCGCGGAGAAACACCCCTCTGAGTCTTCCATGTCCTATAAATATTCAAAAAATTATTTTCTAAAATTTTCACAAATAGATAGTGTTACTGTAGAATCCGCTTAGAATAATTTTATAGACTGTTTTTAATGTAGTTTCGAATGAGCTATAGTATGTCATAAATATGTCATGTATCCGCGGAGAAACAACATCTGAGTCTTCCATGTCCCATAAATATTCAAAAAATTTTTTTCTAAAATTTTCACAAATATATAGGGTTACTGTAGAATCCGCTTAGAACAAGTTTTATAGACTGTTTTTAATGTAGTTTCGAATGAGCTATAGTATATTCAAATATGTCATGTATTCGCGGAGAAACACCTTTCTGAGTCTTCCATGTCCCAAAAATATTCAAAAAATTTATTTCTAAAATTTTCACAAATAGATAGTGTTACTGTAGAATCCGCTTAGAATAATTTTATAGACTGTTTTTAATGTAGTTTCGAATGAGCTAGAGTATATCCAAATATGTCATGTATTCGCGGAGAAACACCCCTCTGAGTCTTCCATGTCCCAAAAATATTCAAAAAATTTATTTCTAAAATTTTCACAAATAGATAGTGTTACTGTAGAATCCGCTTAGAATAATTTTATAGACTGTTTTTAATGTAGTTTCGAATGAGCTATAGTATATCCAAATATGTCATGTATCCGCGGAGAAACAACATCTGAGTCTTCCATGTCCCATAAATATTCAAAAAATTTTTTTCTAAAATTTTCACAAATATATAGGGTTACTGTAGAATCCGCTTAGAACAAGTTTTATAGACTGTTTTTAATGTAGTTTCGAATGAGCTATAGTATATTCAAATATGTCATGTATTCGCGGAGAAACACCCCTCTGAGTCTTCCATGTCCCAAAAAATATTCAAAAAAATTTTTTCTAAAATTTTCACAAATATATAGGGTTACTGTAGAATCCGCTTAGAACAAGTTTTATAGACTTTTTTTAATGTAATTTCGAATGAGCTGTAGTATATCCAAATATGTCATGTATTCGCGGAGAAACACCCCTCTGAGTCTTCCATGTCCTATAAATATTCAAAAAATTATTTTCTAAAATTTTCACAAATAGATAGTGTTACTGTAGAATCCGCTTAGAATAATTTTATAGACTGTTTTTAATGTAGTTTCGAATGAGCTATAGTATGTCATAAATATGTCATGTATCCGCGGAGAAACAACATCTGAGTCTTCCATGTCCCATAAATATTCAAAAAATTTTTTTCTAAAATTTTCACAAATATATAGGGTTACTGTAGAATCCGCTTAGAACAAGTTTTATAGACTGTTTTTAATGTAGTTTCGAATGAGCTATAGTATATTCAAATATGTCATGTATTCGCGGAGAAACACCTTTCTGAGTCTTCCATGTCCCAAAAATATTCAAAAAATTTATTTTTAAAATTTTCACAAATAGATAGTGTTACTGTAGAATCCGCTTAGAATAATTTTATAGACTGTTTTTAATGTAGTTTCGAATGAGCTAGAGTATATCCAAATATGTCATGTATTCGCGGAGAAACACCCCTCTGAGTCTTCCATGTCCCAAAAATATTCAAAAAATTTATTTCTAAAATTTTCACAAATAGATAGTGTTACTGTAGAATCCGCTTAGAATAATTTTATAGACTGTTTTTAATGTAGTTTCGAATGAGCTATAGTATATCCAAATATGTCATGTATCCGCGGAGAAACAACATCTGAGTCTTCCATGTCCCATAAATATTCAAAAAATTTTTTTCTAAAATTTTCACAAATATATAGGGTTACTGTAGAATCCGCTTAGAACAAGTTTTATAGACTGTTTTTAATGTAGTTTCGAATGAGCTATAGTATATTCAAATATGTCATGTATTCGCGGAGAAACACCCCTCTGAGTCTTCCATGTCCCAAAAATATTCAAAAAATTTTTTTCTAAAATTTTCACAAATATATAGGGTTACTGTAGAATCCGCATAGAACAAGTTTTATAGACTGTTTTTAATGTAGTTTCGAATGAGCTAGAGTATATCCAAATATGTCATGTATTCGCGGAGAAACACCCCTCTGAGTCTTCCATGTCCCAAAAATATTCAAAAAATTTATTTCTAAAATTTTCACAAATATATAGGGTTACTGTAGAATCCGCTTAGAACAAGTTTTATAGACTGTTATTAATGTAGTTTCGAATGAGCTATAGTATATACAAATATGTCATGTATTAACGGAGAAACACCCCTCTGAGTTTTCCATGTCCCAAAAAATATTCAAAAAATTTTTTTCTAAAATTTTCACAAATAGATGGGTTAATGTAGAATCCGCTTAGAATACGTTTTATAGACTGTTTTTAATGTCGTTTCGAATAAGCTATAGTATATCCAAATATGTCATGTATTCGCGGAGAAACACCCCTCTGAGTCTTCCATGTCCCAAAAAATATTCAAAAAATTTTTTCTAAAATTTTCACAAATATATAGGGTTACTGTAGAATCAGCTTAGAACAAGTTTTATAGACTGTTTTTAATGTAGTTTCGAATGAGCTATAGTATATCCAAATATGTCATGTATTCGCGGAGAAACACCCCTCTGAGTCTTCCATGTCCCAAAAAATATTCAAAAAATTTTTTTCTAAAATTTTCACAAATATATAGGGTTACTGTAGAATCCGCTTAGAACAAGTTTTATAGACTGTTTTTAATGTAGTTTCGAATGAGCTATAGTATATTCAAATATGTCATGTATTCGCGGAGAAACACCCCTCTGAGTCTTCCATTTCTCAAAAAATATTCAAAAAATTTTATTCTAAAATTTTCACAAATATATAGGGTTACTGTAGAATCCGCATAGAACAAGTTTTATAGACTGTTTTTAATGTAGTTTCGAATGAGCTAGAGTATATCCAAATATGTCATGTATTCGCGGAGAAACACCCCTCTGAGTCTTCCATGTCCCAAAAATATTCAAAAAATTTATTTCTAAAATTTTCACAAATATATAGGGTTACTGTAGAATCCGCTTAGAACAAGTTTTATAGACTGTTATTAATGTAGTTTCGAATGAGCTATAGTATATACAAATATGTCATGTATTAACGGAGAAACACCCCTCTGAGTCTTCCATGTCCCAAAAAATATTCAAAAAATTTTTTCTAAAATTTTCACAAATATATAGGGTTACTGTAGAATCAGCTTAGAACAAGTTTTATAGACTTTTTTTAATGTAATTTCGAATGAGCTGTAGTATATCCAAATATGTCATGTATTCGCGGAGAAACACCCCTCTGAGTCTTCCATGTCCTATAAATATTCAAAAAATTATTTTCTAAAATTTTCACAAATAGATAGTGTTACTGTAGAATCCGCTTAGAATAATTTTATAGACTGTTTTTAATGTAGTTTCGAATGAGCTATAGTATGTCATAAATATGTCATGTATCCGCGGAGAAACAACATCTGAGTCTTCCATGTCCCATAAATATTCAAAAAATTTTTTTCTAAAATTTTCACAAATATATAGGGTTACTGTAGAATCCGCTTAGAACAAGTTTTATAGACTGTTTTTAATGTAGTTTC
This sequence comes from Meloidogyne enterolobii, assembly GCA_963681835.1. Taxonomy (NCBI): domain Eukaryota; kingdom Metazoa; phylum Nematoda; class Chromadorea; order Rhabditida; family Meloidogynidae; genus Meloidogyne; species Meloidogyne enterolobii. Next base: position 359,328 of record CAVMJV010000124.1, read on the forward strand.
GAATGAGCTATAGTATATTCAAATATGTCATGTATTCGCGGAGAAACACCTTTCTGAGTCTTCCATGTCCCAAAAATATTCAAAAAATTTATTTTTAAAATTTTCACAAATAGATAGTGTTACTGTAGAATCCGCTTAGAATAATTTTATAGACTGTTTTTAATGTAGTTTCGAATGAGCTATAGTATATCCAAATATGTCATGTATTCGCGGAGAAACACCCCTCTGAGTCTTCCATGTCCCAAAAAATATTCAAAAAATTTTTTCTAAAATTTTCACAAATATATAGGGTTACTGTAGAATCAGCTTAGAACAAGTTTTATAGACTGTTTTTAATGTAGTTTCGAATGAGCTATAGTATATCCAAATATGTCATGTATTCGCGGAGAAACACCCCTCTGAGTCTTCCATGTCCCAAAAAATATTCAAAAAATTTTTTTCTAAAATTTTCACAAATATATAGGGTTACTGTAGAATCCGCTTAGAACAAGTTTTATAGACTGTTTTTAATGTAGTTTCGAATGAGCTATAGTATATTCAAATATGTCATGTATTCGCGGAGAAACACCCCTCTGAGTCTTCCATTTCTCAAAAAATATTCAAAAAATTTTATTCTAAAATTTTCACAAATATATAGGGTTACTGTAGAATCCGCATAGAACAAGTTTTATAGACTGTTTTTAATGTAGTTTCGAATGAGCTAGAGTATATCCAAATATGTCATGTATTCGCGGAGAAACACCCCTCTGAGTCTTCCATGTCCCAAAAATATTCAAAAAATTTATTTCTAAAATTTTCACAAATATATAGGGTTACTGTAGAATCCGCTTAGAACAAGTTTTATAGACTGTTATTAATGTAGTTTCGAATGAGCTATAGTATATACAAATATGTCATGTATTAACGGAGAAACACCCCTCTGAGTCTTCCATGTCCCAAAAAATATTCAAAAAATTTTTTCTAAAATTTTCACAAATATATAGGGTTACTGTAGAATCAGCTTAGAACAAGTTTTATAGACTTTTTTTAATGTAATTTCGAATGAGCTGTAGTATATCCAAATATGTCATGTATTCGCGGAGAAACACCCCTCTGAGTCTTCCATGTCCTATAAATATTCAAAAAATTATTTTCTAAAATTTTCACAAATAGATAGTGTTACTGTAGAATCCGCTTAGAATAATTTTATAGACTGTTTTTAATGTAGTTTCGAATGAGCTATAGTATGTCATAAATATGTCATGTATCCGCGGAGAAACAACATCTGAGTCTTCCATGTCCCATAAATATTCAAAAAATTTTTTTCTAAAATTTTCACAAATATATAGGGTTACTGTAGAATCCGCTTAGAACAAGTTTTATAGACTGTTTTTAATGTAGTTTCGAATGAGCTATAGTATATTCAAATATGTCATGTATTCGCGGAGAAACACCTTTCTGAGTCTTCCATGTCCCAAAAATATTCAAAAAATTTATTTTTAAAATTTTCACAAATAGATAGTGTTACTGTAGAATCCGCTTAGAATAATTTTATAGACTGTTTTTAATGTAGTTTCGAATGAGCTAGAGTATATCCAAATATGTCATGTATTCGCGGAGAAACACCCCTCTGAGTCTTCCATGTCCCAAAAATATTCAAAAAATTTATTTCTAAAATTTTCACAAATAGATAGTGTTACTGTAGAATCCGCTTAGAATAATTTTATAGACTGTTTTTAATGTAGTTTCGAATGAGCTATAGTATATCCAAATATGTCATGTATCCGCGGAGAAACAACATCTGAGTCTTCCATGTCCCATAAATATTCAAAAAATTTTTTTCTAAAATTTTCACAAATATATAGGGTTACTGTAGAATCCGCTTAGAACAAGTTTTATAGACTGTTTTTAATGTAGTTTCGAATGAGCTATAGTATATTCAAATATGTCATGTATTCGCGGAGAAACACCCCTCTGAGTCTTCCATGTCCCAAAAATATTCAAAAAATTTTTTTCTAAAATTTTCACAAATATATAGGGTTACTGTAGAATCCGCATAGAACAAGTTTTATAGACTGTTTTTAATGTAGTTTCGAATGAGCTAGAGTATATCCAAATATGTCATGTATTCGCGGAGAAACACCCCTCTGAGTCTTCCATGTCCCAAAAATATTCAAAAAATTTATTTCTAAAATTTTCACAAATATATAGGGTTACTGTAGAATCCGCTTAGAACAAGTTTTATAGACTGTTATTAATGTAGTTTCGAATGAGCTATAGTATATACAAATATGTCATGTATTAACGGAGAAACACCCCTCTGAGTTTTCCATGTCCCAAAAAATATTCAAAAAATTTTTTTCTAAAATTTTCACAAATAGATGGGTTAATGTAGAATCCGCTTAGAATACGTTTTATAGACTGTTTTTAATGTCGTTTCGAATAAGCTATAGTATATCCAAATATGTCATGTATTCGCGGAGAAACACCCCTCTGAGTCTTCCATGTCCCAAAAAATATTCAAAAAATTTTTTCTAAAATTTTCACAAATATATAGGGTTACTGTAGAATCAGCTTAGAACAAGTTTTATAGACTGTTTTTAATGTAGTTTCGAATGAGCTATAGTATATCCAAATATGTCATGTATTCGCGGAGAAACACCCCTCTGAGTCTTCCATGTCCCAAAAAATATTCAAAAAATTTTTTTCTAAAATTTTCACAAATATATAGGGTTACTGTAGAATCCGCTTAGAACAAGTTTTATAGACTGTTTTTAATGTAGTTTCGAATGAGCTATAGTATATTCAAATATGTCATGTATTCGCGGAGAAACACCCCTCTGAGTCTTCCATTTCTCAAAAAATATTCAAAAAATTTTATTCTAAAATTTTCACAAATATATAGGGTTACTGTAGAATCCGCATAGAACAAGTTTTATAGACTGTTTTTAATGTAGTTTCGAATGAGCTATAGTATATTCAAATATGTCATGTATTCGCGGAGAAACACTTCTCTGAGTCTTCCATTTCTCAAAAAATATTCAAAAAATTTTATTCTAAAATTTTCACAAATATATAGGGTTACTGTAGAATCCGCATAGAACAAGTTTTATAGACTGTTTTTAATGTAGTTTCGAATGAGGTAGAGTATATCCAAATATGTCATGTATTCGTGGAGAAACACCCCTCTGAGTCTTCCATGTCCCAAAAATATTCAAAAAATTTATTTCTAAAATTTTCACAAATATATAGGGTTACTGTAGAATCCGCTTAGAACAAGTTTTATAGACTGTTATTAATGTAGTTTCGAATGAGCTATAGTATATACAAATATGTCATGTATTAACGGAGAAACACACCTCTGAGTCTTCCATGTCCCATAAATATTCAAAAAAATTTTTTCTAAAATTTTCACAAATAGATGGGTTAATGTAGAATCCGCTTAGAATACGTTTTATAGACTGTTTTTAATGTCGTTTCGAATGAGCTATAGTATATCCAAATATGTCATGTATTCGCGGAGAAACACCCCTCTGAGTCTTCCATGTCCCAAAAAATATTCAAAAAAATTTTTTCTAAAATTTTCACAAATATATAGGGTTACTGTAGAATCCGCTTAGAACAAGTTTTATAGACTTTTTTTAATGTAATTTCGAATGAGCTGTAGTATATCCAAATATGTCATGTATTCGCGGAGAAACACCCCTCTGAGTCTTCCATGTCCTATAAATATTCAAAAAATTATTTTCTAAAATTTTCACAAATAGATAGTGTTACTGTAGAATCCGCTTAGAATAATTTTATAGACTGTTTTTAATGTAGTTTCGAATGAGCTATAGTATATCCAAATATGTCATGTATCCGCGGAGAAACAACATCTGAGTCTTCCATGTCCCATAAATATTCAAAAAATTTTTTTCTAAAATTTTCACAAATATATAGGGTTACTGTAGAATCCGCTTAGAACAAGTTTTATAGACTGTTTTTAATGTAGTTTCGAATGAGCTATAGTATATTCAAATATGTCATGTATTCGCGGAGAAACACCTTTCTGAGTCTTCCATGTCCCAAAAAATATTCAAAAAATTTTTTTCTAAAATTTTCACAAATATATAGGGTTACTGTAGAATCCGCATAGAACAAGTTTTATAGACTGTTTTTAATGTAGTTTCGAATGAGCTAGAGTATATCCAAATATGTCATGTATTCGCGGAGAAACACCCCTCTGAGTCTTCCATGTCCCAAAAATATTCAAAAAATTTATTTCTAAAATTTTCACAAATATATAGGGTTACTGTAGAATCCGCTTAGAACAAGTTTTATAGACTGTTATTAATGTAGTTTCGAATGAGCTATAGCATATACAAATATGTCATGTATTAACGGAGAAACACCCCTCTGAGTCTTCCATGTCCCAAAAAATATTCAAAAAATTTTTTTCTAAAATTTTCACAAATAGATGGGTTAATGTAGAATCCGCTTAGAATACGTTTTATAGACTGTTTTTAATGTCGTTTCGAATGAGCTATAGTATATCCAAATATGTCATGTATTCGCGGAGAAACACCCCTCTGAGTCTTCCATGTCCCAAAAAATATTCAAAAAATTTTTTCTAAAATTTTCACAAATATATAGGGTTACTGTAGAATCAGCTTAGAACAAGTTTTATAGACTGTTTTTAATGTAGTTTCGAATGAGCTATAGTATATTCAAATATGTCATGTATTCGCGGAGAAACACCCCTCTGAGTCTTCCATGTCCCAAAAAATATTCAAAAAATTTTTTTCTAAAATTTTCACAATCATATAGGGTTACTGTAGAATCCGCATAGAACAAGTTTTATAGATTGTTTTTAATGTAGTTTCGAATGAGCTATAGTATATCCAAATATGTCATGTATTCGCGGAGAAACACCCCTCTGAGTCTTCCATGTCCCAAAAAATATTCAAAAAATTTTTTTCAAAAATTTTCACAAATATATAGGGTTACTGTAGAATCAGCTTAGAACAAGTTTTATAGACTGTTTTTAATGTAGTTTCGAATGAGCTATAGTATATTCAAATATGTCATGTATTAACGGAGAAACACCCCTCTGAGTCTTCCATGTCCCAAAAAATATTCAAAAAATTTTTTTCTAAAATTTTCACAAATATATAGGGTTATGTAGAATCCGCATAGAACAAGTTTTATAGACTGTTTTTAATGTAGTTTCGAATGAGCTATAGTATATACAAATATGTCATGTATTAACGGAGAAACACCCCTCTGAGTCTTCCATGTCCTATAAATATTCAAAAAATTATTTTCTAAAATTTTCACAAATAGATAGTGTTACTGTAGAATCCGCTTAGAATAATTTTATAGACTGTTTTTAATGTAGTTTCGAATGAGCTATAGTATATCCAAATATGTCATGTATCCGCGGAGAAACAACATCTGAGTCTTCCATGTCCCATAAATATTCAAAAAATTTTTTTCTAAAATTTTCACAAATATATAGGGTTACTGTAGAATCCGCTTAGAACAAGTTTTATAGACTGTTTTTAATGTAGTTTCGAATGAGCTATAGTATATTCAAATATGTCATGTATTCGCGGAGAAACACCTTTCTGAGTCTTCCATGTCCCAAAAAATATTCAAAAAATTTTTTTCTAAAATTTTCACAAATATATAGGGTTACTGTAGAATCCGCATAGAACAAGTTTTATAGACTGTTTTTAATGTAGTTTCGAATGAGCTAGAGTATATCCAAATATGTCATGTATTCGCGGAGAAACACCCCTCTGAGTCTTCCATGTCCCAAAAATATTCAAAAAATTTATTTCTAAAATTTTCACAAATATATAGGGTTACTGTAGAATCCGCTTAGAACAAGTTTTATAGACTGTTATTAATGTAGTTTCGAATGAGCTATAGCATATACAAATATGTCATGTATTAACGGAGAAACACCCCTCTGAGTCTTCCATGTCCCAAAAAATATTCAAAAAATTTTTTTCTAAAATTTTCACAAATAGATGGGTTAATGTAGAATCCGCTTAGAATACGTTTTATAGACTGTTTTTAATGTCGTTTCGAATGAGCTATAGTATATCCAAATATGTCATGTATTCGCGGAGAAACACCCCTCTGAGTCTTCCATGTCCCAAAAAATATTCAAAAAATTTTTTCTAAAATTTTCACAAATATATAGGGTTACCGTAGAATCAGCTTAGAACAAGTTTTATAGACTGTTTTTAATGTAGTTTCGAATGAGCTATAGTATATCCAAATATGTCATGTATCCGCGGAGAAACAACATCTGAGTCTTCCATGTCCCATAAATATTCAAAAAATTTTTTTCTAAAATTTTCACAAATATATAGGGTTATGTAGAATCCGCATAGAACAAGTTTTATAGACTGTTTTTAATGTAGTTTCGAATGAGCTATAGTATATACAAATATGTCATGTATTAACGGAGAAACACACCTCTGAGTCTTCCATGTCCCAAAAAATATTCAAAAAAATTTTTTCTAAAATTTTCACAAATAGATGGGTTAATGTAGAATCCGCTTAGAATAATTTTATAGACTGTTTTTAATGTAGTTTCGAATGAGCTATAGTATATCCAAATATGTCATGTATCCGCGGAGAAACAACATCTGAGTCTTCCATGTCCCATAAATATTCAAAAAATTTTTTTCTAAAATTTTCACAAATATATAGGGTTATGTAGAATCCGCATAGAACAAGTTTTATAGACTGTTTTTAATGTAGTTTCGAATGAGCTATAGTATATACAAATATGTCATGTATTAACGGAGAAACACACCTCTGAGTCTTCCATGTCCCAAAAAATATTCAAAAAAATTTTTTCTAAAATTTTCACAAATATATAGGGTTACTGTAGAATCCGCTTAGAACAAGTTTTATAGACTGTTTTTAATGTAGTTTCGAATGAGCTATAGTATATCCAAATATGTCATGTATTAACGGAGAAACACACCTCTGAGTCTTCCATGTCCCAAAAAATATTCAAAAAAATTTTTTCTAAAATTTTCACAAATATATAGGGTTACTGTAGAATCCGCTTAGAACAAGTTTTATAGACTGTTTTTAATGTAGTTTCGAATGAGCTATAGTATATACAAATATGTCATGTATTAACGGAGAAACACACCTCTGAGTCTTCCATGTCCCAAAAAATATTCAAAAAAATTTTTTCTAAAATTTTCACAAATATATAGGGTTACTGTAGAATCCGCTTAGAACAAGTTTTATAGACTGTTTTTAATGTAGTTTCGAATGAGCTATAGTATATACAAATATGTCATGTATTAACGGAGAAACACCCCTCTGAGTCTTCCATGTCCCAAAAAATATTCAAAAAAATTTTTTCTAAAATTTTCACAAATATATAGGGTTACTGTAGAATCCGCTTAGAACAAGTTTTATAGACTGTTTTTAATGTAGTTTCGAATGAGCTATAGTATATCCAAATATGTCATGTATTAACGGAGAAACACACCTCTGAGTCTTCCATGTCCCAAAAAATATTCAAAAAAATTTTTTCTAAAATTTTCACAAATATATAGGGTTACTGTAGAATCCGCTTAGAACAAGTTTTATAGACTGTTTTTAATGTAGTTTCGAATGAGCTATAGTATATACAAATATGTCATGTATTAACGGAGAAACACACCTCTGAGTCTTCCATGTCCCAAAAAATATTCAAAAAAATTTTTTCTAAAATTTTCACAAATATATAGGGTTACTGTAGAATCCGCTTAGAACAAGTTTTATAGACTGTTTTTAATGTAGTTTCGAATGAGCTATAGTATATACAAATATGTCATGTATTAACGGAGAAACACCCCTCTGAGTCTTCCATGTCCCAAAAAATATTCAAAAAAATTTTTTCTAAAATTTTCACAAATATATAGGGTTACTGTAGAATCCGCTTAGAACAAGTTTTATAGACTGTTTTTAATGTAGTTTCGAATGAGCTATAGTATATCCAAATATGTCATGTATTAACGGAGAAACACACCTCTGAGTCTTCCATGTCCCAAAAAATATTCAAAAAAATTTTTTCTAAAATTTTCACAAATATATAGGGTTACTGTAGAATCCGCTTAGAACAAGTTTTATAGACTGTTTTTAATGTAGTTTCGAATGAGCTATAGTATATACAAATATGTCATGTATTAACGGAGAAACACACCTCTGAGTCTTCCATGTCCCAAAAAATATTCAAAAAAATTTTTTCTAAAATTTTCACAAATATATAGGGTTACTGTAGAATCCGCTTAGAACAAGTTTTATAGACTGTTTTTAATGTAGTTTCGAATGAGCTATAGTATATACAAATATGTCATGTATTAACGGAGAAACACCCCTCTGAGTCTTCCATGTCCCAAAAAATATTCAAAAAATTTTTTCTAAAATTTTCACAAATATATAGGGTTACTGTAGAATCAGCTTAGAACAAGTTTTATAGACTGTTTTTAATGTAGTTTCGAATGAGCTATAGTATATCCAAATATGTCATGTATCCGCGGAGAAACAACATCTGAGTCTTCCATGTCCCATAAATATTCAAAAAATTTTTTTCTAAAATTTTCACAAATATATAGGGTTATGTAGAATCCGCATAGAACAAGTTTTATAGACTGTTTTTAATGTAGTTTCGAATGAGCTATAGTATATACAAATATGTCATGTATTAACGGAGAAACACACCTCTGAGTCTTCCATGTCCCAAAAAATATTCAAAAAAATTTTTTCTAAAATTTTCACAAATAGATGGGTTAATGTAGAATCCGCTTAGAATAATTTTATAGACTGTTTTTAATGTAGTTTCGAATGAGCTATAGTATATCCAAATATGTCATGTATCCGCGGAGAAACAACATCTGAGTCTTCCATGTCCCATAAATATTCAAAAAATTTTTTTCTAAAATTTTCACAAATATATAGGGTTATGTAGAATCCGCATAGAACAAGTTTTATAGACTGTTTTTAATGTAGTTTCGAATGAGCTATAGTATATACAAATATGTCATGTATTAACGGAGAAACACACCTCTGAGTCTTCCATGTCCCAAAAAATATTCAAAAAAATTTTTTCTAAAATTTTCACAAATATATAGGGTTATGTAGAATCCGCATAGAACAAGTTTTATAGACTGTTTTTAATGTAGTTTCGAATGAGCTATAGTATATACAAATATGTCATGTATTAACGGAGAAACACACCTCTGAGTCTTCCATGTCCCAAAAAATATTCAAAAAAATTTTTTCTAAAATTTTCACAAATATATAGGGTTACTGTAGAATCCGCTTAGAACAAGTTTTATAGACTGTTTTTAATGTAGTTTCGAATGAGCTATAGTATATACAAATATGTCATGTATTAACGGAGAAACACACCTCTGAGTCTTCCATGTCCCAAAAAATATTCAAAAAAATTATTTCTAAAATTTTCACAAATATATAGGGTTACTGTAGAATCCGCTTAGAACAAGTTTTATAGACTGTTTTTAATGTAGTTTCGAATGAGCTATAGTATATACAAATATGTCATGTATTAACGGAGAAACACCCCTCTGAGTCTTCCATGTCCCAAAAAATATTTAAAAAATTTTTTCTAAAATTTTCACAAATATATAGGGTTACTGTAGAATCAGCTTAGAACAAGTTTTATAGACTGTTTTTAATGTAGTTTCGAATGAGCTATAGTATATCCAAATATGTCATGTATCCGCGGAGAAACAACATCTGAGTCTTCCATGTCCCATAAATATTCAAAAAATTTTTTTCTAAAATTTTCACAAATATATAGGGTTATGTAGAATCCGCATAGAACAAGTTTTATAGACTGTTTTTAATGTAGTTTCGAATGAGCTATAGTATATACAAATATGTCATGTATTAACGGAGAAACACACCTCTGAGTCTTCCATGTCCCAAAAAATATTCAAAAAAATTTTTTCTAAAATTTTCACAAATAGATGGGTTAATGTAGAATCCGCTTAGAATAATTTTATAGACTGTTTTTAATGTAGTTTCGAATGAGCTATAGTATATCCAAATATGTCATGTATCCGCGGAGAAACAACATCTGAGTCTTCCATGTCCCATAAATATTCAAAAAATTTTTTTCTAAAATTTTCACAAATATATAGGGTTATGTAGAATCCGCATAGAACAAGTTTTATAGACTGTTTTTAATGTAGTTTCGAATGAGCTATAGTATATACAAATATGTCATGTATTAACGGAGAAACACACCTCTGAGTCTTCCATGTCCCAAAAAATATTCAAAAAAATTTTTTCTAAAATTTTCACAAATAGATGGGTTAATGTAGAATCCGCTTAGAATAATTTTATAGACTGTTTTTAATGTAGTTTCGAATGAGCTATAGTATATCCAAATATGTCATGTATCCGCGGAGAAACAACATCTGAGTCTTCCATGTCCCATAAATATTCAAAAAATTTTTTTCTAAAATTTTCACAAATATATAGGGTTATGTAGAATCCGCATAGAACAAGTTTTATAGACTGTTTTTAATGTAGTTTCGAATGAGCTATAGTATATACAAATATGTCATGTATTAACGGAGAAACACACCTCTGAGTCTTCCATGTCCCAAAAAATATTCAAAAAAATTTTTTCTAAAATTTTCACAAATATATAGGGTTATGTAGAATCCGCATAGAACAAGTTTTATAGACTGTTTTTAATGTAGTTTCGAATGAGCTATAGTATATACAAATATGTCATGTATTAACGGAGAAACACACCTCTGAGTCTTCCATGTCCCAAAAAATATTCAAAAAAATTTTTTCTAAAATTTTCACAAATATATAGGGTTACTGTAGAATCCGCTTAGAACAAGTTTTATAGACTGTTTTTAATGTAGTTTCGAATGAGCTATAGTATATACAAATATGTCATGTATTAACGGAGAAACACACCTCTGAGTCTTCCATGTCCCAAAAAATATTCAAAAAAATTTTTTCTAAAATTTTCACAAATATATAGGGTTACTGTAGAATCCGCTTAGAACAAGTTTTATAGACTGTTTTTAATGTAGTTTCGAATGAGCTATAGTATATACAAATATGTCATGTATTAACGGAGAAACACCCCTCTGAGTCTTCCATGTCCCAAAAAATATTCAAAAAATTTTTTCTAAAATTTTCACAAATATATAGGGTTACTGTAGAATCAGCTTAGAACAAGTTTTATAGACTGTTTTTAATGTAGTTTCGAATGAGCTATAGTATATCCAAATATGTCATGTATCCGCGGAGAAACAACATCTGAGTCTTCCATGTCCCATAAATATTCAAAAAATTTTTTTCTAAAATTTTCACAAATATATAGGGTTATGTAGAATCCGCATAGAACAAGTTTTATAGACTGTTTTTAATGTAGTTTCGAATGAGCTATAGTATATACAAATATGTCATGTATTAACGGAGAAACACACCTCTGAGTCTTCCATGTCCCAAAAAATATTCAAAAAAATTTTTTCTAAAATTTTCACAAATAGATGGGTTAATGTAGAATCTGCTTAGAATAATTTTATAGACTGTTTTTAATGTAGTTTCGAATGAGCTATAGTATATCCAAATATGTCATGTATCCGCGGAGAAACAACATCTGAGTCTTCCATGTCCCATAAATATTCAAAAAATTTTTTTCTAAAATTTTCACAAATATATAGGGTTATGTAGAATCCGCATAGAACAAGTTTTATAGACTGTTTTTAATGTAGTTTCGAATGAGCTATAGTATATACAAATATGTCATGTATTAACGGAGAAACACACCTCTGAGTCTTCCATGTCCCATAAATATTCAAAAAATTTTTTTCTAAAATTTTCACAAATATATAGGGTTATGTAGAATCCGCATAGAACAAGTTTTATAGACTGTTTTTAATGTAGTTTCGAATGAGCTATAGTATATACAAATATGTCATGTATTAACGGAGAAACACACCTCTGAGTCTTCCATGTCCCAAAAAATATTCAAAAAATTTTTTTCTAAAATTTTCACAAATAGATGGGTTAATGTAGAATCCGCTTAGAATAATTTTATAGACTGTTTTTAATGTAGTTTCGAATGAGCTATAGTATATCCAAATATGTCATGTATCCGCGGAGAAACAACATCTGAGTCTTCCATGTCCCATATATATTCAAAAAATTTTTTTCTAAAATTTTCACAAATATATAGGGTTATGTAGAATCCGCATAGAACAAGTTTTATAGACTGTTTTTAATGTAGTTTCGAATGAGCTATAGTATATACAAATATGTCATGTATTAACGGAGAAACACACCTCTGAGTCTTCCATGTCCCAAAAAATATTCAAAAAAATTTTTTCTAAAATTTTCACAAATAGATGGGTTAATGTAGAATCCGCTTAGAATAATTTTATAGACTGTTTTTAATGTAGTTTCGAATGAGCTATAGTATATCCAAATATGTCATGTATCCGCGGAGAAACAACATCTGAGTCTTCCATGTCCCATAAATATTCAAAAAATTTTTTTCTAAAATTTTCACAAATATATAGGGTTATGTAGAATCCGCATAGAACAAGTTTTATAGACTGTTTTTAATGTAGTTTCGAATGAGCTATAGTATATACAAATATGTCATGTATTAACGGAGAAACACACCTCTGAGTCTTCCATGTCCCAAAAAATATTCAAAAAAATTTTTTCTAAAATTTTCACAAATATATAGGGTTACTGTAGAATCCGCTTAGAACAAGTTTTATAGACTTTTTTTAATGTAATTTCGAATGAGCTGTAGTATATCCAAATATGTCATGTATTCGCGGAGAAACACCCCTCTGAGTCTTCCATGTCCTATAAATATTCAAAAAATTATTTTCTAAAATTTTCACAAATAGATAGTGTTACTGTAGAATCCGCTTAGAATAATTTTATAGACTGTTTTTAATGTAGTTTCGAATGAGCTATAGTATATCCAAATATGTCATGTATCCGCGGAGAAACAACATCTGAGTCTTCCATGTCCCATAAATATTCAAAAAATTTTTTTCTAAAATTTTCACAAATATATAGGGTTACTGTAGAATCCGCTTAGAACAAGTTTTATAGACTGTTTTTAATGTAGTTTCGAATGAGCTATAGTATATTCAAATATGTCATGTATTCGCGGAGAAACACCTTTCTGAGTCTTCCATGTCCCAAAAAATATTCAAAAAATTTTTTTCTAAAATTTTCACAAATATATAGGGTTACTGTAGAATCCGCATAGAACAAGTTTTATAGACTGTTTTTAATGTAGTTTCGAATGAGCTAGAGTATATCCAAATATGTCATGTATTCGCGGAGAAACACCCCTCTGAGTCTTCCATGTCCCAAAAATATTCAAAAAATTTATTTCTAAAATTTTCACAAATATATAGGGTTACTGTAGAATCCGCTTAGAACAAGTTTTATAGACTGTTATTAATGTAGTTTCGAATGAGCTATAACATATACAAATATGTCATGTATTAACGGAGAAACACCCCTCTGAGTCTTCCATGTCCCAAAAAATATTCAAAAAATTTTTTTCTAAAATTTTCACAAATAGATGGGTTAATGTAGAATCCGCTTAGAATACGTTTTATAGACTGTTTTTAATGTCGTTTCGAATGAGCTATAGTATATCCAAATATGTCATGTATTCGCGGAGAAACACCCCTCTGAGTCTTCCATGTCCCAAAAAATATTCAAAAAATTTTTTCTAAAATTTTCACAAATATATAGGGTTACTGTAGAATCAGCTTAGAACAAGTTTTATAGACTGTTTTTAATGTAGTTTCGAATGAGCTATAGTATATTCAAATATGTCATGTATTCGCGGAGAAACACCCCTCTGAGTCTTCCATGTCCCAAAAAATATTCAAAAAATTTTTTTCTAAAATTTTCACAATCATATAGGGTTACTGTAGAATCCGCATAGAACAAGTTTTATAGATTGTTTTTAATGTAGTTTCGAATGAGCTATAGTATATCCAAATATGTCATGTATTCGCGGAGAAACACCCCTCTGAGTCTTCCATGTCCCAAAAAATATTCAAAAAATTTTTTTCAAAAATTTTCACAAATATATAGGGTTACTGTAGAATCAGCTTAGAACAAGTTTTATAGACTGTTTTTAATGTAGTTTCGAATGAGCTATAGTATATTCAAATATGTCATGTATTAACGGAGAAACACCCCTCTGAGTCTTCCATGTCCCAAAAAATATTCAAAAAATTTTTTTCTAAAATTTTCACAAATATATAGGGTTATGTAGAATCCGCATAGAACAAGTTTTATAGACTGTTTTTAATGTAGTTTCGAATGAGCTATAGTATATACAAATATGTCATGTATTAACGGAGAAACACACCTCTGAGTCTTCCATGTCCCATAAATATTCAAAAAAATTTTTTCTAAAATTTTCACAAATAGATGGGTTAATGTAGAATCCGCTTAGAATACGTTTTATAGACTGTTTTTAATGTCGTTTCGAATGAGCTATAGTATATCCAAATATGTCATGTATTCGCGGAGAAACACCCCTCTGAGTCTTCCATGTCTTAAAAAATATTCAAAAAATTTTTTCTAAAATTTTCACAAATATATAGGGTTACTATAGAATCCGCTTAGAACAAGTTTTATAGACTGTTTTTAATGTAGTTTCGAATGAGCTATAGTATATTCAAATATGTCATGTATTCGCGGAGAAACACCCATCTGAGTCTTCCATGTCCCAAAAAATATTCAAAAAATTTTTTTCTAAAATTTTCACAATCATATAAAGTTACTGTAGAATCCGCATAGAACAAGTTTTATAGACTGTTTTTAATGTAGTTTCGAATGAGCTATAGTATATCCAAATATGTCATGTATTCGGTGAGAAACACCCCTCTGAGTCTTCCATTCCCAAAAAATATTCAAAAAATTTTTTTCTAAAATTTTCACAAATATATAGGGTTACTGTAGAATCCGCTTAGAACAAGATTTATAGACTGTTTTTAATGTAGTTTCGAATGAGCTATAGTATTTTCAAATATGTCATGTATTCGCGGAGAAACACCCCTCTGAGTCTTCCATGTCCCAAAAAATATTCAAAAAATTTTTTTCTAAAATTTTCACAAATATATAGGGTTACTGTAGAATCCGCATAGAACAAGTTTTATAGACTGTTTTTAATGTAGTTTCGAATGAGCTATAGTATATCCAAATATGTCATGTATTCGCGGAGAAACACCCCTCTGAGTCTTCCATGTCCCAAAAAATATTCAAAAAATTTTTTTCTAAAATTTTCACAAATATATAGGGTTACTGTAGAATCCGCATAGAACAAGTTTTATAGACTGTTTTTAATGTAGTTTCGAATGAGCTATAGTATATACAAATATGTCATGTATTAACGGAGAAACACACCTCTGAGTCTTCCATGTCCCATAAATATTCAAAAAAATTTTTTCTAAAATTTTCACAAATAGATGGGTTAATGTAGAATCCGCTTAGAATACGTTTTATAGACTGTTTTTAATGTCGTTTCGAATGAGCTATAGTATATCCAAATATGTCATGTATTCGCGGAGAAACACCCCTCTGAGTCTTCCATTTCCCAAAAAATATTCAAAAAATTTTTTCTAAAATTTTCACAAATATATAGGGTTACTGTAGAATCCGCATAGAACAAGTTTTATAGACTGTTTTTAATGTAGTTTCGAATGAGCTATAGTATATCCAAATATGTCATGTATTCGCGGAGAAACACCCCTCTGAGTCTTCCATGTCCCAAAAATATTCAAAAAATTTATTTCTAAAATTTTCACAAATATATAGGGTTATGTAGAATCCGCTTAGAACAAGTTTTATAGACTGTTATTAATGTAGTTTCGAATGAGCTATAGTATATACAAATATGTCATGTATTAACGGAGAAACACACCTCTGAGTCTTCCATGTCCCAAAAAATATTCAAAAAATTTTTTTCTAAAATTTTCACAAATATATAGGGTTACTGTAGAATCCGCTTAGAACAAGTTTTATAGACTGTTTTTAATGTAGTTTCGAATGAGCTATAGTATTTTCAAATATGTCATGTATTCGCGGAGAAACACCCCTCTGAGTCTTCCATGTCCCAAAAAATATTCAAAAAATTTTTTTCTAAAATTTTCACAAATATATAGGGTTACTGTAGAATCCGCATAGAACAAGTTTTATAGACTGTTTTTAATGTAGTTTCGAATGAGCTATAGTATATCCAAATATGTCATGTATTCGCGGAGAAACACCCCTCTGAGTCTTCCATGTCCCAAAAAATATTCAAAAAATTTTTTTCTAAAATTTTCACAAATATATAGGGTTACTGTAGAATCAGCATAGAACAAGTTTTATAGACTGTTTTTAATGTAGTTTCGAATGAGCTATAGTATATACAAATATGTCATGTATTAACGGAGAAACACACCTCTGAGTCTTCCATGTCCCATAAATATTCAAAAAAATTTTTTCTAAAATTTTCACAAATAGATGGGTTAATGTAGAATCCGCTTAGAATACGTTTTATAGACTGTTTTTAATGTCGTTTCGAATGAGCTATAGTATATCCAAATATGTCATGTATTCGCGGAGAAACACCCCTCTGAGTCTTCCATGTCCCAAAAAATATTCAAAAAATTTTTTCTAAAATTTTCACAAATATATAGGGTTACTGTAGAATCCGCATAGAACAAGTTTTATAGACTGTTTTTAATGTAGTTTCGAATGAGCTATAGTATATCCAAATATGTCATGTATTCGCGGAGAAACACCCCTCTGAGTCTTCCATGTCCCAAAAATATTCAAAAAATTTATTTCTAAAATTTTCACAAATATATAGGGTTACTGTAGAATCCGCTTAGAACAAGTTTTATAGACTGTTATTAATGTAGTTTCGAATGAGCTATAGTATATACAAATATGTCATGTATTAACGGAGAAACACACCTCTGAGTCTTCCATGTCCCATAAATATTCAAAAAAATTTTTTCTAAAATTTTCACAAATAGATAAGTTAATGTAGAATCCGCTTAGAATACGTTTTATAGACTGTTTTTAATGTCGTTTCGAATGAGCTATAGTATATCCAAATATGTCATGTATTCGCGGAGAAACACCCCTCTGAGTCTTCCATGTCCCAAAAAATATTCAAAAAAATTTTTTCTAAAATTTTCACAAATATATAGGGTTACTGTAGAATCCGCTTAGAACAAGTTTTATAGACTTTTTTTAATGTAATTTCGAATGAGCTGTAGTATATCCAAATATGTCATGTATTCGCGGAGAAACACCCCTCTGAGTCTTCCATGTCCTATAAATATTCAAAAAATTATTTTCTAAAATTTTCACAAATAGATAGTGTTACTGTAGAATCCGCTTAGAATAATTTTATAGACTGTTTTTAATGTAGTTTCGAATGAGCTATAGTATATCCAAATATGTCATGTATCCGCGGAGAAACAACATCTGAGTCTTCCATGTCCCATAAATATTCAAAAAATTTTTTTCTAAAATTTTCACAAATATATAGGGTTACTGTAGAATCCGCTTAAAACAAGTTTTATAGACTGTTTTTAATGTAGTTTCGAATGAGCTATAGTATATACAAATATGTCATGTATTAACGGAGAAACACCCCTCTGAGTCTTCCATGTCCCATAAATATTCAAAAAAATTTTTTCTAAAATTTTCACAAATAGATGGGTTAATGTAGAATCCGCTTAGAATAATTTTATAGACTGTTTTTAATGTGATTTCGAATGAGATATAGTATATCCAAATATGTCATGTATCCGCGGAGAAACACTCATCTGAGTCTTCCATGTCCCAAAAAAATATTCAAAAAATTTTTTTCTAAAATTTTCACAAATATATAGGGTTACTGTAGAATCCGCATAGAACAAGTTTTATAGACTGTTTTTAATGTAGTTTCGAATGAGCTATAGTATATCCAAATATGTCATGTATTCGCGGAGAAACACCCCTCTGAGTCTTCCATGTCCCAAAAAATATTCAAAAAATTTTTTTCTAAAATTTTCACAAATATATAGGGTTACTGTAGAATCCGCATAGAACAAGTTTTATAGACTGTTTTTAATGTAGTTTCGAATGAGCTATAGTATATACAAATATGTCATGTATTAACGGAGAAACACACCTCTGAGTCTTCCATGTCCCATAAATATTCAAAAAAATTTTTTCTAAAATTTTCACAAATAGATGGGTTAATGTAGAATCCGCTTAGAATACGTTTTATAGACTGTTTTTAATGTCGTTTCGAATGAGCTATAGTATATCCAAATATGTCATGTATTCGCGGAGAAACACCCCTCTGAGTCTTCCATTTCCCAAAAAATATTCAAAAAATTTTTTCTAAAATTTTCACAAATATATAGGGTTACTGTAGAATCCGCATAGAACAAGTTTTATAGACTGTTTTTAATGTAGTTTCGAATGAGCTATAGTATATCCAAATATGTCATGTATTCGCGGAGAAACACCCCTCTGAGTCTTCCATGTCCCAAAAATATTCAAAAAATTTATTTCTAAAATTTTCACAAATATATAGGGTTATGTAGAATCCGCTTAGAACAAGTTTTATAGACTGTTATTAATGTAGTTTCGAATGAGCTATAGTATATACAAATATGTCATGTATTAACGGAGAAACACACCTCTGAGTCTTCCATGTCCCAAAAAATATTCAAAAAATTTTTTTCTAAAATTTTCACAAATATATAGGGTTACTGTAGAATCCGCTTAGAACAAGTTTTATAGACTGTTTTTAATGTAGTTTCGAATGAGCTATAGTATTTTCAAATATGTCATGTATTCGCGGAGAAACACCCCTCTGAGTCTTCCATGTCCCAAAAAATATTCAAAAAATTTTTTTCTAAAATTTTCACAAATATATAGGGTTACTGTAGAATCCGCATAGAACAAGTTTTATAGACTGTTTTTAATGTAGTTTCGAATGAGCTATAGTATATCCAAATATGTCATGTATTCGCGGAGAAACACCCCTCTGAGTCTTCCATGTCCCAAAAAATATTCAAAAAATTTTTTTCTAAAATTTTCACAAATATATAGGGTTACTGTAGAATCAGCATAGAACAAGTTTTATAGACTGTTTTTAATGTAGTTTCGAATGAGCTATAGTATATACAAATATGTCATGTATTAACGGAGAAACACACCTCTGAGTCTTCCATGTCCCATAAATATTCAAAAAAATTTTTTCTAAAATTTTCACAAATAGATGGGTTAATGTAGAATCCGCTTAGAATACGTTTTATAGACTGTTTTTAATGTCGTTTCGAATGAGCTATAGTATATCCAAATATGTCATGTATTCGCGGAGAAACACCCCTCTGAGTCTTCCATGTCCCAAAAAATATTCAAAAAATTTTTTCTAAAATTTTCACAAATATATAGGGTTACTGTAGAATCCGCATAGAACAAGTTTTATAGACTGTTTTTAATGTAGTTTCGAATGAGCTATAGTATATCCAAATATGTCATGTATTCGCGGAGAAACACCCCTCTGAGTCTTCCATGTCCCAAAAATATTCAAAAAATTTATTTCTAAAATTTTCACAAATATATAGGGTTACTGTAGAATCCGCTTAGAACAAGTTTTATAGACTGTTATTAATGTAGTTTCGAATGAGCTATAGTATATACAAATATGTCATGTATTAACGGAGAAACACACCTCTGAGTCTTCCATGTCCCATAAATATTCAAAAAAATTTTTTCTAAAATTTTCACAAATAGATAAGTTAATGTAGAATCCGCTTAGAATACGTTTTATAGACTGTTTTTAATGTCGTTTCGAATGAGCTATAGTATATCCAAATATGTCATGTATTCGCGGAGAAACACCCCTCTGAGTCTTCCATGTCCCAAAAAATATTCAAAAAAATTTTTTCTAAAATTTTCACAAATATATAGGGTTACTGTAGAATCCGCTTAGAACAAGTTTTATAGACTTTTTTTAATGTAATTTCGAATGAGCTGTAGTATATCCAAATATGTCATGTATTCGCGGAGAAACACCCCTCTGAGTCTTCCATGTCCTATAAATATTCAAAAAATTATTTTCTAAAATTTTCACAAATAGATAGTGTTACTGTAGAATCCGCTTAGAATAATTTTATAGACTGTTTTTAATGTAGTTTCGAATGAGCTATAGTATATCCAAATATGTCATGTATCCGCGGAGAAACAACATCTGAGTCTTCCATGTCCCATAAATATTCAAAAAATTTTTTTCTAAAATTTTCACAAATATATAGGGTTACTGTAGAATCCGCTTAAAACAAGTTTTATAGACTGTTTTTAATGTAGTTTCGAATGAGCTATAGTATATACAAATATGTCATGTATTAACGGAGAAACACCCCTCTGAGTCTTCCATGTCCCATAAATATTCAAAAAAATTTTTTCTAAAATTTTCACAAATAGATGGGTTAATGTAGAATCCGCTTAGAATAATTTTATAGACTGTTTTTAATGTGATTTCGAATGAGATATAGTATATCCAAATATGTCATGTATCCGCGGAGAAACACTCATCTGAGTCTTCCATGTCCCAAAAAAATATTCAAAAAATTTTTTTCTAAAATTTTCACAAATATATAGGGTTACTGTAGAATCCGCTTAGAACAAGTTTTATAGACTGTTTTTAATGTAATTTCGAATGAGCTATAGTATATCCAAATATGTCATGTATTCGCGGAGAAACACCCCTCTGAGTCTTCCATGTCCCATAAATATTCAAAAAATTTTTTCTAAAATTTTCACAAATAGATAGGGTTACTGTAGAATCCGCTTAGAACAATTTTTAAGACTGTTTTTAATGTAGCAGTCTTTTTTTTCCAAAATAGGGAACTCTGGAACAAAAATTTTTTGGGTTTGTTCCAAAAATGAAGGAAAAAATCCAAAAAATCAATAATGAATAATGGTAAGAGTTTTGAAAATTGTGTAATGGAAGGATGGGAGGACTTTATTTGAATAAATGTGATAATTGCTTTAACCTTCATAAAATATTTATTTTGATTTCTGTACAATGAAAGTAAATATAAATTAACTCTTATGAAATATATGTTAAATTTATTGATTTTACAAATTTCAGAATTAAAAATTCGAAAGGAATTCCAGTATATGCAGACTTGCCGATGCTGAGGGTAAATTTGATTGCGATTCCTCGGAACAGTATTATTTTAAAGATAAAAATTTTAATTATTGTTTTAATCCAGATAATTTTTATAGTTAAAAATAATTCAAATCCCCTATTAACATGGCTACTTTCGTAAAAACAAGAGTAAACACATTAAAATTATATTTTGAAGGTCATTATTATTTTAAATCGCCCAAAAGCAAAAATGATTTGATAATATGGGATTGTAGTGAAAAACGGAATTTTAAATGCCCTGGTAGTGTTACAACCACGACTATGGAGGATAACACAGATGAAGAAATAATCTGCTGGCATAATTGTAAAAATGAGGTAGTAATTTTATTAGGAAATAATAATATACTCTTAAATTATAAGTCTTTCATAATTATAGATTCAACCTTATTTTTGTTTTTTTCTATGTTATTGAGTTTATTTGGATAAGGAAATTAGATTTTTAGTAGAGCTTGCCTGAATTTTTCTAGTTTTTTCATGATTTTTTCAAAATTTCCAAGATTTTTCCAAAATTTCAATATTATTTTATTTTTAGAGTTTACATTCCTTTATGGCTAATGTTTTTAAAGCTTATGTGGTTTTCGATAAAAAATTCAGTTTCCTATAAAAATTTTAGTCTATTTAAGCCCAGCTTTGGATGGGAGGACATTATTTGAATAAATTCGTGATGTAAAAGTAATAAAAAGTAACTCATACGGAATAAATTTTAAAATTGTTGATTTTACAAATTCCCGAATTAATATTCGGAAGGAATTCCAGAATTCCAGAATACTTATTTTATTTGTTTATTTATCAAGATAAAAAACTCATCGAAAGGGCGTGCTACTTAATTCGAAAGCTTAGCCGATGCTGAGTTTATTTTTGATAGCGATGCTTCAGAAGAGTATCAATATGAAATTCCTAGAATGATGCGAAGGATGATTATACTGAAGAATTACAAAATTTACGCAAAATGTATGATAATTTATTAAAGTCAAATGAAAATTAACAATAAAACTTGAAAATGCCAATAAAAAGATATTTAAAACTTTAGCTGAAAATTGTATAAATGCCAGCGTCTTACTTTTAATTGAATGGCTTTAATTCTAAAAATACACAAAAAGAAATTGCGAAATAGAAGCTGGTATTTTAATCAAAGCTTAACAAAAATCAAAGCTTAATCAAAGCTTTATTTTGTTATCAAAAACTTAAAATACTCAAAAATATTCTAATCTCTAATTCTTAAAGAATAATGAACATGTAAATACTATAGACATTTTGCGAACTGAAAATGATACTTATGCCAATCAAAACAATAAATTTAAATTAGAGATTCAGGAAGCTAATAAAACGGTATGTATATTCACCCTACTATGAATATACACGTAATTATGTAATTTGTTAAGAATGAAGAAATGGACAAATTAATTACGAGATATGAAAAAATAAATGTAAATTTAATGGCTGCGAATAACCAACTTGGAATTGAAATTAAAAATAGTATTGAAAAGGTAAAATTCATATAGTATGTAATCTAATGAACTATATCGGTAAATGAATATATTCTCAATCGCTTAATAAGACGGCATAAGCGGCAATTCAAACTAAAAATTTAGATATATTTTTTGCTATTTTCATTGATACAAATCAGAGCAGCTCCGAAATTTCGATTTCAGAGATATTGAAAATATTTTCCACTTAGTTACATATTTTTGACTTTTTTTAATTTTCGAAGATTCCTTGTTTCGAAACAGCAATCATAAGAAATAATACTACAAATAAATATACCTTTTTA
Organism: Meloidogyne enterolobii; assembly: GCA_963681835.1. Lineage (NCBI taxonomy): Eukaryota > Metazoa > Nematoda > Chromadorea > Rhabditida > Meloidogynidae > Meloidogyne > Meloidogyne enterolobii. The sequence continues at coordinate 382,340 of CAVMJV010000124.1, forward strand.
TTAGGTTTTCCCTTTGTTTCCCTCATTTCACTTTCAATATCTCCAGTTCCAATTATAACTATACCTTATAGTGAATTGAAAATATAATATGTTATTTTTACAAATAATAACACATTTACAAATTTGCTTATTTAAAATATACTAATTTAGAATCATGAGCATAAATCAACAATTAAGAAATTAAATAATAAGACCGACACATTGGCAAATATTAATTATAGATTAAAAATTCATATGGTAGAAGCTATTGAAATGGTATTTAGCTTATATTTAACTTAAATAATTCGACTGTATTTTCAACATATCGATCTTAGGATTCTTAATAAAATCTTTGTTTAAAATAGATCGAAGAATTGAAAAACAATGCTAATGTCATGCACTATGCTAAAGTGGGTTTAAGTTTAAAAATATATAAAATTACTCTATCAAATGTTCTTTTAAATTTAAATCTATAAGCAACCACGACTTCAGGACTTACAATAATATTATATTTAAAAGCTAATCTTATCCATATCATACTTTAGATGCGTTTTGCTAAAGTCAACCATTTTTTATTCGAAAGAATAATCTCATTTCTTAAGAGATAAATTCCTTGAGACTAATTCTTCTAATAATACAAAAACGGTATTTAATTGTTAAAATATGTGTTTAAGAACGGATTTGAGTTGATATTGGTACTGCTTCTATATATATTTGTCCCGAATATCGTTCACGTTTCTCGGTTTCTCTGATTTCTATTATATTGAGCTTGTCACTTTTAATAACGATCACTAGCGGTCTTATTATAATTATTCCAACCAAGACTAGCGCAAGGGGTTGACGTTCCTTTTTTCTTCTTTAAAAATATATTTCATTAATAAATCTCCTCCAAAAACATTTTTAAAATCTTATTTTTTAATCATTGCTTTCATAATGATCATGCTTTAAAAAATTCATTTGATGGGAGATGGAATGGATCATCATGTAAAGGGCCCAAACCAAAACACAGCCGACTGTGCCAACATATAAACCGATGCTGGGTTATATTCATTTATACTCTTTTCTGCAAGTGTGGACACAACAATTCGTAAAATCATTATTTATCATCAAGTGATAAGAATTAGGCTTTTAATAGCTTACTGTCCATCAAGATCTCTTATGTTTTTCGAAAATCTCTAAAATCTGTTAATTATCTATCACGGTTCTTGTTGTGCATCGACTTGTGGTGAGTCCGATACTAACAGAAAGACTAGAATAACTAACAAGGTTAATCACGAAGGTAACAATAAAATAGAATTTGCGAGACTGAGCTGGAGTAGGATACTAACTTTGACTACGGACTAAGACTACTACTAACTGGTAATCGACTAACTCAGGACTACTAAAAGGCTTCGCTTTTATGCTAGCTAATGCCAAACTAACAGTTCTTCTCGGTTTCAATCATTAAAAATTTTCTCGTCAGTTTTTTTAAACTCTGATGTTCGATGATTTAACTTTTCAAACCTCTAATATTAATTTCTATCAAAAAATCAGATGAATAGGTCATGGTTGCTTCACGAAATTTAAGCGACAATATAAACTTTTATGAGTTTCTTTCCCTCAAAAATTTTAAGTAAATAACGAGTTAAAAGGCCTTCTTTCTAATTTTGTAAATTACTTAAAATTGTAAAATTGTAATTTAATTGTAATTTACTTAAAATTTGTTAGAGAAAGAATATTGGCAGTAAGAAAGAAAGATTAATCTGAGATAGGGGTGGAAAATAGGGGTGGATATTAAACTAAATTGTCTTAAAACCCTAAATTTTCTCAAAAATATTATTCATTTTAAGTAACACGCAAATACATACATTAATAAATTAAATAAACGTGTGGATGCTTTAAATAATAAAATTAAAACGGAAGGTAATAGAATCATGTACCAGACGATTAAAAAAATTTGGAAACTGAAATTGAAAAATTAATTAAATCCTTTAACAAAGAATTTGAAAAATTTAATGAAAATCTTTATTGGCTACATCACCTTGCATATAAATTATTTGATATTCAACGAAATTTTACTAATATATTAAAATATTGCAGATATTGAAAGCATTTGGTGTTTTATTGGAGGAAATGAGAAAGAGAAGTCGCATGAACTTTGTCATGCTGCTGTTCATCAAATAGATAAAGCCATGAAAAAATCAATATGGACCTACGTTCTATTGGAGACGAAATTAATTTTTGCGTCTATTAACAAACAAGTTAATGGAAGATGTAATGACGTTATTTTATTTATTTATTTTTTATTTTATCTTATTCTTCTGTGATAATTTTTAGACCACCCACTCCTCCCACACCGCAACTTTAACAAGCTAATGACATACTAGAAATTGCAGAGGTGAATAAATTTTTTAAAATAAAATTTAATCTTTTAAATAATGTTGGAAAGCTTTTAAATATAATAATTAGGCTGTACTTTAGCCGGTGGCCCACTCAGAAACATTATATGTATAAAAACTTTCAATCCAAAAATCGCCCCTTTGATTTTCAGATTTAGGAGCCTATTTCTCGGTTCAATCAAGTCTGATTTCGTTGATATTGGTGTCTTTTGACTCAGCCGTTCTTTCGAAAGAGCAATTATTTGCATTTTCGAATTTTTGACCCCATAATCGAGCTTACTCTCCCTTATGGTTTTTCGGGTTTTAAGGCCATATATAGGCTTGTAGTCATTTCTGCAGATAGAGAGTGTTACCATTCGACTCAGATCGCCTAGACACTCTGATTAAATATCCTGTCGAATATTAATGTAGTGAACTAAAAACATTAATATTATTATAAATTCAGATTCCTTAACCGCAACAATTGGAAAATTCACAAATTAATAAGGTGGATACTTTTTAATAAAATAAAATCTATTTCTAATGTTAACAATGTTAATTGCCCGCCGATAAACCCTATAAAAATCATTTTACCCTATCCTCGAGAATAATTGAAGTAAAATATATCCAAATAATTACATTCTTAAAATTATCTAAATTCCCTTAACTCTCACGTAAAAATTTGGTTCCGATCTAGTTTAAAAGTTCAATTAACCTTCATGAATCCTTGAAGGTTTATGAGAGGAATAATTTCAAGAGGATTAAGTTTAATTAATAAAGGCATTTTTATATTATGATTTAATAAAAATTATAAATTTAAAGTTCATAAATAACTCATAAATTTTCATGAGTCATAAACTGCGGGATCGTAATTGAAAAATCGGGATCGTGATTTAGTAAAAAAAATTTTTAATTTAAAAATTTTAATTTTCCTCACATATGACTCAATTTAATTTCAATCTCAAATAATGAGGGGATCCTCGGATCTGCATAATCCTTTATCTGCAGATTGATATTATTAACATTGTTAGTAAATGAATTAGAATTTTTAATCATTTTTTAAAATTATATAAATTTTTCTGAAGGATAATACAGAATTAGAAAATTTACGAAAATTGTATGATAATTTATTAAAATCAAATGAAGAATTAAAATTGAAACTTGAAAATGCCAATATAAAGGTATTTAGAACATTTAATTGAAAATTTTATAGATGCGCCGGAGTCTTAATATTAAGTAAAAGCTTTAATTCTAAAAATACCCATAAAGAAAATTTCAGTATTTTAAATAAAGCTCTATTTTCTATTTAAAACTTAAAATACCCAAAAATAATCTAATCTGTAATTTTTAAAGAATAATGAACATGAAAATACAATAGACATTTTGCGAACTGAAAATCTTACTTTGGCCGATCAAAATAATAAATTAAAATTAGAGATTAAAGAAGCTAATAAAACGGTATTACAGAATGTTTAATCTTTTACTATAAATACTTATACTTAAAAGTATTATAGTAAGAGTTTTATAGACTACATATTCTATAAGATTTTATACTATAAATTAGGGTTGGACAAAACCGTTTAATTTTAAAAATTCCGTATACCGGTTATACCGTTTATCTGAGAAAGTATACCGTTTCGTTCATTTTTGAGGACTCCGTTTAAACGTCCGTTTACAGTTTATTTTTAAAAATCTTTAATAACAATTCATAGTTCAAAAAATCATAAATCGCTTCTTTTGCCATTCCTAGGATTGTCGGTTTTTGGAAAATCATTGGATATCCGGAAATGATCGAAAACCGAACCAAAAATTTCGGATGCCCGAACCGAACCGAAAATTTACGGTTATACGTGACCGAGCCGAGAATTTTTTCGAAGGTTAGGAGTTTTCAGATTAAGATAGCATTTTGATCCTTCGATTTTACACCAAATAAAGATATCAGCGGATCATAATGGATATCGGATGAATAAGAGGAAAGTCGAGGATATCAGCGATTAATCCGATAAATTCATATATATCATTTATCCCTTAAATACCTAAAATTTTGAAATTTTCGGAAGATCCTTATGCCAGAATTCTGGATGTCAAGAAGCCAGATTTTTCCAACCTTTTTTTTGAAAGGTTAGCTAAACGCCGTTTTGGAGGACCGTATACCGTTTATGCCGTTTATCTGAGACTTATACCGTTCCGTTTAATTTTACCACAAAACCCGTTACCGTATAATGTTTAGCTAAACGGTTTTGTCCAAACCCTACGGTTTTGTCCAAATATACACGTAATTATTTAATTTAGAATGAAGAAAAGGACAAACTAATTTCGAAATATGAGAAAATTAATGTTAATTTAATGGTAGCGAATAACCAGCTTGGAATTGAAATTAAAGATAGTATGAAAGAGGTAAAATTCAAATATATAATCTAATGAACCATATCTGTAAATGAATCTATTCTCAATTCATTATCTCTGAAATCAAAATTTCGGAGCTGCTCTGCTTTGTATCAATGAAAATAGCAAAAAATTTATCTAAATTTTTAGTTTGGTTTGCCACTATTGCGGTCTTATTGCTTAATAAGACGGCATAAGCGACAATTTTAACTAAAAATTTAGATAAATTTTTGGCTATTTTCATTGATAGTAAAAAGCAGAGCATCTCCGAAATTTCGATTTCAGAGATATTGAAAATATTTTCCATTTAGTTTCATATTTTTAACTTTGTTCAATCTTCGAAGATTCCTTGATCCGATACAGAAATTATAAGAAATATTACTGAAAAAACGGGATTGGAATTAAACTATTAAAAATTTCAAAGATACTTGAATCACATCCTCTCAATACCCAATACACTTAAATTAAATATACCTTTTCTAAATTAGGTTTTCCCTCAGTTTTCCCTAATTTCCCTCTCAATATCACCAGTCCCAATATATTCCTCAATATCTCCAGTCCCAATATTTAAAACATTAATTTAGAATACTGAGCATGAATTGACAATTAGGAAATTAAACAAAAAAATTGACACATTGGCAAATGCAAATTATAGATTGAAAATTCACTTGGTAGAGGCAACCGAAATGGTATTTAGCTTAAATAATGGCAAAATGGCATATTGAACGTTGGATTGTCACGTCAACGGAAGGCACTTTTTGTTTGCGCTTGTTTAGGGACTTTAAAGAAGGTTTGTCAAACGTATTATAATACTCAAAAATATTCTAATCTCTAATTCTTAAAGAATAATGAACATGAAAATACAATAGACATTTTGCGAACTGAAAATAATACTTATGCCAATCAAAACAATAAATTTAAATTAGAGATTCAGGAAGCTAATAAAACGGTATGTATATTCACTCTACTATGAATATACACGCAATTAAATAATTTGTTAAGAATGAAGAAAAGGACAAATTAATTACGAAATATTAAAAAATAAATGTAAATTTAATGGCTGCGAATAACCAACATGGAATTGAAATTAAAAATATTATTCAGAAGGTAAAATTCATATAGTATATAATCTAATGAACTATATCGGTAAATGCAATATTCTCAATCGCTTAATAAGACGGCATAAGCGGCAATTCAAACTAAAAATTTCGATTTGATATTTTCATTGATACAAATCAGAGCAGCTCCGAAATTTTGATTTCAGAGATATTGAAAATATTTTCCATTTAGTTACATCTTTTTGACTTTTTTTAATTTTCGAAGATTCCTTGTTTAGAAACAGCAATCATAAGAAATAATACTACAAATAAATATACCTTTTTTATTAGGTTTTCCCTTTGTTTTCCCTCATTTCCCTTTCAATATCTCCAGTTCCAATTATAACTATACCTTATAGTGAATTGAAAATATAATATGTTATTTTTACAAATAATAACACATTTACAAATTTGCTTATTTAAAATATACTAATTTAGAATCATGAGCATGAATCAACAATTAAGAAATTAAATAATAAGACCGACACATTGGCAATTATTAATTATAGATTAAAAATTCATATGGTAGAAGCTATTGAAATGGTATTTAGCTTATATTTAACTTAAATAATTCGACTGTATTTTCAACATATCGATCTTAGGATTCTTAATAAAATCTTTGTTTAAAATAGATCGAAGAATTGAAAAACAATGCTAATGTCATGCACTATGGTAAAGTGGGTTTAAGTTTAAAAATATATAAAATTACTTTATCAAATGTTCTTTTAAATTTAAATCTATAAGCAACCACGACTTCAGGACTTACAATAATATTATATTTAAAAGCTAATCTTATCCATATCATACTTTAGATGCGTTTTGCTAAAGTCAACCATTTTTTTCTTCGAAAGAATAATCTCATTTCTTAAGAGATAAATTCCTTGAGACTAATTCTTCTAATAATACAAAAACGGTATTTAATTGTTAAAATATGTGTTTAAAAACGGATTTGAGTTGATATTGGTACTGCTTTTATATATATTTGTCCCGAATATCGTTCACGTTTCTCGGTTTCTCTATGATTTCTATTATATTGAGCTTGTCACTTTTAATAACGATCACTAGCGGTCTTAGTATAATTATTCCAACGAAGACTAGCGCAAGGGGTTGACGTTCCTTTTTTCTTTTTTAAAAATATATTTCATTAATAAATCTCCTCCAAAAACTTTTTAAAATCTTATTTTTTAATCATTGCTTTCATAATGATCATGCTTTAAAAAAATTCATTTGATGGGAGATGGAATGGATCATCATGTAAAGGGCCCAAACCAAAACACAGCCGACTGTGCCAACATATAAACCGATGCTGGGTTATATTCATTTATACTCTTTTCTGCAAGTGTGGACACAACAATTCGTAAAATCATTATTTATCATCAAGTGATAAGAATTAGGCTTTTAGCTTACTGTCCATCAAGATCTCTTATGCTTATCGAAAATCTCTAAAATCTGTTAATTATCTATCACGATTCTTGTAGTGCATCGACTTGCAGAGTGTCCGATACTAACAGAAAGACTAGAAAAACTAGCAAGGTTAATCACGAAGGTAACAATAAAATAGAATTTGCGAGATTATGAGCTGGATAGGATACTAGCTTTGACTACGGACTAAGACTACTACTAATGGTAATTGACTAACTCAGGACTACTAAAAGGCTTCGCTTTTATGCTGGCTAATGCCAAACTAACAGTTCTTCTCGGTTTCAATCATTAAAAATTTTCTCGTCAGTTTTTTAAACTCTGATGTTCGCTGATTTAACTTTTCAAACCTCTAATATTAATTTCTATCAAAAAATCAGATGAATAGGTCATGGTTGCTTCACGAAATTTAAGCGACAATATAAACTTTTATGAGTTTCTTTCCCTCAAAAATTTTAAGTAAATAACGAGTTAAAAGGCCTTCTTTCAAATTTTGTAAATTACTTATAATTGTAAAATTGTAATTTAATTGTAATTTACTTAAAATTTGTTAGAGAAAGAATATTGGCAGTAAGAAAGAAAGATTATTCTGAGATAGGGGTGGAAAATAGGGGTGGATATTAAACTAAATTGTCTTAAAACCCTAAATTTTCTCAAAAATATTATTCATTTTAAGTAACACGCAAATACATACATTAATAAATTAAATAAACGTGTGGATGCTTTAAATAATAAAATTAAAACGGAAGGTAATAGAATCATGTACCAGACGATTAAAAAAATTTGGAAACTGAAATTGAAAAATTAATTAAATCCTTTAACAAAGAATTTGAAAAATTTAATGAAAATCTTTATTGGCTACATCACCTTGCATATAAATTATTTGATATTCAACGAAATTTTACTAATATATTAAAATATTGCAGATATTGAAAGCATTTGGTGTTTTATTGGAGGAAATGAGAAAGAGAAGTCGCATGAACTTTGTCATGCTGCTGTTCATCAAATAGATAAAGCCATGAAAAAATCAATATGGACCTACGTTCTATTGGAGACGAAATTAATTTTTGCGTCTATTAACAAACAAGTTAATGGAAGATGTAATGACGTTATTTTATTTATTTATTTTTTATTTTATCTTATTCTTCTGTGATAATTTTTAGACCACCCACTCCTCCCACACCGCAACTTTAACAAGCTAATGACATACTAGAAATTGCAGAGGTGAATAAATTTTTTAAAATAAAATTTAATCTTTTAAATAATGTTGGAAAGCTTTTAAATATAATAATTAGGCTGTACTTTAGCCGGTGGCCCACTCAGAAACATTATATGTATAAAAACTTTCAATCCAAAAATCGCCCCTTTGATTTTCAGATTTAGGAGCCTATTTCTCGGTTCAATCAAGTCTGATTTCGTTGATATTGGTGTCTTTTGACTCAGCCGTTCTTTCGAAAGAGCAATTATTTGCATTTTCGAATTTTTGACCCCATAATCGAGCTTACTCTCCCTTATGGTTTTTCGGGTTTTAAGGCCATATATAGGCTTGTAGTCATTTCTGCAGATAGTAGTAATTGTAGTCATTTCTGCAGATATTTTTAATATAATAAAATCTATTTCTAATGTTAACAATGTTAATTGCCCGCCGATAAACCCTATAAAAATCATTTCACCCTATCCTCGAGAATAATTGAAGTAAAATATATCCAAATAATTACATTCTTAAAATTATCTAAATTCCCTTAACTCTCACGTAAAAATTTGGTTCCGATCTAGTTTAAAAGTTTAATTAACCTTCATGAATCCTTGAAGGTTTATGAGAGGAATAATTTCAAGAGGATTAAGTTTAATTAATAAAGGCAATTTTATATTATGATTTAATAAAAATTATAAATTTATAGTTCATAAATAACTCATAAATTTTCATGAGTCATAAACTGCGGGATCGTAATTGAAAAATCGGGATCGTGATTTAGTAAAAAAATTTTTAATTTAAAAATTTTAATTTTCCTCACATATGACTCAATTTAATTTCAATCTCAAATAATGAGGGGATCCTCGAATCTGCAGGATCCTTTATCTGCAGATTGATATTATTAACATTGTTAATAAAAATAAGAATTTTTAATCATTTTTTAAAATAATTATATAAATTTTTCTGAAGGATAATACAGAATTAGAAAATTTACGAAAATTGTATGATAATTTATTAAAATCAAATGAAGAATTAAAATTGAAACTTGAAAATGCCAATATAAAGGTATTTAGAACATTTAATTGAAAATTTTATAGATGCGCCGGAGTCTTAATATTAAGTAAAAGCTTTAATTCTAAAAATACCCATAAAGAAAATTTCAGTATTTTAATTAAAGCTCTATTTTCTATTTAAAACTTAAAATACCCAAAATAATCTAATCTGTAATTTTTAAAGAATAATGAACATGAAAATACAATAGACATTTTGCGAACTGAAAATCTTACTTTGGCCGATCAAAATAATAAATTAAAATTAGAGATTAAAGAAGCTAATAAAACGGTATTACAGAATGTTTAATCTTTTACTATAAATACTTATACTTAAAAGTATTATAGTAAGAGTATATTGCAGATATTGAAGCATTTGGTGTTTTATTAGAGGAAATGAGAAAGAGAAGTCGCATGAACTTTGTCATGCTGCTGTTCATCAAATAGATAAAGCCATGAAAAAATCAATATGGACCTACGTTCTATTGGAGACGAAATTAATGTTTGCGTCTATTAAAAAACAAGTTAATGGAAGGCCGATCAAAATATTAAATTAAAATTAGAGATTAAAGAAGCTAATAAAACGGTATTACAGAATATTTAATCTTTTACTATAAATACTTATACTTAAAAGTATTATAGTAAGAGTTTTATAGACTACATATTCTATAAGATTTTATACTAAATATACCTTTTCTAAATTAGGTTTTCCTCAGTTTTCCCTAATTTCCCTATCAATATCTCCAGTCCCAATATTTAAAACATTAATTTAGAATACTGAGCATGAATTGACAATTAGGAAATTAAATAAAAAGATTTACACTTTGGCAAATGCAAATTATAGATTGAAAATCCACTTGGTTGAGGCAACCGAAATGGTAGTTAGCTTATAATAATTGTACTGTATTTTCAACCTATCGATCTTGGGATAATTATCCGAGATTAGGCTCCTGACTTTTAAAATCTTGGCTCCGTCTCCTAAGCCGGCGATTTACTTATAGTATTCCGGGAATTTAAGCGGATTGAGGGGATATCTAGTAATATCAGGTGAATAAGAGAGATCATGGGATTACGCGGGATATGGATGGATTATCGATGATTTGGATGGATTATGAGGGATTTCTTCTCACGCCTACCACTTTTTTACTTCTTTTTCTTTCACCCATCTTTAGGGGTATACAGCCGGATCCGTGGGGAATTGGAAAACCAAGGTTCTTGCTTCAGGCATTTCAAACTCACGGCTCCATCTCCGGGGTTTTCAAAATCATAGCTCCTCCTCCGCCAGCTCCGAAGCTAGCTACCGAAGCTAATAAAAACATACCTAACAAATTAGCTAATAAAAAACTGGTGTATTACCTATACTTTAAAATTTAACTAAAACTATTGGGATATAATGTAGATTTAAATATTTGAGTGTTATAATTAAAACCGTTTATTATACATATAAATTTTTGGTTGAAATTTAATAAAAATTAAAAATGATATTAGCTAATAACTAGATTCTTAATAAAATCTTTTTTAAAATAGATTGAAGAATTTAAAAACAATGCTAATGTCATGCACTATGCTAGAGTGGGTTTAAGTTTAAAAATTTAAAATTACTCTATTAAATGTTCTTAAAATTTAAATCTATAAGCAACCACGATCTTCAGGACTTTAAATTATATCATATTTAAAGGCTAATCTTATCCATATCATACTTTAGACACTTTTTGCTTAATCAACCATTTTTTTTAAAGATTAATCTCATTTCTTAACAGATATATTCCCTTGAAACTAATTCTATTAATAATACAAAACCGATATTTAATTGTTAAAATATGTGTTTAAAAACGGATTAGAGTTATATTGGTACTGCTTCTATATATACATATTTATCCCGAATATTGTTCACGTTTCTCGGTTTCTTCATGATTTCTACTATATTGAGCTTGTCACTTTTAATACCGATCACTAACGGTCTTAGTATAATTATTCCAACCAAGACATACGTTACTTTTTTCTTTAAAAAATATTTCTTTAAAAAATCTTACCTAAAAACATTTTTAAATCTTATATTTTTAATCATATCTTTATAATGTTTATGATGTGGAAAAATTCATTGGATGCGAGATGAAATAGTCATCATGGAAAGGGCCCAAACCAAAACACAGCCGACTGTGCCAACATCCAAACCGATGCTGTGTTATATTTATTCATTTATACACTTTTCTACAAGTGCGGACACAACAATTCTTAAAATCATTATTTATCATCAGATAAGAATTAGGCTTTTAATAGCTTACTGTCCATCAAGATCTCTTATGCTTATCGAAAATCTCTAAAATCTGTTAATTATCTATCACGATTCTTGAAGTGCATCGACTTGCAGAGTGTCCGATACTAACAGAAAGACTAGATAACTAACAAGGTTAATCACGAAGGTAACAATAAAATAGAATTTGCGAGACTGAGCTGGAGTAGGATAATAGCTTTGACTACGGACTAAGACTACTACTAACTGGTAATCGACTATGGATTACTAAAAGGCTTCGCTTTTATACTAGCTAATTTCAAACTAACAGTTCTTTTCGGTTCCAATCCTTTAAAATTTTCTCGAACAATCTTTTTAAACTATGATGTTCGCTGATTTAACTTTTCGAACCTCTAATATTACTTTCTATCAAAAAATCAGATGATTAGGTCATGGTTGCTTTACGAAATTTAAGCTGCAAAATAAACTTTTATGATTTATGAAATAAGATTATTAGTTATAAAATGATATTCTAATATTAAACTCCCCCTATTTGAGTCTCAGATTTATTTTCCTTTTTTACTGTCAATAATTTTTCCCTCAAAAATTTTAAGTAAATAACAAGTTAAAAGGCTTCCTTCTAATTTTTCTACTTCTAACTTGTTATTTACTTAAAATTTGTGAGGGAAAGGATATTAACATTAAAAAAAGAGATTAATCTGAGACTAGATAGGGGGGATATTAAATTTTCTCAAAATATTATTCATTTTAAGGAACACGCAAATACATACTTTACTAAATTAAATAAACGCCTTGAAGCTTGTAATAATAAAATTAAAACTGAAAGGAATAGAACCACCTACGAAACGATTAGAAAAAATTTGGAGAATGAAATTGAAAATTTAATTAAAGCATTTAACAAGGAATTTGAAAAATTTAATGAAAATATCATCAAATATAACAGCAAAAATGTTAAAGAGATAGCTCTATTGGAGACAAAATTAATGTTTGCTTCCATTAACGAACAAGTTAATGGTTGATTTAATGACGATATTTTATTTATTGTATTTTTTATTTTATGTTTTTCCTGAGAAAATTTTTTAGACTTGTTTAAATGTTTTTGGTTCTTATTCGAATGCTTTGGATATATCCACACTTTTAAGAATAATTAAGCCAAAAAATTTTTTTTTAATTCTTCACTCATCCCCCCATTTTAACGCCAGTATGTACATAATGATTCCTTAAATATTAGTGTTGATAACTTTATAGTTTAACGGGTTTGGTTTCTACAATATTGTTACAACCGGAGGTGTCCTAGATTTAAGTAATGTTGATGTGCACAAGAATAACAGTCTATCCGGTGTTGAATTTACAATGCAGGTGAGGTTGAAAGAGCTAGAGGAGACGAAGGAGATCAGTGACCAGCCCCGCTAGTATGGTCCCCCTAGACCATATATTCACTGGCTTTATACTATGGCGATACCGCTACACAACAGATATCAAAAGTCGAAATTGAAAACCTAAATCGAATATTTCACGTGTATTTTTTTAATTGTCAGAATTGCCATAATTGATTTTTTATTGGAAAATTATGGGTATATTAGCAATTTTTCATTTGATTAAACATTTGGTAATAAAATAAAAATTTTTGAAACTTTGGGTATAATTTTATTAAAATTTTTCTGTTAATATGCTTAGAGAGGAATTGCCACGTTCTTTTTGGCTTAACGGAGAGACTCATTAAATTTTAAATTAATATTTGATCATTTAATAAATCCAACAAAGAATAAAGTTGGGAGTTTTAAATTGATTTATTTTAAATTTTAAAATTTAATTGAAGTTCCAGACACCCTAGTCGTGGTTAAAATTTTAGAAAAATGTTCACCCAACCAATTAAAGTGCGCATCAATTTTTTTAGGTTTGGTTTAATTAAAACTATGGTTGGACACTAACGTTAATTAGCAGTTACAACCGGTTTCGATACTTTTCCTTTACACAACCGCAAACTGAGTCTTAAAAAGTTATATCAGATAAATGTGAAAAACATTAAATAACTCATCTGTTATAATTTATCGGGTTATAGCTTTTTTTAAGTAATAATAAGATTTGATCTATCCTATTAGAAAAAAGTTACAGCTTAATGTGGGCTTTCGAATGCGGTAATCCTGCAGAATCTGGGAGACACCTTAAAAACAACTTAAAAATTATTATTTTTTTCATAAAAATAATTTTTTATAGGTAATCGACCATGCTGATCACGAATATGAGCTTAGAATTTGCTTATTTCGAACCCCGGACCCGAATCCGACCAAGTCGAATTCGGGGTAAAAAATTCGAAATTAAAAATTTAGGGCTAATCTGACACGCCTATTCGAGCTGAGTCGAATGGTATCAGAATTATTCAGTTTTGACCATTTTAAACGAAGTTATTGTCAATTAAATACACGTTAGTATAGACCTGTGTAGAAAACCGGCATCATAACTTCGTTTAAAATGGTCGAAACTGAATAATTCTGATACCATTCGACTCGGAATAAAGAGACGAGTCAAAATGACGATAATATCGTAATTCCGAATTTCTACCCCGAATTCGACTTTGTCGAATTCGATTCCGGGGTTCGAAATAAACAAATTCTAAGCTCAGATTCGGACTCAGCATGGTCGATTACCTACCTAAAATAATTTTCAGAAAAAAAAATAATTTTAAAGTTGTTTTTAAGGTGTCTCCCAGATTCTGCAGGATTACCTCGAATGCTATAAAATTCATTTATATTGGATTAATCACAAAAAAGTTATAGCTGATCAAAGTTCGTCTATCACTCAGTTTGCGGTCGTATAACGGCAAAATACACTGGTTTCAGTTATACACTGCGTTCCAAAAGTATATGCACCCCTAGTTTTTTGATTTTTTATACATTTTTCTTAGTTATTTTGATTAGACTTTTTGTCTATATATTCTTCCAGATAAATGTGTATGTTTAAACAAAAAAATAAAAATTTCCCCCATCTTGTTCCATTTTTATAAACATTTATACAAATATTCACTGTTCCAAAAGTATATGCACCCCCCTCAAAAATTTTTATTTAGCAATCAAAAAAATCCAAAAAAAATTCTCCAAAGATATACATAAATATAGATAAGAAATACAAAAGAAATGAAGTTCTGATGTACTTCCATCATCGAGATCTTGAAACCCGAAAATCAACGGAAAACAGGGGGTAGACGTCTTTAAAAAATATTTTCGACCCCTTAAGGTAAAATAAAAATTTAATTTTAGGCTTATTTGAAAGCCCTTGAAATTTGCTACAAGATAGCTTTCAATCATAATCCAGAAAAAATTCATCTTCGAGAAATAATGAGTTAAGTTTATAGGTTACATTTTCGCCACTTTTTGGGGGGCGTTTGAGTGATTTTTACGACTTGAAAGTTTATCACATTTTGTCTTAAAGGTTAATTTTTTTAAGGAAATAAAATTAATGCTATCTTGTAGCAAATTTCAAGGGCTTTCAAATAAGCCTAAAATTAAATTTTTATTTTACCTTAAGGGGTCGAAAATATTTTTTAAAGACGTCTACCCCCTGTTTTCCGTTGATTTTCGGGTTTCAAGATCTCGATGATGGAAGTACATCAGAACTTCATTTCTTTTGTATTTCTTATCTATATTTATGTATATCTTTGGAGAATTTTTTTTGGATTTTTTTGATTGCTAAATAAAAATTTTTGAGGGGGGTGCATATACTTTTGGAACAGTGAATATTTGTATAAATGTTTATAAAAATGGAACAAGATGGGGGAAATTTTTATTTTTTTGTTTAAACATACACATTTATCTGGAAGAATATATAGACAAAAAGTCTAATCAAAATAACTAAGAAAAATGTATAAAAAATCAAAAAACTAGGGGTGCATATACTTTTGGAACGCAGTGTACTAATTTTAAAAACCCCTGTTTTCTGTTTGGGGTTCTAGTCAATTTTTGTAGTAATTTTAAAAAATTCACACATTTTCATTAATTTCCTCTTTACGATTCTTAAATTTCATAAAACGTTTAATTTTTGGCAAGTATTTCAAATTTACCGGTTTTAAGCCCGATCGTGTCCTTCTTTAATTAAAATCTTCATTTTTAAAAATAAATTTAAGTTCATGTTTTCGTGTCTTGTTTCGTGTCTGTCTCATCTTTCTCATATTTTCAACCTTTTATTTGGCATTTCGACAGCTGCTACACTTAAAAAGAATAAACCAAACTTGGGAAGAAGATTCAAGGCCTTTAAGGAATTTTACCTCAAAATTCAAAAATATGGAGCACAATTACGCTTTACAAGAACCACTCAACCCTCCTTGCAATAACGACACAAAAGTGTTTATTTTGGTGCTCTCTAGACGAGAATCATATATTAACAGAGAAGCTATTAGACTATCATGGCTTAAAGATGCGGTAAATTTAAGTTTATTTTTATGAAATATTTTGAAAACGTATGCGATGTCCCTCGTTCCCTCAATATGCACTTTCATTTTTCAATCTTCAGGGCTAAAATAACTATGTTTTTTTTCAATTATCATCTATTATTAAGACAAAAAATTTCCTAAACTTTGTTTCAGGAATAAACATATAATTATTTTCGTATTTTTGTAAGTCAAACGTTGACGTATGGCTAAATTTAATTGAAAATTTCCATAAACTTTTTACACACAATTTTTAGCCTAATGGAACCGTTCTACGTTTTTTCTTGGCTGATCAGAATATTAATAAGGTATGTCAATGACATTTAAGCTTTAAAAATTCTATCCTAGAATCATCGTGGAGACTTTCAAATTGATCCTGATAAGGTGGCTCCATTCAAATTGAGCAAGTTCGTGCATGAAGAGCACAAGCATTATGACGATACCGTGTTTTTAAAGGGAATACCGGATACTTATGCAAACCTACATTATATGGTAAAAATTTGAAGATACCTCATGTTTCCGAGCCCTTGTGCCTCACAAGATTTTAGTATAAAATAATGACGTATAGCTATTACAATAATCATAAGGAGGAGAAAGATCCAGCTGGCTAACGGGTATCCTTAGAAACTCCCAAACTTATTGGCCAATCAAAATAAAAGCCTAAACAATGCTTCGAAATTTACAGGTTCATGCAGCCTTTCAATGGCAACAAACATTCTGCCCTCAGGCGAGATATGTGATGAAAACAGACGATGATACTGTCGTACATCTAGAACGTCTATTTTTTTGGATTAAGATTAAATTTGATCTTGAATTGGATGAAAAGAACCCTGCCTCATGCTTTGGAAATGCTTTGATCAACACAGCACCTATAAGGGAAAAATCTCACAAATGGTATTTAACTAATAATTTAAGGAAGATAAAGATCCAGCTGGCTAGCATTTAAAACGCTCACTAGGCGAGAGTTTAAGATCTTATAAAAGAGAAGGTGAAAGCAGCGTCCCGGTAGCTCAGTCGGTAGAGCACTTGTGCTTGGTGAGCGAAAGCGCCTAGCAATAACTGCCAAAAGGTCGCAGGATCGAAGCCTCCCGGGATTAAATTTTTATCTCTCTCTTATTATATATGTAAAAAGTTTCCTCTTGAGACTATACTTTCTCCAATAATAGTGACATGCGTTAGCCCTCATTATACTATAACTAGTTCCAATCAAAAAATTTGAGATCCCGGCTCTAGTTTAAAACATGCGTCCCAAGAGCTTTTATGCGTCCCAAAAATAGTATAGGCGTCCCATCAGATGTTTTATGGAACATCTATTTTTACTATTCTTGGGAACATATACTCTGATAGGACGCATAAAATCTAATGCAAAGCATAAACGCTCATGGAACGCATGTCCTAAACTAGAGCCGAGATTTCTTTAAACTGATAGTCTAATGAATATTAAATTGATATGCTTAAAATTAGAGATGCTTCCAAGATTAGTTTAGTAAAAATTAAATTTATAAGATTGTTTGTAAGGTTCTAGTAATCAAATATAAATGCTTCATAAAACCCCCGAATTCTTCAAGTTTTTAGTTACAGCAGTATCATAGGCAGCATTGAAGACAACCTCTGCGAATATTTTAAAATTAATGAAAATTTAGAATTTTAATGGTTGATGAAGATGGCTAAGATTAAAACGCGTAGTTGGGTATACTATAAATGAGATCACAACTTATCCAAAGCTGTAAGCTTTATCAAATAAGAGTGATCAATCTCAAGTCAAGTCTGGTGACTAAAGGGTGACTATGCCTTAGGGGTTGACTAGACCTTAGCTAAATTCATACTTAGTTTGAGAGATTGAGTGCTCAATTCTCTCATTAGAATTGAGAGAAGAGGGTAACTCATTCTAATTTTTATTGAATAAGCCTATCAGATAAACGAATATGATAGCAAAAAGCAAACAAAACTAAAAAATATTTAATATGAGCTAACAAAAATTGATTAAATATGTATAATATTAACGATTATTATGGGTATAAGCTTTAGGAGGTGAATTGATAAAATTGTATTTGAGTGTAAAAAGGTATTCAGATTCCTAATAAATCCAAAAAATTGATAAACGAGACTTCAAATAATTTCCAAATCATATAATTATGCCATTCCGTTCGACTTCATATTTTTTGTTAGAATAATGTCGCAAGTTGCGTTGAACACAAAGTCTTGAAATTAATAGAAATTTTGTGATAGAAATTTTGAAAATTATATAATCAATTTTTGTTAGACACATAAATATACATAGAGGGTTAACACGATTAAAAACAAGGAATAGTTAATAGATATCAGAAATTGGAAATAATAAAAAACATCTAACCACCACAACACGATAATAATGGGTAATTAAAAGCAAAATTTAAAAGTCTACAAAAAGTGTCAGAATTGACTTGAGTTTCAGCTTAAGCTTCTGCAAGTAGTTTCTTTTGCGACGTTTTTATTTAACGTAAACGCAGGTCTAATTACAAAGTTAGGTACTTATTGTTTCAATTTATCGCAGAAGTAGGTATAATTAATATTGAGGGGATGGGTGATTACTTGAGCAAATACAGTAAGTTAAAGTTTAAGCTTAGTGTTAAATAGAATTAATTATTTAGGCTCTAAGTTTATCTTCGAAATACTTAATCAGAATCATACCAGAAAACGCAAATTAAAATAACATATACTAAGTAAAATAAAACAAAGTAAAAGAACAGTGGACAAACAAGTATGAGGGCTTCTAACTCAAATTTATTTGTAAATTTGGTAAATTACTCACCGACATTCCTAGTGTCAGTTGCGTTAGTTGTATGCATATAAAGCGGCCTGCGGTCATTTCCTTTGATCTTAAAATTTTTTTTAATTTTTAATAATTTTCTTGATTTTCAACCTTTGAAAAAAGGCCTTTGACAAAATCAATTGCAACATCGAACAATTCTTCATCTGTCATTTCATCATTTAATTCTTCTGAATTTTAAAAAATTTATATTAAGTATTCATTCGAAATTAACTTTTAAATTCAGGATAAAAATTTTCGAGAGGAGCATATTTCAATTTTTCGGCAAATATATCCATTTTATTCAAAAACATTATTAAAGATGACGGCCTCAAAAATTTATTTCTGTAAATTTGCTTGAATAAATCCTTTGTGTCAGTCATTTGATTCTGAAAAATAATTTAATTAGTAACAGAGAAGCTGAAGTAATCCAGGTATTAGGGCATCGGTCAACTCTGAAATAATTTAAGCACTTTATGTATGTACCAAGCTTAGTCTACGTACCAAGAAGAGGTGGGTCGGAACAGTCAGAGGTGTCGGAAATCGGAAGAAAAAAAAACGTGAGAAATCGGAAGTCGGTCTAGTTAAACACTAGTTAAACAACTAGAACATAGAATCTCTAAAAATTGCACAGCCTCTCTGCTTTTTGACTGTACGTTGTAGAGATAGAGAAATTTAGAAATTAAAGGGAAGTTTATGTATTTTGTTTACAACTTATCTAATATTTTTAATTAACTAATTGACTATTATATAATTTCCCTAAAATTTGTTTACTCTGTGAACCACCGGCTGCCGTCTCCTGTTAGGAAGGGGAGAGTTGTACTTGTATACGACTCTCTCTGAGATCTCTCCCATTATGGGAGGGGGGACCGGAATGCAGGGAATTTCCCGCTTCCTGCTCTCATGTATGTAAATTACGATTTAAACAAAGTATTCACTTTGTTTAAAAATGACTAGTTTACATCGTCTCCCCTAACAGTTGTATTCGGAAGGAGGGCCTGGTTTTCTCATTATGAGGGTTCGTTAATTTTTTAAATTTATTTTTCAAGTTCATCATCAACTACCGGAGAGATTATTTTCTGTGACACGCAAAACAGCGCATGCCAAAACGTTGTCACCGAAAGGTGCGACACGAAGAAGTTTGACAAGACTCGGCTCAAAATGATGGTATCGGTCTCGGTCTCGGGTTGGCCGATACCAGTATCGTTTTGATCAACTCTACTTTTAACAGAAAGTGCCATAAAGAATGGATAATAACGGCTCATACAATAAATGATTTATGTTTTGTCTTTCTTTCTTATTCGAAATAAATGTTTATTAATTAACATTTGCGAACATACACTGCTCCACATAATTATAAGTCCACCCGTTTTTTCGGGATTTTTTGACTTCCAGTGATCCAAATTTTCTGAAAATTTAGAAACACGCCTTTTAGTGAATAACTAACAAGATGTAAATCGATTTTTGGCTGATTTTTTATTCAAAAAATTTTTAGACCAAAATTTGCATTTTTGGCCTCCACAAAATTATAAGTCCACTTTTCAAAAAAGACATTTCCAAGATTAGGAAAAATCTACAAAAATTCTAGCAAACAGACATAATGTTATTATGAAAAAATAAAAAAGAACTAGGCCCATATCTTTACCCGGAGCCGAGATCCTGAGACCCCGAAAATCAACGTAAACCGGGGGTAAGGCTCTTTAAAAAATTTTTTCGACCCCTTATGGATTGTTTTGAATTTTGATATTGGGCTCATTCGAAAGCCCTTGAAATTTGCTATAAGATCATTATAATTTTATTTTTCAGAAAAAATTTTACTGAGATTCACAGACAGTTAAACTTTCGAATCCACATAAAGGGCATTTTATGGGGTATTTTGCTGCATCAGAAAATTAATGGCCTATATCTTTCTAATGGGTTTTTCTATAAAACATATTTAATTCTATCTTGTAGCAAATTTCATGGGCTTTCGAATGAGCCCAATATCAAAATTCAAAACAATCCATAAGAGGTCGAAAATTTTTTTAAAGAGCCTTACCCCCGGTTTACGTTGATTTTCGGGGTCTCAGGATCTCGGCTCCGGGTAAAGATATGGGCCTAGTTCTTTTTTATTTTTTCATAATAACATTATGTCTGTTTGCTAGAATTTTTGTAGATTTTTCCTAATCTTGGAAATGTCTTTTTTGAAAAGTGGACTTATAATTTTGTGGAGGCCGAAAATGCAAATTTTGGTCTAAAAATTTTTTGAATAAAAAATCAGCCAAAAATCGATTTACATCTTGTTAGTTATTCACTAAAAGGCGTGTTTCTAAATTTTCAGAAAATTTGGATCACTGGAAGTCAAAAAATCCCGAAAAAACGGGTGGACTTATAATTATGTGGAGCAGTGTATACGCTTCTTGATATTAAGGAAAATTTTCCCGACTTCTTGACAATAATGAGATTTTAAATTTAAATAACCCACAATATTTGCATCTTCCTCCAATACATTATTGTAACATGCAAGTGAAACAATAAATAAAATAGCGGTGACACCCTCTTTAAATAAAAATTAAATTTTATATTTTTAATAAAATTTAAAAATTCCAACCAAAACAATGAATCCATTTTCGACGTTCTGTTTTCTGACCGCCTACATCAATTAACCTTAATGTAAATTTTTATTGCTTAATATATTTTTTTCTATTTTACCTTATGGTAAACTGCCTGAAAGAGAAAATAATTTCATAAATCCCTTTAGTTGAAGCCCTAGCTCTGATTATATCATCAAGTGAAGGGCTGTATTCTGGATGTATTATTCTGGAGACTTGGCTCAAAAGGCTTAAATTAAACGATAAAATATATCAGGAGTTTTAAGCAAAATAATAAAAAGAAAATTAAATCAGACACAAAAATACTGAAGAACAAGATAAAAATCTCTTGAACAAGGTCAGAACTAACTACGAATAGATCAGAATATAAACAGAATATCAAAGAAATAAAATAAGAAATTATCAAAAAAACCAGAATTAAATTAAAACATGTTAATAAAGACTAAATCAGAATATCGACAAAACAAAACCAGAACTAAATAAAAACATGTTTAGATGCTATCAGAATAAATAAAAGACAATATCAGAATATTAACAAGAAACCAGAATTGTAAAATTGTGTTAATTAAAACAAAAGCAGAATCAGAATAAAGTTAGGAAACGAACAGAAACAGAAAATTAATCATAAATAAAATAGCACTTACTAAGTAGTATTGTCTGGCACATAAAATTCCATTAGCCGTGAGCATGCAGCTTTAACACATTTACAGTTAAGGAATTGAACAATCTAAATCCGGAATAAATTTATTAAAAATTTAAAAACAAACAATTCCAATTAAATCGTTTGATTCAGTCATATTAAAATATTGGCCATAATAGGACTGTTCGAAAGTCGAAATTAGTTCACGCTCCGATGGAGGGATATCTATTTGCAGTTTATATATGCCTTTGGCTATGTGGACGAAGGAGTCAATGTAGTTACTTTGTACCATATATCTTAATTAAATAAATTAATTTTTGGGTAAATGAAATTAGTTTTTTGCTTAATATTAAATAAATTGATAAAGGATTTATAAAAAGATTTAATGTGTTCTTCATTAAAGTTAAAATCTGATCTAATAACTTATATTTTTGTATATCGGTGTTAATCACTGATAATTAAACAACATAACCTGGATTACGCGACCAGATTCACGATTCCCTAAAATCGTGAATTCGCTATTTTCGTGAATTCACGATTCACGAATTTAAATTTCGGAATTTGAAAATCGTTAATTGAACATACTAGTGGTATTAATTTAAGTTGCGAATTATTTTGGTCATTTTAGTGTTTATAATTTTAGAGGTTCACGTTTAAAGTTTCCTTATTTTCAGAGGTTTTCTTTATTCCTTCCTAACTTCCTGTGCTATTAGAAGCACGAGTCATATGCTATTTTCAAATTATTTTTATTTATCTATTTACTTATAATGTTGTCGCTCTTCGTGAGTGAATCCATCAGTGTGCAATATCCTTAAATTAAATATTTAATCATTTAATTTTTATTTTTTATGGTTTCTCACCTCATTTGCTTAGCTATTGTGCTTTTGCCTGAATCAGAAGCTCCAAGCAGCAATATCTTTACAACTTTATCATTCATCTCTGCCTGTTTCTTTATTTCCATGTCAATGACCTTGCTCTATAAAATAATTTTTTGAATGATTATTGGGACATATCAGAGGCCGGAAGCAGGCTTAAATGATACTTTCGTCGTGTAAGGAAGTGAAAAATCGAGCTGGCTATTATTTAAAACGCTCAATAGGCGGGGGTTTAGGATCTATTAAAAGAGGAGGTGAAAGCAGCGTCCCGGTAGCTCAGTCGGTAGAGCACCTGTAGGAGGTCGCAGGATCGAAGCCTGCCCCCCCCCTTACTGTCGTCTGTCTCACAAGACGATTTTTAATTTTTTTTTGACTGTACTTTAACACAATTTTTAAATGAGTTAAAATACAAAACTATATTGAAAAAAAATTATTTTTGTTTTAAAATCGCGTGGTATTAAAAAGAATTTTAAACGACTTGTAGTTTATAATTATTTGTTTTGGCTGGTTTTTAACTCAAAAAACAGCTTATTTTACAGTTTAATGAACTTTAAAAATATATCCTAAGGTACACGTAAAGGATTAAATTTTAATTAAGACAGACATTTTTTGAGTAAAAAGATTTGTTTGTTATTTATGTTTTGAAAAAAATATGAACAAAAATATTTTGCTCAAAAATAAGAGTTTTTACTCCTTAGCAATTATATTAATTAATATTATTTATAAGAATATGAATTTTTGTTGTAGTTATGAAGATTTGTTGAATATATGTATTTTTGAATATCAGTGTTATAAACTGATAAATAAGCTGGAGAATTGAATAATTATAACTTGATTAAAAAGTTTTTAAATAGAGATGGATGGGATTCTAAGTTACACTTAAAGGATTAAGTTTATAATTAAGACAAACTTTGTTAATTAAAAAAATTTGTGATGTATGAAATAAAAAGATCGTAATGAACTGATAATTTTCTCAGAAATATGAGATTTTGCTCCATAGCAATTATATTAATTAATAATTATTTATAAGAATATGAATTAGAGTATAAATTTGTGCTGGTCTTGTTACCCATGGTAATTTTTTGGATATCAGTGTTATAAACTGATAAATAAGTTGGTATATTGTGAGATATTATGTTGATTAGTACAGAGGCTATAAAAATTCTGTACACAATTAAAAAACTTAAAATTTGATAAAGGCAAAGTGCCTATATAAATATGATAGAGATCGCTCTAAAGCGTGCAATATTATGAATACATTCATAGAATCTGAAAAATAGTCAAAAATATGAGTTTTTGCTCCTAATCACTTATATTAAGTAATAAATATTATAAGAATATGATTTTGAGCGTAGATATGGAGGAGTTCGTTCCAATTGCGCATATATTTATTTTTGGATATCAGTGTTATAAACTGATAAATAAATGGGTTATTGTCAGATATAGCCTAATTACAGAGGCCGTAAATAGGGTTGGGCGCATTTTCAATGAATAGAAATTTGTTAAAGGCAAAGAATCCTAAATAGGCCTAGAGATCTGTTAAAAGTGGAAAACTTTATCGGATACATACATAGTTTCTGAAAAATAGTAGCTTATGACAAATTGTATTCTATCTTAAATAGAGCTATAATCACATTTGTGCTAGAATGGTCCAAAACATAAACCTTGTTAAGTAAACCTGAGAAGCTCCTTAGTAATTTTATTAATTAATAATTATTTATAAGAATATGAATTTTGAGTGTTAATATGTAGAGTTCGTTGCCAATTTTAGGGAGATTTAATTTTTGGATATCAGTGCTATAAACTGATAAATAAATTTGAATATTGTAAGATATTATCTTGCTATAAAAATTTTGTACACAAATAAAGAACTTAAAGTTTGATAAGGGCAAAGTGCCTATATACATATGATAGAGATCGCTCTCAAGCGGGCAATATTATGCATACATCCATAGATCTGAAAAATAGTAACCTATAAAGGATCGTATCGTAAATAGGTGTTTTGTGGGGTTTGACTGTCACATTTCAATCACTTTAGTTTTTGCTCGGGAATACGAGTTTTTTGCTCCTAACCATTTAAATTAATTAATAAATATTATAAGAATAAGAATTTTGAGTGTAAATATGTGGAGGTCCATATGCTATACTATGTATTTTTGGATATCAGTGCTTTAAACTGATAAATAAATTGGTATATTGTGCCTAAATACATATGATACAAATCGCTCTCAAGCCGGCAATATTATGAATACATTTCTAGAATCCGAAAAATAGTACCTATAAAGGATCGTATCGTAAATAATTGTTTTGTGAGGTTTGACTGTCACACTTTAATTACTTTTTTTGTTTTTGCTCAAAAATATGAGCTTTTGCTCCTAATCACTTATATTAAGTAATAAATATTATAAAAATATGAATTTTAGTGTAAATGTTGAGACGCTTGTTCCAGATGTGCTTATATTTATTTTTGGATGTCAGTGTTATAAACTGATAAATAAGTTGGCATATTTTTTTTCGCAAAAAATTACAAAAATTCCGGTTTTAAAGCCGGTCGCCAACAACTCTAATACATACCCAATTTCTGAAAAAATAGTATCCTAAATAAAGCGTAATTGGGGAAGTCGACTTTCGACTTTAATTTTTTTAACTAACCCTCTCAATCTGTAGTTTCTCTACAGCAACAGTCAAACCAACATGTTGAGTATTATGATTGTTTTCAGTATAAATGCGGCCATCAGCAAATGGTCGTTGTAAATTAGTTAAAGAAGAACAACAAATAATAGCACTCATTGCGTTGAGGGCTGAACCTACTATTCCACTACCTTAAAAAATATTTTGTTTAGTTTAACTGAAATTGTCTGGAAATTTTGTAAATTTTTATCAATAGATTTTTATTTTATGAACAAAATGCCAAAAAATAATTTGTAAAAATTATGTGAATTATTAATGGGTTTTCATTTTTGTTAGACATTATATTCAGATTCAAAGTCAAATTATAAAAGGAAGGCTAAGAAGGAAGGCTAAAGAGCCTAAGGAGCCTATACTAAGTAGCCTATATTAAGTAGGAGCTAAGGAGGAGGGTTAGGAAGGAGTACATACATAGAACACAAAATTTAAGCTTAAGACAATATTACGCTTAAAAATATTCAACTTATTTACTCCTTATATTATTAATTAATAAAATATATTTAAAAATGTAAATTCTTGTCATTAATAAGATTCGGGACGAAGAAGCTCTTATATTTTTGTATATCAGTTATATAAACTGATAATTTAATTAAGATATTTCAACGTTAACAGAGGCCACTGACTTGATAATAAACAATTGGAAAAAATTAAGAAAGGAAAAAACGCGTTATAATGTGCAAGTACAGACCAATTTACTTGGAATACTTAGTCATTAACTGCGTATTAACAAATTCAGGCCTACAATTTAGAACAAATTATGACAAGTATATTGAAACAATTTACAATTAGACAATGAGGAAATGATAAATTTTTTAAAAATTATAGGCTAGAGTCAGTAAGTTTGTCAAAAAGCCTATGGTCTTTATGAACTCAGCCTATTAAGAAATGCAGTCTGAGCCAATTCTGGTATATTTGATTAATTAAACAGGTGAATTATTGTTTCAACATTCGTTTGAGAGTAGGGTTTTCAACAAAATTTTATCTACAGGTTACTTGGGTTTCGGATTAAAAACTTTAGATTTCGATTCTTATCTAAATAATTTTATTATTTGGGAAATTTTTATGAAGTGGCAATTTTTAATTTTCGTGCTAAAATTTTTATAAATATGGGTATAAATTTATTGAATAAATCCCAAAATTTTAGAATCTAAACAGGTAGTGAAATACCCTAATTTACTGTAATTAACCTAAAAGAGACTATTAATTGAGACAAACAATTCAGATTATTTCTCTTTGTTGAAGCCTAAAATATTTTTAAAAATAGAGGAATAAAAACATAAGCTCAATATTAGCTCAATCTCAAAAAAAAAAACAGCTAAAAATCAATTAAAATTAAAAGTCGCAAGATTAAAAATTTTCTCATAAATTTATAAAAATAATTGGCTTAATCGTCAATTCTAAAATTTTAATGAATTTAAGTAACTTGTTTCCAAGGCAGCGAAATTTTCTTTAAAAACAAATGTTTATTTATTTGAAATTTAATAACTAGATTAATTAGGTTTTAAATTGGCACGCAAACATGTTAATTTTAATAAAGTTTAAAGGGTAGAATTTTAAAGGCCAAAATGAGTTACCTAACAATAAAAAAATTAATGATAGAAGGAAAATAAGACTAATGCCAAAACCATTGGCAATAACAAAGATGTTTGACCGATATTAACTACTATATGACCGAAGTAACAGGTGTGTGTGTGCGTCAGAGTGGGGCGGAACAGTCAGAGGTGTCGGAATCGTCAAAGCGGAAATCGTAACTGGTTCAAAAGTCTGAACTTGGAAATAAGAAATTTTTTCGGATGTCGGAAATCGGAAGGAAAAAACGTCGGAAATCAGGTCGGAATTACGACCCACCTCTGGTGAGCGTGTATCCAGCTGCTTAAGTTATGTTTATGGAATATCTAGAGGATAATGAAGGATATACTCACAGTGACTAAGGATTATGAGACAATTATTATACTCGTTAAATGTTATATTTGAGCATCTAAGTAAGCGTCTTATTCCGTTATCTAGTTGCCTTAAGCTGTGGTTATTTTAAACACTAGATTGTTAGATTAGTAATTATTGCGTCTATTTTAGCTCGTTTCGAAAACTTCTTACGTATAAATTTTAAAAAAATGTGGGTAATTTTTATTGAGAAAATTAACAAATTTACACAAATTTAACCAAAAATGATCCAAAATGGATTATACGGGTTCAAAAGACTAATCTGATTTTATTGGGAGAAAAGAGACAATTATTTTTTATTTGTGTCTTTATTGGTGTCCAATTTCCAAAAATAATTGTTTCAATTAATTTGAAAATTTTTAACGTTTAAAAGAAATAATTTAAAATTTTATTGCTTTAACTAATTCAATTTAATAAATAAAAAATTAAAAAAAAATTTTTTTCACCTGCAGCTATCAGACCATTCCCGTTATTATTACCGCCACCGTCGCCCTCAAAAAAATTTTGACGACGTTGCGGTGGCAGCTGATGCTGAGCGTTTTCTATCCTGTTTGTAATGTTTGCGCAGATGGTTATTTGTTCGGTACCAATTATTTCGTTTGCAATTTTTGAGGAAGCTTTTGAATAATATATACTGGCAATTTTTATTATATTATATTATGTAATTTATTATTATATTATATGAAGTAAAATATTAATAAAAATTTTTATTTTATTAATTTGTAGTTTATTTATTAGGTCTAAAGTATATTCTGTGAAAATGGAAGAAAATAAAAGTGAGGCAGAACTTTAATTATAGGCTTGAGATTTTTAATAAATTTTCGAATGGATTCCCAGATATTCAAAGGAAAATTCAAAGGAAATTTTCTAATTTGAATAAAGTTATTGCAAAGCATATTAGCATTTAATTCCTAAGGCTGTGCAGTAGGCGGCGTGGTGTAAAGGCTAACACATGAGTCCGCTCTACTGAAGATGATTTTTCGTCCCAGCCTCAGAATCCTTACTTTATGCCAAAAATAAAGTGCCCGATTACTCTTGAGTCATGCTACAGACTATAAACATTGCTACAGGTGCTCGAATAAGTTCAAATAGATCATATGTATTTTATGTGCCCGGCATACTTTATTTTCCTACGTATCTTTAACTGATTAACAATAAGCCTAATTAAGCAATTTTAATTCTTTAATCTTTTTTTACTCCTCCGCTTTTAATTTGCCGAGAACGTATTGGATAATTGTAACTACCAAAACACAAATGAGCCCAAAACCCAAAAGATATTATTAAATATAGCACATAGTTGATAAAAGATACATCAGGCTTAATTGTCGGGTTCATAATAGATAACCACCAAAGTTTTTTACGTATAAACAAAAATAAAATTGGAGATCGTAGTTAAATAAGAGATTCAATTCTAGTTACAAAAATAGCATTAAAGTAATTACATATTTTATTAAAATAAAAAAACAATGGCTAAATGCTAATCTTTTGGCTAAAAATAATGCAAAATCTAGTAAAAAATAAGTAATAATTATACCTAAAATTTATAGCTATTTTGTGTTTATTATAAAAATTATTTGAAGGGAAATTTAGAAGAATGAAAAAATGTATGAGCCTGAGAAAATCTTAGATTATTTATTGAGTTAATTTTAATAAATTTAAAAATATTTTTTCAATTTTTACTAAACTACATAGCTAATGAATGAAAATTAGCCTAATTTGCTAGGAGCGAGCATAAATAATCTTTGGAGCATCTAAACTACCAGCGTGACAAACCTGGCCACAATTTATTTTTCAGCTGATAGATAGAGTTGAGTGACTGGGGTGGCATTACCGGACCTAGGTTATAGGACCGTACTTACTTGTCGGTTACTAGGCCTTATGTGTTAACACTAAACCACACCGCCTCCCGCATAGCCTTAGAATTTTAATTGTTAATAGAATCATGGCACGTCAGGTCGTCATACTCGGAACAATGTCTGGCAAAGCTGTAGGATAACAAAGCTCGATGGAAGTTGAAGACTTTTTCTAAATCCAGGACCATCTCTATAAGTTAGGGTTAACCGTGATTAGGACTTATGATAGCCGATTAAATTATTTAATTATTAGGACCTTTTATTAAAGCTAAATTTGCCTAAATTCAACTGAGGCATAGTTGACCGGACTTATATGTGCTAACATTAAACACTGCCGTCTCATGCATAGCCCTAGGAATTGAATAGCTATATGTTTTACAACCTAATTAATAAAAATTATTTATCCGGTGGCTTACAAATTATTTTGTTATCAAAAAAATATTAAATGTTATGCTTTATAAAATAATAGAAAACTAAAGAATGGGAAAATAAAAATAAATAATAATTAAAAATGCTGGTTAAAGCAAACAAGTTTGAAATTATTAAAGCGTAATAGACTCCACCCCTGAGAAAATAAAAATATTAATAACATTAATTGCGCAATCCCGCGTTAAATATTAATTAATAGTTGGCATTCTAAGGCATAATAATTATTTATAAAGTTCTTTATCCAATTTATTATTAAATGAAATTAAAATAGAGGAGATTAGGTAGAGACTAGAGGGTATTTCGATAATATCCCGCCCCTCTATAGGGTATATAGGGTTGTTGGCACCAGTTTTAAAACCGAAAATTTTGAATTTCTTGCTAAATAATTGACCGTTTTTATGAAATGTTACAATTGAAAGCTGATTATCAGAAAATTAGTTATTTTATAAGAATTCCTTAAAAAATTGACGGATATTTATCTGAAACTTAAAATGAAAACCGGGTTTTTTTTAATTCACCCAAAACCTAGATTAACTTTTAATATCCGGTCGCCAACAACTTTCGTAGTAAAGTAAAGCAGCTGGGTTATAGCTATTTCTCTCCTTTAGCTAGTGCAAAAGGTTATTAGGCGGCTGGGAGCGAACCAGCATCTTCAGTAGACCGGACTGATGTGTTAGCCATTACACCACGCCGCCTAATGCATAGCCTTAGGAATTAAATAGCTATGTTCTTTACAGTGACTTATTTAAGATTTGATCAAGACGTATATCGTCCAAAATTGAAGTTACAAAATCGAGATGTTGAACATCTTAGAGTTAGGTCTCCAGAATTGTTTTACACTGCTGAATAGATCGAGTGTTATTTTATTCTAAAAATTCTAACACCTTCATGAAGCTTAGAACAAAAACCCGATTTTCTTCATTGTTTCCCAACCAACAATTTTAGTTTTTTTCTACTATTTTACAAAATTAGCTTTAATACCCTTGGATATTAAATGCATCCACTCCCCCTCCTATTTCGAGTAAGAACGGGATATGAACAAAGTATTGAATAGGGGACCGGTTTTAGAACCGAAAATTTTGAATTTCTTGCCAAAAAATTGACCGTTTTTATGAAATTTTAAAACTTAAAGTCGATTATTTAGGCAAATCAACGATTTGTTAAAAATTCCTCTTAAAACAAACGGATGTTTATATAAAACTCCAAATGAAGTTAGTTCAGGATTTGACCAAGAAGTTTTTTCAGTTAGATCCATTACAAGAATTTTAGTTATAAAATCGAGATGTTGACTATCTTAGAGTAAGGTCTCCAGAATTCTTCTATACTGCTGTATAATAAATTGTTATTTTATTCTAAATATTCTAACTGCTTCACGAAGCTTAGACCAAAAACCCGATTTTCTTCGTTGTTTCCCAACCGACAATTTTAGTTTTTTCTAATTTTTACAAAATTAGCTTTAAATAAATTACCTTTGCATAATAAAAACTAAAAGATGGCTAAATGCTAGTTCTGCTAAAAATAATGCAAAATATGGTTAAAAATAGTAATAATTATACCTTGAATTTATAACTATTTTGTGTTTATTATAAAAATTTTTATTGGAGAGAAGGTTGGAAGACTGGAAGGCAAACTAAGGAAAACTCTCCTCCGAAGGGAGAACATGAAACCTTACCAAGTTTCTGCTTCACTTCTTGTCCTACTAAATTTGATTCGGTGAATTATAAGTACATAAGTTGCTATAAAATTTCAAAATGGTTCCTAAAACTTTATTTATTAAAAAATTTATAATTTAATAAAAATAAAATAAATAAATAAGGCAAATCATAAGACAATAAGCATGCAGTTGTTTACGTGTAAAAGGAGCGTCTATGGAGGGAGGGGAGAGAAGGGGAGTGGGAGAAGATTTGGCATTGTTAAAATCATTCCCTTTTCCCCATCCATCTCCCCATTTTTATTTTTTCTTTATCCCCTCATCTACCCCCACCCCCACTCAACCATACAAAAAATCAATTACAACAATGGAAATCCTCCTGACATTTATTGGGATTTCAGCTGTTTTAGGTAAGTGTTTTAGACAAACATTGTTTTATTATTTGTCATAAACATCCAAAAAATATATACAAATAGTATAGCTATCCCTCAGGGAGCTTGCTCAGAAAGTGTCTACGAAGCTGAAGCCGGAGCCATGATTCTAGATGGATCAGGGCCTAACCTATCCATCATATACCGTATTTATTCTAATAGGACCTCCTGTGGTTCTATTTCAACCCCTCCATTTCTGGTGGTGATATTAAGAACGTAGGTAGAGCCGATCCTAGAAGGATCAGGGCCTAACCTAGCCATCATATGCCGTATTTATTCTTATAGAAACTCCGGTGTTTCTATTATCCCCCTCCATTTTGGGTGGTTTTTTGTTCTATAAGAGACTGGATCTATTAAAATAAAAATGCCAAACAGTTTTAATTCAACCATTAAAGTTAATTAACTTTAGCTGATTCATCCCAATCCGATGGATTTAATTTTGCAAGCATGAAAATGATCGGAATAAAAAATGTAAAATATGTGCCTCTTATATCTCCTGAAGAGCTGAATGAATTTTTTGATGAATTTGGTTGGCATTTTTTATAATTTTGAAATTACTAAAAATTTTCCAATTTTTCTCAGCGAAAATTCATCCTTTACATAAGCTTACATTCAACGAAGCAAATCGAGTTTTACAAGACATTTCAAAGGAAATTAACCATAAAAACGGCAAGCTAGAACTTGAGCGGAGTGAAATTAATGAGGTAAACTTTACTGTTTGAGGGGGGAATTAATATGTGGGTAATTAATCTTGCTTACCACTTAAGGGGACAATTAATCTAGGGAACAAGTTTTTGATGTTTGTAATTTGGAAGTTTGTTAGGGCGTTTAGTGGGGGAACTATTGTTTCAGCCTATCGCTGAAACATTAAGCAATAAAAGTTGCGTAATTATTTGAGGGAGGGCAACTAACAAGGGTATCTAATAGAGGGCAACTAATAAAGTGTGTTCTAAATGCCAATACAGGCGGATAACTTTATTCATATTTATTTTTCAAAAATTATAAAATTCCAAAGAAAAGGGGGTCTACTGACAACGTTGGTTAACAATTTGAAAGTTAATTACATAAAACTAAAAAAGGCTTTATATGGCCCTATGCACTATTTTGCCCTAGTTTTACCGTTCTGTATTACCGTTTTTTCTCTAGAATAACCCCAGGGGGTTATTTTTAAAAAATTTTGTGATTTTATAAATGTGTCACGAAATGTTTTTTAGAGCAAAAGCGAGAAAATAGGAAGTTCTTCAAATGGAAAAGATTTAGTAGAGGAAAAAGTGGCTCCAAAAAATCACAAAATTTCACCTAAATCGCCTGGTGGCGGGAAAACAAAGTTTCAAACTTATCATGAAAGCAAATATGCAAATGATGCGGAACTTGAAACATTCATTGAAAGCAAAGGGGACATTGAGAAATGCCACCAAATAGTTTTTGTGCTCAAATATTTTGTTTCCAAATTTGCAAAGCATTTTACTACATGTATAATCTCAAAATTTTTTTGTTGTGATTTTAATGAAAATGAGATGAATGAAATTTATGACTTTATTAGAGAATTGAACGAAAATTTGTTGCATTCTTGCGAGTTTCTGAGGAAATGGACTTCAGATTTAGCCCGTCATTCTGTGCATAAAAAGTAAGGATATTAAAACTGAAATTAGCTTTTGAGGATTTAAGTCAAGGTT
Organism: Meloidogyne enterolobii; assembly: GCA_963681835.1. Classification (NCBI taxonomy): domain Eukaryota; kingdom Metazoa; phylum Nematoda; class Chromadorea; order Rhabditida; family Meloidogynidae; genus Meloidogyne; species Meloidogyne enterolobii. The sequence goes on from CAVMJV010000124.1 coordinate 416,061, forward strand.
TTCAAGTGTCTGGTAAAAAAGTGGAGTGAGTGAAAATTTAAGGGAAGGTCCAAAATATGTATTAAGTTCAAGGGTTGCGCTCCGAGCCTTCGGGATCGAAAATGTCGGGGTCGGGCTTAGTCGGTGTAGTGGCGCAACCCTACTATAAAGGGTAACCCCCCCCCCACGATAAAGGCCCCCACACCCTCCTATCTCTCCCTGCTTATGTGAAGGTCCGTCCATCTTGTTATAATTTCAAATGTCTAGGTGGTGATGCCTTATCTTTTTACCTTATCTATAAAGAATAATGTAGAGTTCCTTCAATTTTCGGTAGTGCACTGAACTTGTTGAGTAACTTCTCATAACCTAATTTACCATTGGCATTTCTATAATTAAAATTAGAGTTGATCGAGACGAGACCGATATTCTCGGCTTTTTTCCAATATAGGTCTCGGTTTTTTCATTCTCGGTCTCGAACCCGATACCGATATTCTCGGTTCATTTCTCGGAGAGAAACCATACTGTATCGGTCTCGGTATCGGGTTTTTGAGTATCGGTCAATCTCGGTCTCGGGTTGGCCGATACCAGTATCGTTTTGATCAACTCTAGTTTCAATAAAAAGTGCTTTTTATTTCAGAATAAATGGTGTAACTAAGGCATCAAGTGATCATCTCAAATTAAAGGATGAAATTTACAAATTATATAAAATTTATACAGACCTCAAAAATATAATTTTGAGTGATGCTCTCCATAAGGAAGCTATAAAAAAAGGTATAGAATCTCGTGCGCCTCGAGCATTTGAAAGTTATAAGCTTCACAATTCTCTTTACATGAATCATGGAAGAGTTTCTCCTGATCGCCAAATTGATGAAAAGAAACGTGAGCAACAAACAAAGAATGCTTTATTCAAAAATTTAAGTGGTATTGCAAAACAGGCAGGGATTTTAGAAGCCAAAATCGCTAAGTTTATTGAGGAGTTGAAGAAGGATAAGTCGTTGAACGCTAAACAAAAAAATAATGTTTTTCAAAATATTAGTGATGAGAAAATGGAATTTCTCAGACAGAATTTTGTGGAGATTCTGAAAGATATGGAGGTAGAGAAAACTTAATAAAGGAGTTAACAAAAGCTATATACAGGAGCACTACCACTGAGCTACTGGGGCAGCTAATGCTTCCTCTTTTATCCTTTTTAGATCGTTTAACCCCCGCCTAAGCGTTTTATATGCTGCTAATCCTTACATAAGAGCCTGATAAGTAAATTTTTGGAGCTTTCAAGCTTGAATCAAAACCTTTTTGTTCTCCTAATTGGGGGAGGGGGGGGGGTTTCTACACTGGTTTCTACACGCTATATTGACACTGACGCAATGTAATTAACTAAAATACTTTTCAAAATCTTCTTCAGGATGACAACACTAACACTGACGATCATGAGGACACTAATTACAGTTCAATGTCCACAGAATTGGTACATGACCATGTCAATAAATTTATCGAATCATCCCGTGAATTTGTTGGATATTGCCTTTCAAATCGCTTTGTAGAAGCTTTTAAAGGGAACCATGAAGTTAATATTGGAAAGGAAAAATTTAAAGAGATCCCAAGCAAATACTACGAAAAAAGGATTGCCGAGTATTTTAAAGAGCAAAAATTTGAAATTGGGTAAAATTTAATTAAACTTCTGGATTTATTACCCTCAATTAACTGTGCCTTCCGGCCTAGTAGACTAAGCAGAAATAAAAATCACCTTCGATGGTAGAGGGTCTCTGCGCTTGCTTCAGAGAGCAAGCACTTACCTTAGCGCTTGTTTCTATGATCAATCTCTCGCCATTTTCTGATACGGTTTTTCATTTTCTGTTAAACATCAAGTGATGCCTCGAGAAAAATTAAAGTTTTCTGTTAATTTTAGCCTTAATCAGTTTCTTAGAACAGAAATATTACTTTTAACATCATATTACTTATGAATTTCAAAATTAATTTATTTTTCCAAATGTCAATCAAATAATTAAAAAAATTTTAATAGATTTTATGAAACTACAAAAGAAAGTATCGAGAAAGGCCTAAAAAACATATGCCATGTACCACACCAAGTAGGTAAAAACGACTGCATGGAATTCCTAAATGGTTTGCTTAAGAATTGGAAGGGTTACTGCTCTATTGATACTGATCAATTAATTTTGGAGAGTGTTGAAGAATTTATTCATTCGATGGATAATCATTGAAACTGTATAAACTTTTGGATTTGTAAATATTGTATATACAAATTTTGTCGGAAGCCGACATGTCGCAGCCTCTTCGCTAGCGACAGTAACCCATAATTCCTCAAATTAGTCACCTTGGTTTGTGACAGGTGATGTCAAAGTTCCAGAATTTCTCTGGAACTAGTTCCAGTTCCAGAACTAGGTTTTTAATTTTAGTAGTTTTAGTTCCAGTTCCGGAACCAGGTTTTTAATTTTCGTAGTTCCAGTTCCAGTTCCGGAACTCCAATTTTAAAACTCCTTAGTTCCAATTCCAGTTCTGGAACTAGTTCCGAGCTAGTTCTAGTTCCAAATTTTAAAATTTTTTTTGAACATGAAAAGATTGATCATTTTTAACAAATAAAGGCATAGGTAATTTAGAAAATCATTTAGTTTTCGGCAAAATCGCATTCACGGGATCCCGTAACGGGATTTTTTTCAATATTTTTTACGGGAGAAGATCCCGCGGGATTAATCCTCTAAATCCCGTAATCCTGATAATCCCGTTCTAAAATTTAGCGGAATATCGGGATTTTCACATAATAGATATCGGGGAGATATGAGGATTTGAAGGGATTAAGGGATTTAAAAGGATATCTGGGGATATTTTTGGTGATATCTGGGTTATAAGAGGATTATGAGTGATAACGGAGGATTTAAGGAGATTGTAGGATAAACTGGAGGATTAAGAGGCCGAAAAAATCCACTTTTCAGCGCCGCAGGCGAAAATTTTGAGAATTTCTAATGTCGAAGGCCTAAAAATCCACTTTTTCAGCGCCGCAGGCGAAAATTTTGAGAATTCTGGAGCTCAAGCAGCCAGATTTCTTCCATACTCAGCGCGCTGCAGGTAATTTTTGAGGAAATTTTGTCAAAAATATACCCCCGAGAACTAGTTCCAGAACTAGTTCCAAAGCTAGTTCCAAATATCTACTAGTTCCGTAGTTCTAGTTCCAAACTGGTTCCAGATAATAGTTAGTTCCGTAGTTTTAGTTCCGGAACTGGAACTAGAACTAATTAGTTCCGGAACTGGAACTGGAACTTTGACATCACTGTTTGTGACATAGTACCCGCTAAATTTACTAAGTTTAATTTATTTTACTTTTAAATTGCTGATCATGATGTAAAGCGAGGATGGGCTGGGTTACACTGAACCTATTCTTTTTTAACGCAAATCCCAATTCTAAGAAAACTTACAAAGCTTCATCCTATATCCGTCATTCACATGTAGATTTTTTTAAAAAGAGGGAATTTGGCTTCTTTGCCTAGACAAATTCTCAAATTTTTCGTCTTTTGTCCAAAGAAGGAAAAATCGGCTTTTTCCATGACCGGCCAATCCATGACATAAAGTTGAAACTCGTTACAAGGCAAGAGTGAGACTATAACGAGTATCAACTATTTTTTGAATTTTATTATGTATTTATTAAAATTATTTATCCTCATTATTGTAGAGCAAACAATTTTGAATTTTTTAAATTTTTTTGATAAAATGTTCAGAAACAAATAAAATATAAAATAATAATCAAAGACAATGGATCAAACGATATCATTTAAGTATGGAGGTAGCTATCTAGATATCTTATATTAAAAACAATGACCTTGATTATTAACTTCGGTAGAGGATCTTGAATCTAAAATTGCTCCTGCAATAATTTTAATGTCTGATCTGAAAAAAATTTCTCATGGTAAAATCAAGAAACACTGAAGGATGCCTTGATATTATCCTGAATCCAGGAAAAATCAAGGTTTGGATCAGGTTTGTTATGTCCGAGGGTTGGCCGATGTTGTCGGTTACAAGAGTAAAGTTTATCCGACGTAGAAATGAACAATATGTGAGCGAAGGGATTGGAGCTGGAACAGAAAGGGAGATCAATGACTAGCCCCGCTAGCATGCTCCAACAAGACTGACGCTTTCACAGGATTTTATACTATCCTTACTATGGTTGTCGGATAGTTGGAAATCTTCGGATATCCGGATCCGATATATGAACCGACTGTGCCACCATCCAACCCGATGATGGGTTATTTATTTTCATTATGTTCCTTCTGCAAGTGCGGACACAACACTCCTTCCGCCTTGCAAAACCAAGCGTCCTCGCTTGTTGCTTGTCTTCTATAACTATCATCTGTTTCGATTTTTGGAGAGAACACACAGAAACCCATTTGTGAAACATCCGGCCTATTTTCGGATCCGGATACACAACCTTAATCCTTACACCATCACACAACACAGATCCAGGCCCACCTCTATAAATTACTATATTAAACTTTAAAACGGAAGTTTTTTTCCAATAATTTACACTTAATCATATCATCTTTCACTGTAATGCCCTTTCCAAAATAAAAGGGCAACTTAACATTCTTGTTTGTATACACTTAAGTGCTTCTTAAAATTGCTTTTTTCTTTATAAAAATTAAGCAATTATTTTTATTTTGTCAATAAAAATTTTTAAAAAATTGCCCTTTTGTCAATAATCATATGCGCAAAGGGCATTTCCATGCGCATTTATAGCTTCGATAGCTTTGCCATTTTTTCATTTTATAAAAAAAATTTTTTTCTATCCCCCCAATAATCAATGAAAAAATTTATTTTAATTAATAAAATTGGCCAAAAATTTATTTAAAGCTTTAAAATTAAAGTTAAAATTAAATTATAGTTATAAGTTCCTGAGACTTCATTATTGTAATTTCAATAGTATAATTCAAAATTCCCAAAATTTTTAATTATAAATTTATAATAAACCTAATAAGCTTTATAAAATACAGAGTGAGTGTTTTTCTGAAATATTTAAATGTGACAAGTGTTATTTTAAATCCCTCCCCCACCCCTCAATAATGCAACTATCAGCCGTATTTATTTATTATTTGATTAATACTAGAATTGGGTTGAGGGGGGAGCGGGTGGATTGGATCTTACCAATCGTTTCAGACCCTCTATAGGAGTCTACAGGATCTCGTTCCGGGATACCTTGTTTTAAGCAAAAAAGGGATTCCAGTACACAAGAATTTTTTTAATTTTAGGGATTTACATCTAGTGAGTCAAAGGGCCGCCTCTCTTCCCATATCTTTAAATCATTCATGAAATTGGGAATTATTTGGGGTTGAGTAATCTCCAAGGAATTATCTATTAAGCATCAACTTTTTTCATATTGTAGGATTATTTAACAATGCCGACGCCTTTAAATGTTGCCAGATACATATGTATTTCTTACATCATCCTTATGAAAATCTAATTCTAAGTGTTTCCCGCATACGTTGATAAATTGCGAAATTAGCACTTTAAATACTTACTTAAGTGTAAAATTTATTATTAGTGATTTTGAAAAATTTTCTCCTTAAAACTTAAATTATTAAATCTCCAACTTTTCAGATTTTACTTTGTAAAAATACCTCATTGAATTTCTAAATGAGATTCATTCTTTTATTTTTAAATATTTTTCTTCTGTTAATGTTATGTATTCAAACGAGCTTTGTTATAGCTACAACTGAAGGTTGGTTAGTGTTGAGGTTAAAGCTCCACTATAAAGTAGTGGAAACTAAGACTATAAATGGAAATCCTCTCTCCTTACCTATCTGACTGTGAGGGAGAGAGAGTGAGAGATAAATTTCATTTAGAAATCTGCCTCATGTGTAGAGAGAGAATGAAGAGGGGTTATCTCTCTCTCTACCCAAGAGGTGAAGAGAGAGGAGGCACTCTTCTCTCCCTCATACATATGGCCCGCTCCCGAAATTTTACTTCGATTCCACCCATCCCCTTGCTCTCAAGAAAATATTTTAAAGCAATAATCATTATCGGTAATCGTTATAGAGAAAGGTTCAACTCGTAAAGTAAGGGTAGTCGCCCTCTTTCTAATAGTCGCCCGTTGCCCATCACTACTAACATAAGAAGTAAAAATGTAATAATTTCTATTTTAGAAGATATTCAAATAGCCAAGACCAACCTCCATGTTGATTCGGCTGTCCATAAATGCTTGAAGGATGCATTTGAAACGCTTGTAAAACTTTTTGAAGATGACGTGGGACCTGTGGCTCATCAAAACCTGGATGAATTGACAGCTGCACCTTACACATCAAATAGAATTGGTGGATTTATTCGTCATTTCACCCGTTCATGGTCGCTTAATGAATCAAGAAATACACATTCTGAATCAAAAAGTGCTCCAGCTTCTCCAAGTGGAAGTGCTCCTGCTTCTCCAAGTGGTTCAAGGCTTGGAGGTGTTAAACAATACGGCCGTTCAGTTTCGTTCAATGAACCGATGCGTACAACAGCATCGAGTTCTTCTTCTCCTTCCTTACCTTCTTCCCCAAATGTGAAAAATGCAGGGGGAGGTGTTTTTGGATTTGTGCGACAATTTTCTTTAAATGCTCCAGTTCAAGCACTCTCACCTAGAGAAAGCGCAAATAAAACTTATAAGCGAACGAACTCCTTCAAATGGAATGAGGGTTTGATTGTGGCAAATGCAACGGCTTATTTAAGTGTTGAAATCAAAAATTTGAGAGGTTCTTGAGGGGAACAGGCCAAGGTACCGCGAGCCTAAGGTACGACAAAGCTGTAACCTCGTCAAAATTCTCGAATCCGGCACGCCCTACTATGGCTTGATTCAACTAGTTGAGATGCATCAACTCACACTAGGGCGTCCCGGATTCGACGATTTTGTACGAACTACCTTGGGCTTGCGGTACCTTGGAGTGTACCCTTCTTGAGTACATCTTAAAAATAATCTCCAACTTTTCAGAAATTTTGGATAAAATTTATGAAACATTCGAGGATATTCCCGATGAATTAAAAAACAAAGTTCCCTTCAATTTGAGAGAGAATAATTTTCCATATATTATTAACCGTCAATTAATATTTAACTTGGATACGTGGTTAATGAAATTTGAAGGGAGTTCACAAGAGAATAAGGAATATAATTTGTGTGGTTATTTTTACCTTAATGAAAAAGAGAGGATTTTAGAAGAACTCAATGCACTTTTGGTTGATGAATTCTACAGTGGTTTAAAGGCACAAAATGTTTTTAGGTATTTTAGTAGATAATTATTTTGCATGTTAAAGTACTAAGTGTTAGAATAGTAACCTGCGACTTTCTCGTAGTTATTGATGGGCTCCGGCGCTAGCTATGATGCAAAGCTGAACCATGAAAAAGGCCCCTTCGCTCACCCATAAGGTTCTCTACCATTGAGCTCCGAGGGTACAACTAATTCTTTCCCTTTTATCCTTATAGATTCACTAACCCATCCTAAGCGTTTTAAATCCTGCAAGGTGAATCGTACTTTCAAAACTTGCTAAAACTGTAGAAACCCTCTAGGTAATGAATTTTTGAAGATATTTGTGGGCAATTTTTGAATTTTTGATTAAAAACAGTACAATGATGTCTCCGGGGGAAACTAGTACAATGATGTCTTACCATCCAAATAAAAAATATTTATATAAACTTAAAAAATTTTTTAGATCCTGGCCATTTAATTATAAACATATCTACAAAAATGGAAAAGTTGATGATAAAATTAACGATGTAGTTAGAAATATGAGAATATACCTTGGAATTGTTGGAGTTAAGGCTTATCAAATTTATTCGATATATAGTACAGCTACAAGTGTGTGCTGCAAACGCTTGTTATATGAAGATTATGATGAAATAATGAAAAAAGTATAGTTTAAATTTAATAAACTTATACAGAAATAGTGGTGATATTCAACAGTAGGAAACGTGCCATACAAGCTGTAACTTCAGAGTAATCCTAGTGTTGTAACATTTGCAATTTTCACCCCTTATGTTAAGTCGAGGTTCCGAGATTTGCCAAGTCGACGAGCACTCGAATAACGTTTAACCTAAGGGTGAATTATAATGTAGTTGAAGGGTTGATGCTTTAATTGTCGAAGGAGATGGAACTGGAACTAAAAAAATTTAAAACCTGGTTCTGGAACTGGAACTAGTTCCAGAGAAATTTTGGAACTTTCCCATCACTGGTGATTAGCAGGCTGGTATGATCCGACTGACTTTAGCTGACACTGACTCTTATGCGAGAGTAGGCCAAGTGCAGTTGAGATAGAACTTCGTTCAGAGTTATCGAATCCTGGACTAGTCCGGGACGTCTTGGTAAATCGGGGTGTACCTCCTTTTAATAGAAAGTAACACCACTACAAAAACCTCCCCATCTGCAAGTATAGTGCAAAATAAAATTTGGGGTACTTGAGATACAAATTAATTATTAACAATAACGGCTAGAACAATAATTAATACATAATTGCACATTTAGAAGTATAACAACTTTGTAACTCAGCTCGAAAATGCCGTTAAACTACAAGAAACAATCTATGATGCATCATATATGATAGAATATCTGAGAGATCACAATATAAAAAATTACCATTACAATAAAAACAACAAATATATAGTCAAGTTACATAATGATTATCATGAGAAGATTCATGATCCGAATTCTGAGACAATAACACCTTTACATCAGATGAAAAAACTTGAGGATATAATTATTGAGGTAAAAATAAATATAGAAAAATTATATGTAACTGAAAACGAAACCTGTTCGAGCCAGTCATTATAAGCTTGGTAGTTGAGTAAAATTTTAAGGAGCTTTGTACTATAACTAATTGTAGTTTTATATACAGTCGAATCTCGAAAGAATGAATTCATATGGAAAAAAAAGCTTTATAGGGTGTCTAATCGAGATGTTACTGTTTAATCGGGGGTTACTCTATCGAGGGGTTACTATCGAGGTGTTACTATCGAGGGGCTACAATCGAGGTGTTACTATCGAGGGGCTACTATCGAGGTGTTACTATCGAGGGGCTACTAACGAGGGGTTACTATCGAGGGGCTACTATCGAGGTGTTACTATCGAGGGGCTACTAACGAGGGGTTACTATCGAGGGGCTACTATCGAGGTGTTACTATCGAGGGGCTACTAACGAGGGGTTACTATCGAGGGGCTACTAACGAGGGGTTACTATCGAGGGGCTACTATCGAGGTGTTACTATCGAGGGGCTACTAACGAGGGGTTACTATCGAGGGGCTATTATCGAGGGCTACTATCGAGGGTCTACTATCGAGCCTACTATCGAGGGGTAACTATCGGAGGTCACTTGAAGTTTAGCTGTAGATAAATGAGGCTCGGGTCTTTTAGATAATGTTTCCATTTATTTGTCCTAAGATAATAAGGCCAAATGAGTAATAAGAATATAAAATAACTTCTCATTGAAAAAGTGTGAGCATTGGGGAAATAACCGAAAAGAACCTGCTTGATTCCCTCGGAGTTAACTAAAATTTAATTCAAAATTTTATCAATTCACCAGCAAAAAGAGAAAGTTGAATGGCAAGTATGGAATGATATTGCTGATATTTTTCAAGTGGAAGAGAAAATACTTTTAACTCAAGCTACAGTAGCCTCCAATCCAGTTACTCCTCAAAGCTCACCTCGGTATTCGCCTAGAGAGCTATCACTCGAGACTAAAGGATTCTCGCCGAAAAGTTTATCGCCTATTGAAAACCGCAATGTATTTCAAAAACACAGGCAACTTCGTTATGATAATTTGGTTAATTTGGAAAAGAATAAGCATCCTGAAGGTAAAATATTAATTTAGCTAACAGTATGTAGCAGGGGTGGGCTGAGTCTCGTATCTCGTGTCTCGTATCTCGTATTTTGCCACGAGACACGAGATATTTTCAATATATATTACAAAAAAAATGTCAAAAATTTCGGACTATTTTAAGATCCTAGAATCTCGTGTCTCGTATCTCGTGAAATCTCGTATTTTATGATAATCTCGTATCTCGTGAATCTCGTGTCTCGTATTTTGTGGGACTCGGCCCACCCCTGGTATGTAGATATATACAACAACACACAGTTCTAAAAATTGTTTAAAAAATTTTTAATGGCTTTTGAATACCTGTCTTAACCATACCTTTCATTATAAAGACTAGAGCAGCACGAGGTAGAGGTTCCCGCCGATTTAAATAGAGGTTCCCGCCTCGACCTCGATTTTGCTACCTAGGGCCTCGGAACCTCTTCTCGGTACTCGCCAAGAACCTCAACTAAGACCGAGGCGAGATTCTCGGCCTCGGTTTTTTCCTAATTATAATATACCTCTATTTGAATAACATAGACTTCTTAGTGAGATCTTGTAAATTAAATAAATTTTCTGACATTAATTAACTTTATTAAGATGCCGGTATCCATGACAAAGATAACAAAAATTTGAAGGGAAAAGAGAAACAGGAGGGCATTGAGACAACGAGCTCCATAGCCAAACCTCCCAGATTTAAAATTGCAAAACTGATTATACCAATAATCGAAGAATCAGAATTCGAAGGAACTGATTCGAAGGGAAAGGATTCAAAGGGTAAGGATTCGAAGGGTAAGGATCAAACAGAGAAAGCTACACTCAAAGGAAAGTCAACGCATCAACCTCGTCGTGGTAAACTATCCATAATGTTTAATAAGGATTTGGCTGAAGCTGAGGAAATTGAAAGCCTTAATCCGGAAACAAAGTTTGAAGAAGATAAAGTAAAAGATAAGGAACAGAGCGAATTAATTGATGTCGAGAAGGAGGAGAATCATGCTAAAAAGAATCAGATTTTTGAAGAAGTTGACAACAAACATGAGGAGATTGAACTGGAAATGGAAAAATCAACGTCTTCGAGTGCTTTGTCTCACAAAGAAGAGTTAGAGAAAGCCAAAAAGATGATGAACAAGGATATACATAAATTGGTTTCGACTGAAATTGTTAAAAATCCATCACCGATGATTAAACCGGTGAAGCATGAACCGATAACTGCACTTTAAATTTTTAAATTTTTTGCATAGTAGGAAGTAAAATCCCTAACTTTTACACTTTCAGCTAATCTTTGTGTAAACTCAAGATGCTACATACTTGATTCTCTTTATCCAGCCGCCCCGTCTGTTCTTTAAAGCCTCTTTAATATGACCCAACATTTTTGGGATGGTTGAAATATGGAGGCCCAAGGGGCTCATTATAGAAAATACAGTATACGAGTGAAATTTCCTTGCTTCACATTTCATAGCATGCTACCGGGTTTTATAATTCTGGTTCTATTTTATAAACTTGCTTTTTTCTACTTTCCTAGAATTTTAATCATTTAACAACACACTTCCTTCCTGTTTTTGAAGCATGCTTTCAATTAGAAAAGTTTCTGTAGTTTGGAAGAATGCTTTCATGTCTTAAAAACTTTAATGGAATGTTTCTACTTACGCAAAATATGCTTTTTCAAGACACTGAAGCATGCTTCATTATTAAAGAAGCATCTCTTGGATTAAGGCACGCGTATTTTGTGTGTCTTAGGAGAAGAAACGTATCATGTATTTTGCTGTTTTTCTAAAAATGAAAAATTCTTCTTACTTTTCATTAAAAACCTTTTTAATTTAATTCACCTTTTAAATTGGATAAAAATTTTTAAAATTTATTAAATAAATTTGAGTAGAATTTATTTTTAACTTATTATGTTAAACACACATGTTAAAATATACCGTATGATGGTGTATGTTGAAATACCCAGGTGATAGAGAATTTTGAAATGCGTCATGTGATGGTGTATGTTGTATACCCCCATCTGATTGTGTAGAAATACCTAATGTTATGTAGTATGTTTAAATAAAAATTATACAAATTTAAACGCAACTATAATACCATTACTGTTTTCTGCCTGCATAAGCATCCTTTGACATCCTTTTATAAAATTTTTTCTGCCTCTTTTGATAAAAAATAGCAGAAAAGTAGGAAATCTCAATAACGGATGTTTAAAAATAACTTTAAATAAGTAAATTTTATGATGAATCCCAAAATTATTGGAGGAAATAGTCAACCACGTTAAAGAATAAGGGAAACTTTTGTAGCTCAGTCTTTTTCACAATTAGGTTTTACCTGTTATAAAATCTGAACCATGGAGAACACTAAATCGATCAAAAATATTTGTATCGTAGGAATTAAAGCTGCTACCAGTTTCAGCAGTATATTTTTGTATAAACTTTGGTAATTTAACTCGATTTATATTTAAGAGCATATTATTGTGCTTTTGTATAGAAATAATTTTTACAAACTTGTTTTTTTCTTTGATTCATACTAACACGTAATCTCATATTATACCGTTTTTTAAATAGAACCTCATTGATCTATTCATCAGTGAGAAATTGCGTTTCCTGGTTTATGTTCTACTCTTATTAAATACAATTCAATACAATACACAACTCCAAATTAATATTTATTTAATTAAAAGGGGGCAATACAATTTAGGAGCGAACTGCAATGATAAATTCAGAAGGGGAATGAATAACTTAAAGAACAAATTAACAAATGAACAGTTGTGGGGAGAATTGATTTCTTAAATAGAAGAGGGCACAAAACAAAATGTGATAAAATGTCATTTATTTAAATTAAAGTCATTTGAGTCTAGATCATCACCACATTTCAACTATCACAGGGTTCTAATTATAAAAATACGGTGTCTAGGTTACTCAAGTCTTAGAATCCTGTCTGTTTTAAACATTCTTAATCAATTAACATTTAGAAACATGTCTCTATAGTTTAGAAACATGCTTCCGTGTTTTAAATATTATTTAATTCATGATTCTATTATTTGATAGGGTTCTTTGGTTAAAAAGCATCTATATCTTTAAAGGTTTTTTTAAAGTGTGTGTATCGTAGGAAAATCTGGTAGCTTATAAATTTACCGATTTACAAACTCTTTTGTATCGTAGTATAAAATGGTAGCATATAAATTTACCGATATAAAACTCTTCCTACTTTTCATAATATAAAATTTGGTATATGTTCCCAAAGTTTCTTTTTAATTAAATTCACATTTAAATTTAATAAAAATTTTAAATAATTTAATAAAAAATTTAAATTAATAAATAAAAATTAATAAAAAAATTTAATCAATAAAAAAGTTAATGAATTAATTATTTAAATTGATTTTTACGCTGTTTACACAAGTCATAAGGCAAAATCATGAGGAAGAAATCTTTAACACTCGTGAAGCAAAATCATGAGACTGTCAGGCAATAGACACTTTAAAATTTATTTTATAATTTATAAAAAGGTTAGAGAAAAAAATTTAGACAAAAAAATGTTAGAGAAGGAAAAACTTTTATGCTAATTTTTACTTAATTATACGTCCAGCACCTGAGGAGTGACGGAATCCCGATTTCAGCCTTACAATTTAGACGTATCGTCTTTGTATTGCTAACTTCTTCCGATTTTCTGGCTAACTTTCGTCTAGAATAGAGTTCAGCGGGATCGGGATCCTGATCGGGATCGGCGGGATATACCGAAGTTTTCAAATCCGATCCCGATTCTTCAGATCCCGAGACCAAAAGATGAATCCTGATCCCTGTTTTGAATGATCCCAATATCGAGCCGGGATCCGGGATCGGGATGTGCATCTGATCCCGATGCAAATCCCGATTTTATAAATTGATAGAAGATCGGTAATGTCTGTGTTATAAAGTTAAAAGAATGAGGCGAGGCGTGAAAGTAAGAGAAAAAATTTCGCTTGCGGCGCAAAAAGTAGTGATTAAGTCATTATGGATGCATAGAAGAATAGAAGATATGATGCTTACAGTGGGCATGATGGATTCATAAGAATTAAGAGGATTTGAATTCAAATAAAATCATCTGAATCTCTCTTAATCCTCAATCTCAGCTCTTAATCGTCCAGATTAGGATGTAAGAAGATAACGATGTTCCTTCCTTTTCCCGTGGCGCTGAAAAAAAGGAAGAAGCACAATCCCATTTATCTCTCCGCGCAACCCCACAAAGTACATTATCCCTCCTTAACCCCTGAACCGGGAAGTAAATCATGTGCCGATGAGACCTCCGCAGTATTTTCGGTAAAATACCGATACCGAAAAAATACCAATTTTTTAAAAATTGTTCGGTACCGTATTCGGTATCGGTATTTCGGTAAAAATACCGCGGTATACCGAAAAATACCGCGGTAATACGGTACCGTGAATAACACTAGAATCAACCAATATTAACTTGTCGCAGGGAGTCAACGGTCGCTGGGTTCTGCACTAGTAACATAGATCATTCCTATTATCGGTGCAGTGGGCATGCCTGGCATCCTCCGCAGCAGCAAAACCCCTAAAAAACCATAGGTAAGGAACCAATATGAAGCGTATTTGTTTGTCTATGGATATAAATTTAATGTTTTATAACTCTTCCTACTCTTTATAATATAAAACTTGCGCATTCCCAAACTTTTTAAAAAATTAATTTTATAAAATTAAATAAAAATTTTAAAATTTAATTAATTAATTATTTAAATTGATTTTTCTCCTTTCTCCACAAGTCATAAGGCAAAAGCACGAGGAAGAAATCTTTAACACTCGTGAAGCAAAATCATGAGACTGTCAAGCGATAGACACTTTAAAATTTATTTTACAATTTATAAAAAGGTTAGAGAAAGAAATTTAGACAAAAAAGTGGTAGAGAGGAAAAAACTTTAGAAAATTAACTAATTTCAACTTAATTATAGGGACACCCCAAGGTACCGCAGTCCCAAGGTACCGCAGGCCCAAGGTACCGCCGATAATTTTTTCAAAAGTGGGAAGCAACGGGTGAAGTTGTTCCAAGGGCAAGCGAAGCTTAAAAATTATGCTAATTTCTACATAATTATACGACCAGCACCTGAGGAGTGACGGAATCCCGGATTCTGACTCGACGATTTAGACGTATCATCGTTGTATTGTTAAATCCTTCAGTTTTTCTGACTAACTTTTGTTTAAATTAACAAATATAATTTAAAAAATTAAATACAGTAATCTATGAGGACATGACTTGAATTTTCGCTTAAGTGTAAAGTTCTATTTTAATGATTATTAGTCTTTTGATAGCTTATACAGTGCTCCACATAACTATAGTTCCACCACTATTTTCGTGTTTTCTCATTTTAGACCCCAATTTTTTTAATTATCGTTTAAATATTGTCCTCAGGTACCTAAAAGACTAATAAAAATCAAAATTTAATTTTGGGATTAAAATTACTAGTGTTTTAAATATTTTGTTGGAAAACATCTCCACAACGTAAAACAGGGGTAAGCTCTTTAAAAAATATTTTCGACCCCGATTAGATTATTTTGAATTTTCATTTTGGGCTATTCGAAAGCCCTTGAAATTTGCTACAAGACAGCAACTACAAAACTCTTTAAGTAATGACCCTAGATAAATGATTAGCCGAATAATTTTGAGAAATAATTCAACAAAAGGATAATAAAATAAACGAAAGGATAAACCTTCCAACTAAACGATAAACATGTTTTAACATTGACTCTTGTTAAATTAATTTTTGAAGTTAATTAGGAGAGATAGTTAGAGAAATTAATTAGGTGTTTAATTATAGAGAATTACTTCTCATTTGAGAGAATGCGCCCTTCCATGCTTGCCGTCGAATATTGCTTGACGTTAAGGCATTGCCTGCCAAATCCCTTCCCTCTCCTCTCGGTTGATTGATGGCCAAATGCCTTCCCATACGTCTCTATTGATTGATTGCCATGCCTCGCCTCTCGTTTGCGTGATTGCCAAATGCTATCCCTCTCCTCTCTTTTGATTGATTGCGAAATCCCTTCCCTCTCCACTCGATTGATTGATAGACAAATGCCTTCTCTCTCCTCTCGTTTGATTGACTACCAACTGCCTTCCTCTAACTCTCGTCTAAGTGAGTGATTGCTAACTGCCATCCCTCTCCTCTCTTATACACGATTTCCCTCACGTCTCGACTAATTGCGAACTCCCTTCCCTCTCCACTCGACTGGTTGATAGACAAATACCTTCCTTCTCCTCTCGTTTGATTGACTACCAACTGCCTTCCTCTAACTCTCGTCTGAGGGAGTGATTGCTAACTGCCATCCCTCTCCTCTCGTTTGATTGATTGCCAAATCCCTTCCCCCACCTCTCGTTTGCGCGATTGCCAAATGTTATCCCTCTTCTTTCTTTTGATTGATTGCGAAATCCCTTCCCTCTCCGCTCGATTTTGATAGACAAATGCCTTTTTCTCTCTCTCGTTTGATTGATTGCTAACTGCCATCCCTCGCCTCTCGATTGCGTGATTGCCAAATCCCTTCCCTCTCCTCTCGTTTGATTGATTGCCAAATCCCTTCCCTCACCTCTTGTTTGCGCGATAGCCAAATGCCATCCCTCTCCTCTCTTTGCGCGATTGCCAAATGCTATCCCTCTTCTCTCTTTTGATTGATAGACAAATGTCTTTCCCTCTCCTCTCGTTTGATTGATAGACAAATGCCTTCCCTTCCTCTCCTTTGAGTGATAGAGAAATGCCTTCCCTCTCCTCTCGTTTGATTGATAGAGAAATGCCTTCCCTTCCTCTCCTTTGAGTGATAGAGAAATGCTCATGTCTCGATTGAGTGATAGACAAATCCCTTTCTCCAACTCTCGCTTGATTGACTGCCAACTGCCTTCCTCTAACTCTCGTCTGAGTTAGTGATTGCCAAATGCTATCCCTCTCCTCTCTTTTGATTGATTGCCTAATGTCTTCCCTCTCCACTCGATTGATTGATTGCGAAATCCCTTCCCTCTCCACTCAATTGATTGCTAACTGCCATCCCTCTCCTCTCGTTTGATTGATTGCAAAATCTCTTCCCTCTCCTGTCGTTTGATTGACAGAAAAATGCCTTGCTCATGTCTCGATTGATTGATAGACAAATCCCTTCCTCCATCTCTCGCTTGAGTGATAGACAAATCCCTTCCTCCATCTCTCGCTTGAGTGATAGACAAATCCCTTCCTCCATCTCTCGCTTGAGTGATAGACAAATCCCTTCCTCCATCTCTCGCTTGAGTGATAGACAAATCCCTTCCTCCATCTCTCGCTTGAGTGATAGACAAATCCCTTCCTCCATCTCTCGCTTGAGTGATAGACAAATCCCTTCCTCCATCTCTTGCTTGAGTGATAGACAAATCCCTTCCTCCATCTCTTGCTTGAGTGATAGACAAATCCCTTCCTCCATCTCTTGCTTGATTGATAGACAAATCTCTTCCTCCTTCTCTGGCTTTAGTAATTGCCTAATGGCTCTCCTGCCTATCGCTAGAGGGATTGCAAATGCCCGCCCTCCATGCGGGCGGGCGTTTTGGCTTTAAGAAATTTCTCCATAAATAGCTGTTAGAATTAGCTATAGACATTCTAATTTAAAATTTTTTATAAAATAAATTACCCTTTAAAAAAATTAATTTTCCTATTAACTTTTAATAAACAATAAAAATTAATAAAGAATTTTTTTCTCTTTTAAAAATTAAAATTGTTTAAATATTTTTAAATTTTATTTTAAATTAATTAGTTAAAATACTATTAAAAAGAAATCCTGAAACTAGCATTAATATAAAAAGCTTATATGGCATCGTTGTCCATCCGCTATAATCGGATTTTCTTTGTATAAAATAGAGGTCCAGCTATTTCGATCCCCTAAACTGGGGTTCCATTGTTTTTTTTCTCGATTTTTTAACCTTAGTTAGGCATTGGAGGTAATAGGAAAATGCCTATAATTGTATTCCTCTCAAATAAATATATGATTTTCCCTTCCCTATACGCTGGAGGTTGATATATCGGACATAATCAGGGTCCGACAGGTCAACTAGATAGAAGGTAACACCCTAACAAAATCCTCTCTTCTTTATAGCTTCAAGGTTTATTCCCTAAATGCTCCTTTTTGCTTGCTCCTTTTTGCTACAAATGACCTTATTATCCCTCATAGAAACCCAGACATAGTCACGGATACTGATTTTGGTATCCGTATCCGGATAATTACGGCGGATGCAGGCGGATATCCGCAGGCATCTTAATATTATCTGTATTCATATCCGCATCCATGGCCAGGTCTGGAGAAACCTCTTCTATTAATCACTAAATATTTAAATTCGTTTACTATAGTTTTCAAATTAAATTGTTAAATTTTATCATTTTAGATGATTCTAAAAGAATCACCTTTGATATTTCTTTTACTATTCTCCTCATTCATTTGCATTTACCTTGCGGATGGATATGGGATAAATGAAGAGAAGAAAACTGCTGAATTTGAAAAACCTTCAAATACAACTGAAACAGGATTATTTGACGATGATTATGTTGAATCCTCATTGAGAGGAAAACGAGGAGCATTCGAGAAAAGTGTCTCTTTTAAGATTCCGAGAACACTTTCTTATAGAAGACCCCCGAGTAGGCGTGTAGTGTCAACGGGTAGTTCTGACAACCAGCTGAGAAAACTATTTTCAATGTTTGTTTTTTATTAAAATATTATTTTGGTTTCTGCCCGGGAGTCATTAAAAAAAATAAAAATTTATAAGCGTGTCGCTAAAAGACGTAATAAAGTCTACCCGTCTTTGGGAAGAAATTAAATCTCCCCAATAAGTGCCCTGGGTAATTATTACCCAATTTCTCGCTAGAGTTACCCAATTTCTCGCTAGAGTTACCCAATTTCTCGCTAGAGTTACCCAATTTCTCGCTTACCCAATTTCTCGCCAATTTCTCGCTAGCAATTACTTGTGGTTGTTATAGAAAGGCTAATTATATAAAAATTTTGAGGGGATAATTAATTTGTCCCCTCGAAATCGCTGAAGAGGGCAATTAATAGGATGAAGGACGTATTTGAGCAAATAATTAGCTGAAATATTTGCTTAACATACTCTAGACTGTTTAAGCCAGAACATTTGTGTGGCCTAATAGCATAAACATTTACAGTCGAATTTCGCTAAGACGCCTTGCAGATATCACGGCAATTCCATTATTAAATACTTCGAACTAAGCTGATCTCTCAAAAGGCCTCATTTTGTTATCCTCACTCTGAGTTGGAGAGTTGTAAATTTATTCTTATTTCAGGAAGAGAGAATTTGACGTCACAAGTTATGTGATTGAACAGGATATTGTCAAAAAGGATTTATATTTTATGCCAGAGGTCATTGGCTGGGAAGTGAAAATCAAAGAAGGTCGATTAACATCTGATGATCAAACCATTGGAAAAATTTTGGAATTTGTGAATATGTTTTTGGAAAGGAATGATAAAGAAAATTATCAAAAACTGAATTCAGTTGAAATACCAAAAGAAGGGTGTCATTTAAATTTTCCGTTAGAAAAGGATATATTTGCAAAGGCTTATATCTTTGATCTAGGCACTACAGTTATGGAAGAGGAGCTTGAGAATCTGAAGAGTGTCAGACAGAAGATGACATATAAAGGAAAGAAACTGGGTAAATCTAAAGAGGAGGGAGATAAAAAGAAAGAGGGAGAGAATCATAAAGCTAAAGAGAACAGTAATGGTGAACTTGATATCCAAGGAGCTGAAAATGAGGAAGGAAATGAGAAAAAAGAAGAGGAGGAGGAAGAGGACGATGATGACGATGATGAAGATGAAGGAAACACACGTCTAGGAACACTTGCACTTCTTGAAGGACTCTACAAAGGAAAAGGAGGTTTTGGAAAGGGCGAAAAGGTTTTCTTAACCTTGAAAAATATTACAAAGATTGTAGCGAATACTGAGAAGAATCGCTTAAGCAATATAAAAGAAACGGCGAGGAGAATTTTTCATAAATCTGCGGAGCTTTTGAGTAAAATTATTGAAAATGTGGAAAATGAGATTAATGGGCCTCTACCGGCTGGGTATATTGTTCGAAATGAAGATGAGATGAATACATCGGAAGCTAAGGACTTCAAGGTAGAAACAAGCAAACCTAGGAAGGAAGATAAAGCGGAATCTTCTAAGAGAAATGAGGAAATGGAGGAAGTGGATGATGAGAATACTCCACTGCTTAGTAAAGAACATGACAGTCACGGTTCTGAGGTGGAAGAGAAATTGGGAGAGAATGAAGCTCCTTTGGCTAGTCAAGGACATGGCGAGGAAGGGGAAATCTCTAAGAATGAAAATTATGAAACAACGGATGAAATTTTGAAAAGAATGAGAAAAT
Source organism: Meloidogyne enterolobii (assembly GCA_963681835.1). Taxonomy (NCBI): domain Eukaryota; kingdom Metazoa; phylum Nematoda; class Chromadorea; order Rhabditida; family Meloidogynidae; genus Meloidogyne; species Meloidogyne enterolobii. The sequence continues at coordinate 436,216 of CAVMJV010000124.1, forward strand.
TGAACAAAAAGGAGAAAGAAGATTTTAATAAACAGCTTAAAAAAGAAATTGAGGGATTAGCAGCAAATTTGGAAAAGGAGTTGTTAGAGGATATCAAAAAAGAGGAGGATAAACAAAAGAAACTCGAAATCATTAATAAGCTTAAAAAAGAAATAGAAGAATGGAAGGAGGAAGCTAAAAAGCAGTTTGAACAAAAGATCCAAGTTAAGGAGAATGAGGAAGTGAAGAAAAAACTTGGGGAGACGAAGATTCATCCGTTCGACTTTCTCCAAACTGTATCGTTTGACGTAAGAATAAAGCCTTTGGATAAGCGTTTCAAAGGAATTAGTGGTTTGGAGTACGAAGAGATTGTCCAATTCTTTAAAAACCATGAAAGTTTTAGTGAAAAGGACGCGGGATTGAATCAAAAAGCTATCGAATTCTTATATAATGAATTTAAAGAGATAAGAAAGGATCTAAAGAAACATAAAAGAAAAAATGGAGCTTTACCAATGGAGCTTCTTTCCCATTTACCGCCTCCAAATAAAGCACTAACTTATCTTAACGAGGAGTTTAAGAAAATTGAAAAAAATATATTTCGGCAAGGATGGGATTGGTTAAAATCTAAATTTGTTGAGCCCAAACCTGAAGAAGATTTTTATATGGATGTGTTCCGCACATATCACGAAATGATCAAGGAAACTGACCAAAAAATCGAGAAATGTTACGAGCTGAAAGGACCTATAAAACGAGTTATTTCGAAGAAGGTTAAGGAACACGATGTGGAAATGTATAAGGAGTTCAGAGGTCGACTTGGAGCTCAAATACTCCTTTCTGTCTACAACGCCAAACAACTGACAAAAGACATTGCTTATGGAATGATAATGAGCTTGGCTGGTGCTGGCTTTATTGGAGCGCTTTTGGACGTTGTTATTTGGCCTGCTATGATTACAGCAATGGCACATGTTTGCCCCTTCCTAGTGGTTCCGTTCACAGTTTTTCTCTACTCTCTAACTCCTTTGTTTGCTGAAACTTTTGATTCGTTTGTTATTAAACGCTTCTTAAATACTCTCCAAGGAGGAAAGTTCTTCCCCTCTACAATGAAAGAATTTCTGAACGATTTGAACAGTTCATGGATAGCAGGAAATATAGCTGCTGCAGGTTCTGTGATGAACAATTATATTGAATTGTACTCTACATTTAGCTTGCTGGGCTTAAATGTGTTCACTAATCAAGTAAGATTTAAAACGATCAATAGGGTTCCGGATCCTTTCAAGGGTTCTGATCAAAGCTCACCTATTTGGGATGGGTATTTGATGGGATTATCAGGTCAATAGTTAAAGAGTAGAAGGTATTAGAGTGGATTATCAGGTCAATTCTTAGAGATAAGAGTGGATTATTAGGCTAATACACAAGTAGCTGAGAATCCAGAAGTTCGTGAAAATCCAGAGGTAGCTGAGAGAGAACGATCGGGATTCCTTTTATTCATTCGGACCTGACTTTTGTACAAACCAGAGTTCTTTCGATAAGAAATGATCTCATATTCTACACTATAGTCTCTTAATCTAGTTCTTAGTGTACGTAACTAGTAATGCTCTGAAACTGATCTAATTTGATCAGTTCATTAATGATTTTGGAACATAAATATTTTGTTTAATCAGATTGCTTCGTCTACTTCCGGCGCTCTCGTCCCTCTTGAATTCGCTGAGTGGGAAGTAAACACACGTGCTGCACTCTTTCTAAAATATTCGACTGGATTCTTTCCAACACCTGATGTTGAGTATATGACTGTCAAAATTCGAAAAGACGAAAAGGATAAACACAAAGAAAACAATAAAAAATTCATCCGGAGAATTTTTAACAAAATCCTTGGCAAAAAGATAATGATTGGATTTGATTACCCTGCCATATCAGACGGAGAAAAAACCGAAAAATTAAGAAAGTTCATTGAATCAAAGGTTAGTTTCGTATTTGTATTTACAGAAAGAATCCCCAATGGTCCACAAAATTGCTTAAAAAACTACCGTAACTGTTACTAAGAAGCCCTTGTAGTTTATTTTCTCAACTGGTATCATTGAGTGGGCTTCCGCATACTATGATAATATTACCCTCAATATTCTTCAAATTCGCCTTAGCAACTATTCATTTCCCCTCTGAATCCTGCTTTATTCCTCCAAATGATCATAAATCTCTGCAAATCTCTGACATAACTTATTATCCCTACTAGAGATCGGCATGGGTCGGGCCCAATTCCTTGGTTTTTCCTGTACACATAGTCCGAGCCTAGGCATTTATTGACCTTCCTTGGTTTATTTTGTATTACAAACCCAGAATCCGACCCAAATAATAAATAAAACGCAGAACCCTGGCTTTTCAAAATACCAATTTCTAATCCCAACAATTATTGGTCAATCATGTACTTTTATTAGAATCATGATAAATTTTTATCGAGATTTCTTCATTCATAAAAATGAAACCCATAGAATATTTAAATATTAAATATTAAGTAAAATTCTTCAAATATTAGGTCAAAGCTTCAATGAAAATTGAAAAAACTGCCGCAATGTCAGTTAATTCCATGGGAATTGGTGCGTTGCTTAGCTTCCTCACATTTATTCCAATGTATTTTGCTTCTAAATATGATATGGTTCCTGAAAAGCTTCTAAAAATCACGACAATTTTGATAAATACACCAACTGAGATTCTTAGCTTTGGAGTTGGAATACTTACAGCTAACGGTATTGGTGTTGAATGGATGGAAAAGTATTTGAGCACTGACACTATGAAAAACAAACAAATGGTTAGATTGGTTGTTGAAAGAACAATTGAACAATACATGGATATCAAAGGCAGATTCAACAAAATAACGGAGGAAGAAGTCTATAACATTTTCCATCCAAAATTGGCTCTCACGTATGGTTTTGGAAGTAAAGTTGTAAAAACAATGCTTTGGACATCAGAAAAGCTTGTTAAAGCCTACTGTTCATTAACTGACCAGCCGTTCCCGAAAACTATATTTGATCAAATCAACATGAGTAAATTAGCTCTTCCGTTCTTGAATGGTAAATTTAATTTTGAATAATATATAATATATTAAATAACATTTTAGAAGAGGAACTTGAAGATAGAGGCTTTTATCAAGCAAAAATACATAAGAAGCAGAAAAAAATGGTAAAAATGCCAGGAATGAGTGAAGATAAATGGGAAAGCTTCTATAACGAATCTGGTATGAATATTGTTTATATTAGAGACCGGACATAACAAGCCTAGAAAAATGCTTAAAAAGGCAGTCCGGTCTCTAGTTCGGAATAGAATGTACTAATAAATTTCTTTCAGCTGCCGCATCTTATTTGCACAAGTTGACTTTTACTGAGATTCAACATTACTTGAACAGTCTTAAAAGTTCACTTTCTGAAGTTAATGATGGGAATGTAATGACTCGTTCTAGTTTTCAAGAATTTTTACAGTCTGACATCTCTAATGGAAAAATAAACAAATCATTTGATGCTGCGTATAACAAGGCAAGAGATATTTGGAATTACAGGGGAATCTCTATATGACCCGTGTTTGGAAGCTCGTACCAAAATTTATACTCGAACCTGTGTACTAATTACGAGTATGAGCAAATTTCAAAATTCCAAACACAGCTATAACAATATAAATCGTGCCGAATTTTGTCCAGTTAGGAAGTAAGGGGAAAGTAACATCAGTCCAAAAGCATCCATCGGAACCGAATAGGGCTAACCTAACACGGAATTTAACACCGAGTTTCGTCGTCATATAGATATTTCATTATTAATTTTCAGTTTAAATCCAGCAAAAATATTTACGACTTCAACTCACTAGTTTTAAACACTAGTGGAATGAAGACAAACAATGAATTGCGAGAAGAAATTTCAAAGTGCTTATTTGCCTCAAAGATTTTTAAATTTATGGCTTTCAACATTGATCGAGGATCCAAAGAGCCTGAAAAACAAAAAGAATTTCTGGAAAAGCTTGTAATTATTTTGCCAGATAGATATCAAAATAAATGTGAAAAGAAGAAAACAATGTCCGAAGATTTTGATGATGAGAAAACTATGCCCGAAGAAGCTGAAGATGAGAAAACTATGCCCGAGGAGTCTGATGATGAGAGAATTAATTTCTTTTTAGATATTGTTAAATATTTCCGATGCGAATGTGTATTTGCAAAACAGATTGACAGCAAGTTGGAAAGTGTTAAGAGATTTTTTGCCAATTTAAAGGTATCTTACAATAACCGAAAATTTTCCTTTAAATTATTATTTGTTAATGGGATACAAGCACTTTTCATAGGCTCTTTTTATAGGAATTTTCATGTTTTGTCATGGTTTCTTCTACTAAATCAATTTAAGACCACTTAAATAAAAATTAGAGTTGGACGATAGCGATATTCTAGGAAAAATTCGATATGAGATTTGTCGATGTTACATAACCGAGATTGATACCGATATGTACCCCATATCGAGATTCCGACGTGAACTACCCACACTAGAAATACTACCGCACTAGAAATCCATGACTATACCAAATATTCTCGAGTATCTTTGTTATGGGTTATTATTCATTCAATTCATTCGACCAAAATCTGCTACTGATAAAGTACGGTTGGTTGGTGTCCTTGAGATAATGTCAACTAACTTAGCACGCAGTATGGTAAACATGAATCTCTCTCTATCTTTTCTATCTTTCTTACCCTCACAATATTTTTTTGTTTGGAAATCTATGATAAAAATCAAATCTAATCCATTACTATTAAAAATCTATGCTTTTAAAGTTTATATTTAAAAATTTGGATGATGAGACAAAACAAACTGAGGGTGCTTACATAAAAGTTGAGGAATTTCTCTTCAATAAACTTCGAGATGAACATAACAACCCTTTGCGAAAAGACAATCCTTTCGAAACAAGCAGAAAGGAACAAGCATATGAAGTGCTTGGATTAAGATTAAATTTGGATAAATATTTGAATCGACTTGGAAAAAAATTAGAAAAGTTTGAGAATCGTATGAACAATTTAATTAAAAAGTTGAACAAAGTAAATCCTATTACAGAGAAGCTTTTGGATATTAGTAAAGGTATTATACTAAGAATACTGTTTTATAGATAGTCTTGGGGAATATTCCTCTATCCCATTATAATTCCAACAAAAGTTTCTTAGCAAATGTAAGGAAGTGAAAGATCAAGTGTCTAACATTTAAAACGCTCAGTAGGCGGAGGTTTAAGATCTAATAAAAGAGTAGGTGAAAGCAGCGTCCCGGTAGCTCAGCTGGTAGAGCACCTGTACGTGCGGAGCGAAAGTGCCTAGTAATAACTGCCAGGAGGTCGCAGGACCGAAACCTACTCGGGATTAAACTTTTATCTCGCTCTTACTCAAATTATTTATATTATGTAAGCCTATGTAAGGAATAGGATTGTACCCAGTCTTCGGAAGTCAGGGAATTTGAGACTTTTCTTAGATGTATTGTTTGAGACTTTAATCTTGAGATTTTTAAATCTTCTTTTTCTCCTAGCCTAGCTGAAAAGATTAGTTTCTTCCTCTCTCCCTAACTCTCGCTAGAGCTCTATTTTCTGACTATCAATCTTATATTTTTATAAAAACGTGATTCTAAACAAAAACCCCTTTTAAGATTCAAAAGGACGTGTGGAAAAGTTGAAGGATTTAGACGAGCTTGTTACAACCGAGAATGGAAATTACATGAAACAATACATGGAAAAAATCGCGTACTTGTTCGAAAATGCAAAAATGATTCTAGAAGCAAAGGAAGAGGATAAGGAGGCTGATAAGAGTTTGATAAATCTTTTTAAAGACAAGACTCATCTTCTTGTTGGTCATTGTTTGGTAGACCAATTTATTGCCATGTTCAATGAAGAAGGAAAACCAAAAATTCGAGTGTTCAGTGCAACAGAATCCTTCTTGGCGGAGCATGCCGCTTCGTTAGGGAATGTTTTGGGCAAAAGAATCGTCAATATAGTGTTAGTTAATCTTATACTATTTTATCAAGGAGATGATCGTTTTTATTATCCTGCCCATTTTAATTTAAACTGGAATATCCCTAAACTAGCTATTTTGAAATTTTGATTTTGGAGTTATTTTTACGAGATCCCTGGAGTCCCTTCTAGGTCCCCGGAGTCCCTTCTCCCTTCTATGAATGCCTCTAGAATTAATTCGGACAACTCTTCATACACGGCTTCAATCTATTCATCCCATTGTTCCTATCTCGGGTCAACTTAAACTACATATCGTCCTTATCAGCGAAATTCCCGGTTTTTGAAATCGTTAATTCCCGAAAATTTTGAATTCCCGTTATTCGGGAATCGTAAATCGGATGGTCGTGATCCTAGTCTTATATGTATTATCCTTGAATATTTTATTTTCAGACCCTACATAAATACTTCCAATCAACTCAAATCTAAAATACAAGAGTTATGCAAAAATGTCGGGCATAATGAATCAGAAAATGCCACTGATTTTACTGAAAAATGTCTAATGTTTGTCAAAGAACTTTTAGAGGAAAGTTTAAGATATTGCTCTATTGAAAGAAAAGATGTGATTTTTGAGCGCCCGGATGAATGGGATTTGATAAAGGGTAAAATTTAATGAAAAATTTAGAATGTTTTAGAACTAAAAGCATCCTTAAATCTAGGGTATCACAGCCATGAGGCTCAAGCCCCTTCCTTTATATGCTAAAATACCGTATTCCCTGTATTATAGCCTCCCTCAGAATTAGAGCCCCCCTCATTAATCGAGGATTGTTGAAAAATAGAGCCCCATGGGGTTCTAATACATAAATACGGTAATCTTCTCTCCTTTAGTCCTCCTAAAGATCCCTTTATAATAATCAGCACCTAGCAGTTCCAAAAACTTTGGGGGCTTATAACACTGTCCACGCTACCCCGCAATGAAAATGGAATAAATTTCATAAATAAAGTAGGGTATGATCTACCTGTCTACCAAATTTCATCCCAAAGTCCCATGGACACCTCAGGCACTCTCCTTTGTGAGTGAGAGAATATTAGATACATACAGTATCCTTAAATCACCCTTTACCTTTATTTGGTTAACAGCCGACTTAATTACACAAATTTTCTGGATAACCATTATAAATAGGGTTGCCGTTTTCGAGTCGGTCCGACGGTCGAGGCATTTTTTTCGGGCTTGTTTTTATCGAGTCGGGCCTGTACGAGTCACTTTCGGGCTTGTTTTTATCGAGTCGGGCCTGTACGAGTCTTTTTCGGGCCAAACCTCTAGGCCCGACTCGATCTTTCGGTCCGAGTCGGTCCATTTTGGCAACCCTAATTATAAATTACATTTTTTTCTAGTCGTAGATCAAGTGGATGAAGAAGGATATAGACTCGCAGATGATAGCTTCATGCTCATTGATATGAAGCAGATGCCGGCTTTGTCATTAGAAAGCAGAGAATGGGCTGAATTATACTCTGGAGCTTGTAAGAAGCTTTAAAAATAAGCTGAATTAATTAAAATATTTAAGTGGATCGCTTCAACGAACACAAGTTCACTTTGACTGAAGCACATTATCTTTTCCATTCCGTTTTGCCATTGATGGATAAAAATGCTAAGGAACTTGGTCATAAAGAACTGTCAGATAAATTGAAGGATTTGAATATAAATCATGAATTGACTAACGAAATAAAAAAGGTTGGCTAATATATGCAACTGAACTGGACTTTTAGATATCTCCCTATTTTTCCCATAAGAAATTCCCCCCCCCCCCCCCCCCAGGATATTTTTGTTAACAATTTTAATAGAAATAGGAAAAGGGTCCAAATCTTGGAACTTGGAGTCGAAAAAAAATTTCCAATTTTTTTCCAATTTCCAATTTTTGGAACTACGCTAATTATATACACGAATCTCTTCCTATCATTTGATTAATTTGTTCGAGAGTTACTATTCAATAATTATTATCTCTAACACCCTTTTTCAAAAAATGATTAAAAATTCTAATAAAAAATTTTCAGTTGAAAACTCATCCTCAAAATAAGACACTTTCATCCTCCATCAACCAAAAACTTCCAAAGATAGAGGTGGATTATACTCTCAGAAAAAACGTGCAAGATTGTTCTCTCGCAACATATTTGTTGAAATTTACTCTTTTAAACCTCGATCGTTCTGAGATAACTTTTGAGGAGCAAAAAATGTTCCTAACTATATTACAAAGTAAACTCAAAGCTAAACACAGAATGGAGAATCAAATGGAGACGGGAGAGCATGTGACAACTAAAAAGATCGAAAATCTGATGGATGAGAAAGCAACTTTTGTTAAAAATGTGTTTGATAATTTTATGGTCTTCTGTGCTGAGGAGAAAATTTATAAAGGAATCAGATCAAAAACTGATCTAGTAACGAAGCAAATAAAAGCACTTGAACTTCCTTTTAAAAATATTCTCGAATATTTGGGAGGAGGTGAAAACAAAGAAAATAAACTTGTAAAAGAGCTGGCGAAGAAGGAGAAGTCTAACAAAGTTCTCAACTCCTTATATGAACTTCTCAATTGGAAGCTAAATTCCAACTATTTCTTGGGGGAAGCTTACAAAGCAGTGGATCAGTTTGATAGAGAATTGAAATTTTTGTTTGATTTACTGGCAAACAATGAGTTTTTGATTGAAGAGTTTACTCCGATTGAAAAATTAGGTATTCTATTTTATTTTTATTCTATGGGATTTTTACATCATCCTAAACCCCGACATCCTTTGGGACTATCTGGGCACATTTATAGTTCATATTTTTAATTAGAGTACGTCGAGTACCGAGTAATCGGGAAAAAACCGAGCTCGAGTAATCCGAGTTTGAAAAACCCGAGTTCGAGCTCGGGCTCAACTAAGAGTTCGAGTAATGTAAGTGTTATGATCCCAAGTTCCGAGTCGAGTAATTACGCAAAGAACCCGAGCGGTCGAGTCGAGTAACTCGAACTCGGGCGACTCGGACGTATTCTACTTTTAAATATATGGTGGGGGATCGCATAGTTGATTGGTTTAGTAGTGGTCTCATTAGTGAAAGCCTTAGTTCATTTATTTGTGCGGCCAATACTTTACGTGTTCCATAACTTTTTTGAGAGGTCGTATGTGTCGGAACAGCCGAACTCTAACAATGATAATTTCAAAAATCTTTTTCTTACGTAATATAAAAATATTTATAATTAAGGCAAACATTTGGGAAAAGTCGAAAAAATAGTCGAAGAATCCACTCAAGTTTACATTTCCCGAATTATGCAAAAACTAGCATTCAGTGTTAAAAACTGGAAGAAGCAACAGAGACAAAAGGATCAGGAGCAGTCTAAAAATGAATTAGAATCCCACAATTCGTTAAATAGAAAAGCAGTCTTGAGCATTTTGTATTGTTTGGTTAATCGTTTAAATACCCTTTTCACTGATGAAGGACAGGTTAACATGGAGGCCATGTTACAAAATGAGACTAATGTCAATGTACTCGAATTTGCGTCAAAGTTGAGTAAAGTAATGGGGAGCTATAGATTGAAAAAAACGTAGGTTAATTTGGAAAATGTTTAAAAAATCCTGTAAGAGATTTCAGCAATTCTAACAAGCAAGAAGAGTTTAAGTCAGTGCCTCACTTGCTTTAAAATTTCAATCAGGATTCTAAATTATTCCTAAATCAACTCGGAATTTGCTTCGTATACCGGGTTTGCCGTGATAGAACCTGCATGTTCGGGTTGGGGTTCTTACTAAAAATTATTCGGGGGCCGAGTGACAATGTGCTAACATATTTTACAAGGTTAGAGGTGCAAGATAAGGATATCTAGGCTTAATATTCTTCAAGAAATATCCGAAATTTTCGGTTCGAAAGGATTTGGATACGGATATCCTAAGGCTGAGCAGTAGGCGGCGTGGTGTAATGGCTAACACATCAGTCCGGTCTACTGAAGTTGCTGGTTCGCTCCCAGCCGCCTAATAACCTTTTGCACTAGCTAAAGGAGAGAAATAGCCCAGCTGCTTTACTATATTCCCCCTAAATATTAGTAAATCATTTAATAATTTTTCAGATATTATGAAGAAATCCATAAAGAAATTGAGAAACAAATCCTTAAAGAAATTGAGAAATTTGAAAAAATTGAGGCTGAATTTAAAGGGCAAGAGAAAATTGTAAATGAAGAAATTCAGAAACAAAATATCGAAATTGAGAATATTCAAAAAAATCAAGATAAAATTAAAAAACTTGAGAGAAAAATTGAAGAAATTAAGGCACAAAATAAGGATTATGAGCATCAAAGAAAAATTAAGAATAATACTGAAAAGCTTGCCAAACAAATTCCGAAAATTGAGGAACAAACGGATACTGAAAGTAAAGGAATTATTAAGCTGAAGAAAAAATTGGAACATCATAACTTTGATAAACTAATTGAAGAAAATATGAACATAATTAAAAATATTGAACAAAAAATTGAAGAACTTAAGGAACAAATTAGTGAAAGTAGGAAACAAATTGAAGCAATTTCAACAGAAATTGAACCACTTTTGGAAATTTTAAAAGAAAAAGATGAATATTTTTCGAAGAATGAAAATGAAGAGTTGAAGAAGAATTGGAAGATGTACTGCTACATTGAAAAGTATAATACGCAGTTTGAACAGCCCAAAGTGTTGAAGCTACATTATTGTAAGTCCTATTGTTAAAATACCTCCGCTGTTGGGTAGTGGTTCAAAAAGTTTCAACAAGTCCCAAGCCACGAGTGGGAGGCTATCGTGGGCTTTTCTTGCGAATACAGAGGCTTTTCACGTCCCGAATGGGAAGGCAATAGGTCTAGTTTTACTTGCAAATCCCAAGGTTGCAAGGTACTGACATAATACTAACTCGTAGTATCCCCCATATAGTAGTATATATCCATAAAGTAGTCATATCCTTAACACTCCCCCATAATCCTTAACACTCCCCCCATATAGTAGTATATATCCTTAACACTCCCCTTCACACTCCCCTTAAAACTCCCCCATAATCCTTAACACTCCCCTCATATAAGAGGAAGCTTTTGTGGTTGATTTACTTACGCAAAAAAATTTAATTTATTTAATTTATTTCCAGATGATTCATTGTTACCAGACGGTTTCCATCTTGCTTCACTTGGAATGTTGGGGATTGATACGAAAAATGTGCCAGGATTCTTTTAAGTGTCTGAATTCTTGGAAGTGAACGGTAAACACTTAATAAAGTATCCCTGAAGAGTTCTCCATTTACTTTTATAAATTAACTCAAAATCTCATTCTAGAGAGAGAAGGCCAAAGCCTCGCCGAGGCTCTCGCCAATTGTCATTCCCGGCCTTTGATTGGCCAGTCACGGTCTCTGAATCTCTATTTCCGACAAATTAATACATCATTAACAATCCTATCTTAAGCATACATCTATTCAATGCATAAAACGACCTATACGGAGGCACATCATCTTTTGGCAAAATTCTGGAAGGATTATAACAAGATTGTCGAGGGCGAGAATAAAAATAGTTTGGAGCATAATCTTTCGAAATCAAAGCCATTTGGGTTCTTGGAAAAGGCTTTAGCAGAACACAAAAGGAAAGTAAAGAACCATGTAAAGGAGCTTGAGGATCATCACCATAAAAAGAATGTAGGGGAGCATGTAAAGGAGATTGAGGATCATCACAAAAAGAATACAAACAAAGAACCTGAAAAGAGTACAAAGGAAGATAAAGCGGAACCTTCTGAGAGAAAAGAGGAAGTGGATGATGAGAACACTCCATTGCTTGGTAAAGAACATGACAATCAAGTTTCTGAGGTAGAAGAGATATTGGGAGAGGAAAATGCTCCTTTGGCTGGTAAGGAGCATGGGAGGGGTGAAATAGCAGAAGGAATCACGAAAGAAATTGACAATTTGGACAAACATGTGAAGGATCTACGTGAAAAGAATGTCGAGGTTCACAAATACATATCTTACCATTCATACTTTTACACATTTTCAGGTCAATCCGGACAAGAAAGTGTTTGTATACAAGACTTATATTTACCGAAAATATTCGCTTGATATGTGCCGTCAAAGTGTATGGACATTGGATTATGTTATCCATACCTTAGAAACTAGCATTGGAAAAGATATAAATGATATATTCAAATCGACCAACGATAAAAAATTTGTAGCAAAGTTGTATCAAAAGATGGAACAAAATTGTAAATGTATTGAAAATATTAAAAATGATTTGTTGGAGGAAGAACGAAAAGATATGTAAGTTCCTAGTATTTTATGTTTAGTTTACTAATCTTAAACGCTATGAGAGAACGGGCTAGCCTTGAATAAGCAACTTTTCTTCAGATTCTCTTTAACTATTTTGGATCGAATCTAAACTATAAAAGGCAAGCTTGTCCAAGCTTGTACAATCACGATGATTTTGATGTCATTCGACTCAGCTCGTCGAGCTTTTCGAATGAGCTATGTTTTGAGAAATTCGTCGGGTCCGCAAGTTTCGGTCCGCAAAAGTCGGTCCGCTAGTTTCGGCCTGCCTTCAAGACTTCAATAGAGACTTAATAATCGTATAAGAGTAAAGCAGCTGGGCTATAACTATTTCTCTCCATTAGCTAGTGCAAAAGGTTATCGGCGGCTGGAAGCGAATCAGCATCTTCATTAGACCGGACTGATGTGTTAGCCATTACCCAAACCGCCTACTGCACAGCCTTAGGAATTAAATAGCTATATGCTTTACATAGGGTTCTCAGACACTTATCTTGATTAATTCAGCAACATATAAGATAATGTCATGGATGATTTATAAACCTCAGATCCTTGCCTATTAATGACAAACATTCATTTTAGCAACTATAAAAAAATCACTTTCAGACCAAAAAAATCATCAAACAAAATACATGCCGGACACATAACCAATGTTATGTCACTTAGTGAAGGATATGGAGGATTTGCCGATGATTTTAGATATGTTGTTTTAGAAGAATTACAGAAAAACAATATAAAAACTAAGCATTTGAAAGAGTTATTGAAAAAGTCGTTGAAAATGTCAGAAGAAGCGATAAAGATGCTGGATGGCATAATTATGTTCTACGATAAAGCTGAAAATGTGTTAAATGAAGATTTCAATGATGCATTTGTGGATAAAACGAAAAAAGAGTTTGACAGTTTATTAACGACAAAATTTGATAATCTTGTGTTAAATTGGGAATCAATTTTGGATGAAAATTTAAAAGAGGTGAGATATGATAAAAGGGTCAAAAATATTTTTAAAATATTCTAACTCGCATAATTTTTCTGCAACGTGAAAATTTATTGTCTGTAGGATTAGTATCGCGAATATTGGTGAATCTGTCTATGCAGATTTTCGAATCCCAAGCTTCTCACAGCCTTATCATCATACAACACGATAACGTCTTATCCGTATTAGTTCATATTCCTTCTATGGCACGCATGGTCACAACAATACTCATGATCAAATCAAAATTAATTTCCCATATTAATTATGTCATTCCTTGAACAAAATACAATAAGTTAAAACAAAATGAGAAAGACCAAGTTCCTGGTCGCATTGATATGGCTGACTTAGTCTGGCCCCATCTGGGACTATAAAGAAGATAAGGCTGACTTATATTTTTTTTGTAATTAAACTTCTACAACATCTTGAACCCCAAAAATCACTAAATTTGAGTTTAAATAAGCCGGCTTGCTTGCTTTTAAATCACATCTTGGAAAATTTTCTAGAAAGTACATTCCTATTAATATGTAGGTTGAAGAGAAACACGCTCTGGAAACAACTATCGTCCACAATATCGGCAGTTCTTCTCATACGTCTGAACATGACATACATGAGCACCCTTCTGCCCATGCACATGCTCATTTACAACCAAAACCTTCATTGGATAAGGAAGGATTGAAACAAATATTTACTGGATTGGGTAAATATTTTGTGAATTTTTGCTTCGCTCAACGCTTCCTCCAAACGTTTAATGAACAAGGAACAGTCAAGATGAGCTCCTTCATCAAAGATGATGCTGAAAAGGAATATGGGCTAAAGCTTTACGATATGATGGACCGAGAGATATTGAACACTGGGTAAGTGATTAACTATTTCACTTAAAGAGTCGGGTAGATAAGACTTTATGGTTAAATTCATTATCGTTCTATATTCCCTATATTCTCTCATAAAATTACTCACTCTCAAAGAATTATCTATAGAGGATTCTGTAGTTCTCTACCGACCGAAAATTTCGGAAACTCAATAACAGTACTTCACCACAAAACCGAAAAAATATAAGAAACCCCTTGGGTAGGGTTGGGGGGGCCCGATCGGCCCGGTCCGAAAGATCGAGTCGAGCCTCGAATTTTGTCCCGAAAAAGACGGTCGACCGGCCCGAAAAATATGAGGCCCGAAAAGAATGACTCAAACGTCGGCCCGACTCGAAAACCCCAACCCTACCCTTGGGGAAAAACGTGTTACCTCTTAGGTTCACGCCTTAAGAGCTTTCACTAGCTATTCTATTCCCATACAATAATTTAAAAAAATAAACGTTTAGATTCTACAAGACGATTAAAAATGAAATTGAAAGCTTTCTGAAGTCGAAATGCAATTCTCTTGGAACTTCAAAGAAAGAAACGGAATGCAATGCATTCCTAAAGGATATGCTTCTGAAATGGCATGGTTATTGCTCGATGGATACTGACAACATGGAATCAGAGCGTTTTGAAGAGCTTGAATTGATCAACTGATTTTTTAAAGAGAGGGGAGTTGTTTGGTTTGAAATTTTGGGAGAAACGTATTTTTTAAATTTGTAAATATTTAAAAAAATTTTTTAAAGGAAGACACCGAAGTTCCAAATTTTTTAATTTATTTTTACCCGTTTTAAAAATTCATTTTATGTAATTCTACCCCTTTTTAAAGTTTATTTTTACCCATTTTTAAGTTTATTTTTTAACCCATTTTTTTTAATTTTATTTTTTTTCGTTGTTTTGAACGATAAGATAAGCATCAAAGCTTAATATAGAATGGCTTGATTTTCTTCTCTAGTGTAAAGAAGGTAAAAAAAATTTGCTGTATTGCTAGGCATGGGTAAGACATAATAAACAATAGACCATCGGTAGTAAGTTCTGACATAGATCCGTTTTCAGTATAGCCGTAACAATTAAGATATGAATTAAAAATAGTGCCCTTCGGTATCTAACTTTCCTTGTAGAGATACGGTTCTTTCTTATTAAGTCATGAATTACAAAGACCTCTTAAGGTTACATACTGTAAATCCCACAGTCATGAAACAAAACTAAGTTTTGATCTTTATGCTTATCTTATCGTTTTTCAGGTAGTATAACCTCGCAACTAACCCCAATTAACCCCTATTATTTAAATTATCCAATTTAAAACTCTTGTATTTATTATTTAAAACTCTTTAAAAACCATTGTAATTTTTAAAATTTACCTTTGATAAAAATTTTATTTTTTGGAAATGTATTGACGGACTCGTTTTATTTAAAATTTAATCTAAATATTTACTAAAATTCCTCAAAGAATTTTAGTTAATAGGAAAAGCTAAACAAGGTAGCTCGATGGAATATAATAAACTCTAGACAATGACTTCAGGCCAAGACCTAAAAAGCCCCAAGAAAAGTCTTGATCAAGACAAAGAGTCTTATACAGGGTGCATAAAAAGTTCCCGAAATTTTTAAAATTTCAACTATTGGGTTTAAACATTGATTATTACAACAAAATTTGATCATAATCATATTTAGCACTATTTTTGGTTCAGAAAACATTTAGTCTCTAAAAAATTTTCAGAGAATAGATGTCAAAAAGTCCTCTCTAAAGTCTCCCAAAAATGTCGTTTCATGAAGCGCTTGGTCGCAGATGGTTTTTACATTTAAAAATTTAGGAAAAAGTCATCAGCCTCGAAATTACCCAAAAGCTTTTCTAATTTATATTTAAGTTTTCATTGAATTCTGAAAATTGGCAATCAAAATTTCAAACAATTTGAAAAGTCCGAATAAACGGAAACGATTTAATAAGGCTTTTGAGCACTCCTTAAGATTTTTAAAACTGACCCAGGAATCACTTTATTCTTCAATCTACGTCAGGGATCGCACCAAAAAATTCCCGATTCCCGAAAATCGGGACCTTTTTGGTGAAATTAAATCGACTAAAAAGGCTATCAATGAACTTATATGTGGATTTGGTGTTAAGGGGCGAAGCTTATAATGGAATGGAATATCACGCTTATAATGGAATATCACCCATTTTTGCAAAAAATCGACAAAAAATGGCAAAAATCGCGTTTTTTCGATTTTCAAAAATTCATAACTCGGTAGAATCCGGACCGATTTAGATGCGGTTTTTTGCATTGTATTCAGAATCTAGAGGAGAATCACATATATTTTTTACAGACTTCAAAAAAATTTCTCCGAAAAGTCGAAAATGTAGTACCTGTTAGACCGGTATATCAGAATTTTGAAAAACGCTGAAACATGTCAACTGAGATAGAAATTAAGCTATTTTTTAAAATTAAGATCTGCCAGATCGGATAAAGATGAACGGAATTACATAGAGTTTACCCTTTCCCTATTTAAATTTCCGCCACTGTAGATATTTTTTAAATTTTATTATAGACAGTGCTTATAAGCAATGCTTAGATTATAAGCACTGAATAGAGCAAAATTCAAATTTATATGCACTGGATATAAGTTATAAGTTTTCCTATAATGTGGCCCGACTTTATAATATTTTATTTTCAGAAATCATAATCTCTTACGATGGGCATATAAAGTTTCAGCATGGGCAACCTGTTTTAGCACATTGTTGGGCTGTAACTTGGTTAGTACAAAATGAAAGCACAAGTAAAAAGCAAAGGATAAATTTTCCGTTTAAAGCGTTCATTTTGAATTTTGTTTTAGAATTTTGTTTTAAGTAATAGCAGAAAATTTGTTGATTTTAGCTTGTTTGGGCTGCATATTTATGTTGATATTTTGTCAAGTTTTTCGCCCAAAAAATTTTTTTCTGGGGTAATAAAAATTTTCTCAAATTTTAGAATTTTTTTGGGTTCACGCGACAAATTAGGCCAACACGAAAAAAAAATATAAATTTTAATTTTTTTTAACAAATTTCACTTCCTTTCTTTCTCTAATTTCAAGCAAATTTAATTCTTGACACGTTTAACTAAACTTGAATAAGTCCAACTACGTCTAAATTCGTCATCTACGTGTTAAACATTTTTACGACTTGTCAAATTTATTAAAAATAATTTTAAATCACAATGCTTAAATTTTAGTTTCAAAAATATTTTTTATAAAAAAAGCTGTCTTTTGTCGGCCAATTTTTAATTGTTCATATGACTTTTCTGGCTGACACACATTTGTTTGAAAATTAAAATTAAATTTTTATGTTTCTACGTGGAAATGATTTTAAATTCTAACTTTGTTTCATCTTTAACGCTGGTAGAACATAAAAAATTATTTCTTATTTTTATTCATTTATTATTTTAAATTTTATTAAAAATATTATTCCAACCAGTGCTGATCGAAATAAGAATATTTTTTATTTCGTATCGAAACAAAATAAAAAAATCTCTATTAGTATAATCAAATCAGCTTGTCACTAAGTCAAAATTTCATAAAATAATAAAAATACATTTTTATTTTTCATTTGCTCAAAAATCTGGATTACCACTCCACCCCCCCCCCCCTCCCCCAACCGTGGCGCGACACATGAGGATATGTATGACTTTTTCGGATATCCGTAGAATTTCTAGGAACCGACAACCCTATTCAATTCATCAAAATTGTCAACTAATTTTCAAAATTTCAACTACTTCGAAAACTGAAATGATTATATGAAATAATGATCCTATCTGCTCGTTATGCCTTGAGCAAGCCATAATCCATCCTTAAAGGTCGCGTCTAAAAAGTCGGTCCTTAAGTGTCGGGTAGCTCCCAATGAAAGATCGGGACAATAATTATCCATTGTAATTGTTAGGGCATTTTACGGTAAATCCGAAAATGTTTCAGTCCGAAAAATGTCTCCTCTTTTTTAATTATATCGAGTTACTCGAGTTATGTCCGGTTTATACTCTTAGGTTTAGGAAGGCGCACGTTAAGAACAATCAAATAAGTTTCCTTTATTCTTATTTTACTTTACATTTTTATGCTACACTTTGCTCAAGGATACGGATTATTTTAGTTTAATTTCACTCTCGAACAAACATTAAAATAACAGCTGACAACTATTAATATATTCATTTGATAATTCGCTTTCCGAAAAACATTCTCCTCTCTACATAAATTGAGAGACTTATAAATTACCTATAAGGAAAAGGAAGATAAGCTGGCTATATTATTAAATGTTTGGTATTTATTAAGTATTTTATTCATTCTAAATGTACGATACATTTTTAAACTTTCAAATATTTACCGTATCACTCGATTTATTTCCCACCCTTGATTAATTCCCCTAGAGATAGTCTGAAATTACTTTAAATAATTCAAAGTATACTCATCCTTGAGATGTGTCCATTCTAGATAGGGTTGCCAAAATGGACCGAATGATCGAATCTTGCCCAAAAAAGACTTTTACGCCCGACTCGACAAAATGAAGCCTGCCCGACTCTAGGATTAACTCAAACCTTAATCCCAGAAATAGATGGGTTAGATAGGTGGATTTTTTAATTAGACCACTTGTATTTTTTGTCATATCTTATCTTTGACATGATATTTCCGTTTCATTTCTTTTTTATATTAATTAATCATGTATTCAGAACTTCTAGGCAAAATTTCGTTTAAATATTATGAACCATGCCTCAGAAAATTAAATTTAATTAAAGTTAATCGTTTTTCAAGCGTCCGTAAATTATACGACCACCTTGGATAGTCTTGTTTTGAACTATAGACTCGATCCTTTCGGTCCAAATCGTTCCATTTTGGAATTTTCAAAATTTAATTTGAGTAAAATACTTAATAAACACCAAACATTTAAAAAGCTAGCAAGCTTATCTACCCTCTCCTTATAATTTATAAAACTCTCAATTTATGTAGAGAGGAGAATGAGTTTTGAAAAGCGAATTATCACATGAATATATTTATTAACTGTTATTTTAATGTATGTTCGAGAGTGAAATTATACTTAGAAGATTTACCTAGGATTTTCCCAATCTCAGGATTATTTCAAATGTTAATATTTATGGAATTAATCGAGTATATACGGTATCTAAATTATTAAAAATAATTTTCATTCAAAATTAATTAAATATTTTCCAATCATTTTTAGTTGATTTAGGACTTCTTGTATGCAACTACAGTTAAAATTCCACGGTCAGAAAGTTTTGATTTGACAGTATCTGGGTCAATATCTGTTGGAAGAACATAAGAGCGACTAATTTCATTTTTGACAGTTTGGCTTGAATCTAAATTTGAACGATATAATAAATCAGACATTAGGTGTTATCGTGATTTACCCTTATTCTATTAAGTCCCGGTTTAGAGTAACCATATTATGATTTACTAAGTTAAGTATGTGACCAAATTAGGAACGAT
Organism: Meloidogyne enterolobii; assembly: GCA_963681835.1. Classification (NCBI taxonomy): domain Eukaryota; kingdom Metazoa; phylum Nematoda; class Chromadorea; order Rhabditida; family Meloidogynidae; genus Meloidogyne; species Meloidogyne enterolobii. The sequence goes on from CAVMJV010000124.1 coordinate 455,699, forward strand.
AAATATGAACAGTGATAAGAAAGTTGCAAAATTTCGCTGGAACCGGTATCCAGTTCTGGAACTGCCTATTGAATCGCTTCGGTTCCAGTTTCAGTTCTGGAACCGTTTTTTAATTTGGCCGGTTCCACGTTTCCATTTCCAAATCGGTTCCAGAGCTTTACCGGTTCCAAGGTTCCAGAACTGGAACTAGAACCGCATTGGTTTCGGAACTGTAACTTTCCCATCACATGATATAAAATAGTATCCCTTAAACACTACCGAGGTTTTAAACAAGATCTCATTCCGATCTGATCTTTAGTACTTAATAAAGGGGGTTAGAACGGTACCCAGTCCCAAATTTATAAATTCTATCCACCTTTCCCTTCATGCAAGCAGTGAATGTTAACTTTGTTGCCGGAAACCTTAACCTCAACTTCTTCAGGTTTGAATTCATGAACATCCAACTCAACTTCAAAGTCGGCCTTTTTCAGGCTAGGAAAGTTTGTAAACCCCGTAGATTGAGGAAATGTTGCTGAAAGTAAAGGTTAATAGAAATGATTAAATTTTCCACTCATATATTTCAACTAATTAACAGATATATGCTTTCAAGAAATGTTAAGTATTTGGAGTAGTTACTTACCCCTTATACCCTTTAAAAACGCGTTAACCACTCATATATTTCAACTAATTAACAGATATATGCTTTCAAGAAATGTTAAGTATTTGGAGTATTTACTTACCCCTTATACCCTTTAAAAACGCGTTAACCCCTTACACGCGTTGAGAAATAAATTAAAATTAAATTATACATTCATGATGTATTGGTTCACGTTTTGCAGCCCTAATAGTTAAAATTCCACGATTAGAAAGTTTAGACTCCACGCTGTTAACATCAACATCATCAGGTAGGCGATAAGAACGGTTCAATTCACGACGATTATCTAATTGGAAATATTTGAGTTTATGGCATTAACTAAAAATAAATATCTTACTTTGATCCTCGTGTAGGCATCGAACTGATACTTCACGTCCAAAAACTTTTACCTTGAAATATATTTAAGTTTAGTAAGTACCAAATCTTTAGCCTATCATAGTCGATAAATATTAGAACAGTAGTTTGGGTGTACTACAGGGTGACCACTCACACAATAGGGCCAAAAATTTACTGTTCATGTATAGAGTGAGGATTTGAAGTGCTAGAGTTAGAGTCTCTACTGGAATCATCCGTTCGAGAATGAGAGAAAATCTCATTTAAGGTGGTGCGAATTTTGCTTAAAATTTTCCGCGCGCTTTTAATATTATACGCGAGCAAAGGGTGCACATAGAAAGGTTTTTATCATATTTGTTTCTTGTTTAATTCTCTATCAATTAAGCTTGATTTGATCCATTACCTACAAGTTGGATAAAGTTATCCCAAAATAAATTACCAGGTACATTTTTGTCACCCTGTATATTCCTAATATTTGCAGGTATCTAATATTACCTGCATCCAAAAATACATCATCATTGGAAATGGCTCACCATAATAGTAAATGTTTGAAAATATTTAAATTTACTGATAAATAAATAAATAGACAATAAGTAGATAAAAGCTTAGCATAATTCCATATTTTTTTATTATTTACGCTGATCTACTAAATCCTTACTTCAATTTCACGTTCATCAAATCCATTGACATCCACCTCAACCTCGAAGTCTCCATGTTTCTTAGTACTACGAAACTCATCAAATAAATGGAGTGGGCCTAAAATTTATTTTATGTTGTCCTTGGTTCAATATAAGCAAATTTAAAGAAAGAACATACGTTTCCAATCAAAGAACGAATCGAATTTGACGGGAATTGTCTTCCAGCTCATTAGTTAATATTTAATATATCGCAATTTATTTTAAAAATTTCTGTCAAAATTATTAACATTCAAATTATTTTATGATACTCTTTCTTAATATTAATCAGAGATCAATTTTTAAGATAGATCGAGATCGATATCTCGAACAATTTCGATGAACTAGAGGAGAATGTCGTTCCGATCAGTTATCTTTTATGAGTCAGATAATTCTATCAACTTATGTCAATTGACCTAGTCTTTCAAAAGTTGCCAAATATTCAATTGAAATAAGGAAGTAGTGATAATTTATTTTGATTTTATATAACGAAAACTGAGGGCTCTCGACCCGATCTCTTTTTATTTTATGAGTAACAACGTTAGATAACTTTAAGTCAGTAAACTTAAGTTTTAAGTCAATGAACCTAAAGACTTTCAAGATTTTCTTAAATATTTAAACCAAATAAGCGAGTAGAGACAATTTTATTTCGATTTTTATTTCGATAAAAAAATTATAAAAAATGATGAATTAATCAAAATGTTCTAAAATTAAAAAATAATGAAGACTAAAAATGTTATGCGCATTTAAAATTAACAAAAGTGTTAATTAAAAACCGGTTCCAAATATTTTGGTTAGAACGTAAATAAAAAATATTAAAACACAATGGAAACAAAATTGGTTTAAAAATTACTATTTGGCAGCTGAGGCAGAAAATTTAATTGAAAAGAAAAATTTTAGAAATTGATAAAAGGTTCTAAAAATGATTTTCTAAAAATGGATTCTTGGGAATGCCAAAAAAATTGATGATAAATTATTTTATATTGACTTTTGGACAAAAATTGGTACTTATCGGGGGTCCACCCCAGAATGTCAAAACCCAGAAGGTCAAATGACCCAAAAGGTCAAATACTCAAGCTGCTAGAGTATTTCCGCCCTATGTCTCTTAATCCCCGTTAATCTCAGGGTCTCCTGTGTCTTGACCTAAAGGTTATTGACCTTCTCGGTTTTGATTTTCTGGGTTGATCCCCTTATCGGTTATACGCCCACAAACTGAGTGCCAGCCGAATTTGATCGGCTTTAAAACCTGATAACTCGTTAAAAGTTATAACACTTTAAATGTGAAAAACACTTAATAACTGGACTCATGGTGTCTAACTTTTTAATAGATTTGATCTATCCTATAAAAAAGGTACCTCTTAACAAGGTCTTTCAAATGATATAGGATATATTTGAACTGTTTTAAGCTCAGAAAAGTTATACCCAATCAATGTAGGATGGCACTACAGGCCCAAGATTCGGCCCAGGCCCACAGAAAAAATTTTGAGCAAACCACTAAACTGGATTATTTGGTACTTTTGGTTATGTGCCGCACTTTAAAAATGTTTAAAAAGAGTTTTGAACCGAGATAATAATTCTCAAGATTGTCACATCTATAGGTTTACTTGGTTTATTTTGTGCCGTAACTTTCTCCAAACTTGTTCGATCACGTTGATGTTTGTTCATGACCCTTTTTAAACATTTTTAAAGTGCGGCACATAACCAACAAGTGCCGATTATTTTATCAATTGGGAAATTCCAACCCTCTTTTAAAACGGCATTCAAAATTATTTTATTTTTAAAAATTTTTCTCATTCAGATTATTTTCATTTGCCTCAAACTATTATTTAAAAAAATTATTATCTAATTTTTGTTCCAATGGGGGCAGTGACCAGCCTGTAGACTGCTATAAAAATATAATACTTTTCCCTTTCCAGTTGATAAAAATGACTCACTAAATTTTTGTTTATTTTTCTTTGAACGAAAAAAACAGCATTCGAAAATATATTTATTTTTAAATATTATATGTACAAATTAATAAAATTAATAATTATTTTAGTTTCGTAATCAGAATTTTATTAGTTTCATTTTAATAAGGATATCATGTATATGTTTCAGTTGCCCATAATCCTATGTTCCATTCGAAAAAACTATCCAAAAGCCGCCCTCCAAAATTTTAACTTAAAATCCGGAGGCGAACTCCGCAGACCATAAATCGCACGCAATTTTACGCAATCCGCAGTCCTAAAAAAATTTAAAAGTAAACTATCAGTAAACTTTTATATTCAAAGAGCAATTAGAGCCCTGATTCAACTTGCTAGCTTGAATAATTCAAAATTTAGCTTTAAAAAATCTTCAAGTTTACTCAACAAACATGAACAAATACTTTTATTTTTACTCAATTTTTATCGTTATTATCGGTGCTGTTACTATACCAGATGTTGTTTCGTCTTCGAGTGAATCTGCCGGATTTAAAGATCGCGTTAGCGACAAGTTTAAGCAATGTTGTGAGGAAAAGAATGTTAGCTGTTCTGAAGGTATTTTGCATAATAAGTCTCAGAACCCTTTAAAATTTTTGATTTAATTGAAAAAATATTTGATAGGAGATACAAGGAATAGATATGAAAACATTTTAATACTAGGCCCTTTTAAAAGTCTCCCAAATTTCCCTTTTGAAGATTACTTTCATTATGCAGATACCTATCTCAGATAGCATGTATATGATTCAGTTGCCCACACTTCTATGTTAGTGTGGGCAACTGGTACAGTCATAGTAAAATTTGTTACATTAAAATTTTGTAGCTTCCTCAGATTCACTTGGCACTCAAACTTGGCAATTGAGAGTCTTTGAGTTCCCTTCGATTTTCTCAAATATTTTATCTATGTATAAGCAATACCCAATAAGATTTTCACGAAATTTTATTCTTAAACTTTCAAATTATTTATCTAGTTTGCTCGTATCCACCTCCGGACTTTACTTTATTTGAACAATGGTGTCTGGCAAGCTGCAATTCGGGTATCGAACCCCAAGTTAAATCACAAAATTTCGTTAATTTAAGATTTTATTTCCTGTTACACTGGAGGAAATAACAATACAAAGTGCTGTGCGGAGCATTTTCTTTCCTGCCAGGTGAAGGAAATTTTTAAGAATAAATCGGAATTCTAGAAAAATATTTTGGCGTATTTCCCCAATAACGGTTATCCTGACCGATATCCGAACAGAAAATCTCGGATATCCGGCCTTTTTATGATCAAGATCCGTCAACCTTATTCTCCAAGATTCTTGTAATTATATTGAATTTATATTTCTACACTATCATCCCTCACTAATAGATTTAAGTTTAGTTGAAAAAATCATATATTATTATAATGGTATCGTAAATACTCGATGCCTGTTTGAATGTCTAACGAGCTTCTCACAGTGGCAACCTATCAGTGGAAGCCCAATTCTTGTATTTTGTCTAGTAGTGAGGGGGGCCCATGTGTATTATTTTTCGTAAAATTTTAAGGTAGTAGTGTGTTTACCGGGCCACTTTTTTTAGCCCCAAATATCTCGTATCTAAATACAGAATGGTCAGACTTTCTCTTTATACTTACACTATATACTTGTTATAATATAAGACTTTGTCATATATTATTATAATGGTATCGTAAAGACTACTGTATAATCATAGTCATAAAATGTAACCTCAATTTTCAATTCAGGACTTTTGCGACGGAACTTCCTATCATGGATGGGATCCTCGCTATCTTGTTTGTTTTTAAATTAATTTTTAAATTGTTTGAAAATTTTATTTTAGGTTTGTGGAGCTGTCAAGAATATCATTTCAAATTGCAATAAGGATTCGATAAAGAATCGGACTTATTAATAAGTAAAGGAGATAAATCGTTCAAACCGTAATGTTATAAACTTTTCCATATCAGTTTGGATAAATATTTTGATATCTCCTATACTTTAAATTATTTCAAATAAAAAATCAACTTTCCCAAAGATTTTATAAAAATCAAAAATTTAAAAATCAAAACACTTTAAAATATGAAAATTCTTTAAATAAAAAATTGTAAAAATAAAACTCGCTGTCTTAAATACTAGTGATGGTCGGGAGTTAAAAAAAGCCGAGAGTCGAGACACGACAGGGAATCAACCCCTGTACCGAGAGCTTGGGAACCGAGAGTCTCGACCATGACTATTAAACATCAGTACTTGCCTCACAAAAAACCATTGAAAAATATATATATGAACCGAGTAAATCCCAAAATATGCACTATAACATGCAAAAAAATTTTGAGATGCTAGATATGCAATAAAATTAGCTAAAGATTATCAAATATTCTAAGAATCGAGCCCTGAAGTGCTCGGCCAATCCAATTTTTCGCTTCTCATGCATATCCGCATACAAAAATTTTTTGAGCCCGTAATATCTTAAAATAATCAAAAAATAACCCATTTTACCCAATTTAAAACCCCATATGGTATAATAGAAATAACGTCTTTTAGCGATCAAAGGAATTGGAAAAAGCACAACATTTGTGAATCAAAGTTATAAGACGATATTTCTATTTACCAAAAAATCCGTTAGTAAAGCAAAAATCCTCAAAAGCATCCTCAAAAGTTTTCATAACATCCGACTTCTTTTTTTGAATCATCAGAACTACCATTTCGCTTCATTTTCATCATTTGGCTGACCAAAAACTGAAGGAACTCCATCTATATTTATAATTATTAAGTAAATTTTATGCCAATGAGTGTAAGTAAATTTTTAATGATCAGAAATACCTCCAAAATGATCATGATGCATGGAGTGGGCATAACCATTATGGCTGCTATTAGTGCCATAAAATGGTGGGTATCCTTGTTGTTCCGAATTGTAGCCTCCGTGATTGCCAGTCCAAGTATGTACTCCGTGATTGCCATTCCAACCTTGCTCTCCGTTATTTTCATTCCAACTGTGTCCCCCGTTGTTGCCAGTCCAAGTATGTACTCCGTGATTGCCATCCCAATTTTGTCCTTCGTGATTGCCATCCCAATTTTGTCCTCCGTTATTGCCAAACCAATTTTGTCCTCCGTTATTGACATCCCAACTTTGTACTCCGTTATTGCCATACCAACTTTGTCTTCCGTTATTGTCATCCCAGCTTTGTTCTCTGTTATTGCCAGTCCAACTTTGTCCTCCGTTGTTGCCATCCCAATTTTGTCCTCCGCTATTGCCAGTCCAACATTGTCCACCGTTATTGCCAGTCCAACATTGTCCACCGTTATTGCCAGTCCAACTTTGTCCTCCATTATTGCCATCCCAATTTTGTCCTCCGCTATTGCCAGTCCAACATTGTCCACCGTTATTGCCAGTCCAACATTGTCCACCGTTATTGCCAGTCCAACTTTGTCCTCCATTATTGCCATCCCAATTTTGTCCACCGTTATTGTGTACAGGCATAGATGCACTTCTATGAAAGGTTTTATCGGCACCTCCGTGATTGTACATTCCTCCAAATGCACCATACGAATATTGTTCACCGTTGTTGTGAAATCCATATCCTGGATAAGGCATTCCACCACTCGTTTGTACAGATTGACCATCATGATCCAATCCGCCTCCAAAATCTTAATAATTTAGATAAAATTATTTATCTATAATTTTTATCTTACTACTGTAAACAGAATTACTGTCTGACGAATCACCACTATTATTTGTATCATCTTCAGGCTCTAAATTACCTCTTTCAACAGGCATACTAGAAACTTTTTTCATCTTTGGTTGAGCTCCCTTCCGCGTTTTGACCAAATTTGGTTGAGCACTTAAAATTGGCGGGATAAAGGTTTAAAATGAATTTAAATAATTTTTTTATTTCCATAAAGTCAATGAGGGCAGAAAATTTTAGATACATATTAAGAATAATTAATCCAATTGAACTTACTCTCCATGAGTCGTTTGAGGGCTTACATGCTTGGGAGGTCTTCCTCTACTTTTCTTTCCACTACTTCCGGAGCTGTTACTTGCTTCATCAAAATTAAGTCTAAAAACATAAACTTAAATCCACTACTAATAAAATTATTTTTTATTCAAAAGTTTGCCGCTGGCTAGTCGCAGTCTTGAGTCTTGGGGTCAAGTCTTGGTCTTGAGTTTTGGAAAATTTTTGGTCTTGAAAGTCACTAGTAAAAATGTGACTCTGTTTCTACTACTACAAAAATCGTAAATAATTTCATATCAGAAAGTTTATATTCTAGAGGCAGAAACCCTCAGGTTTATAAAAATATTTTGAAATACATTTCAGAAAATAGCATATTAAACATACCGAGTTCCTTGCCCTCCATGCATAGCTGCAAAATTAGGCCTCTCTGTTTCGTTTCCACCATTTCCATAGCTTCCACCTCCCAAATTTAGATTTTGGAAATCAGTAAAAATATTTGTAGGATGCTCCGGAGTTTGAAAACCATATTCTGGAACATGGCTTGAGGTGCTTTCATTATGTGAGTTATTTGGAGGCACATCGACAAGTTGAACGTAATTGATGTTTTCACCTGTCTCCCCCTCACCAAAATCAAATATGTAGGTAAATCCAAGGCCATTGCCGTTCTTTAAAAGTGTTTTTAGTTTTACTTGTGATTTTAAATACCTGTAGAATTGGATTTCTGATTGTACGGCTCAATGAGGGAAGTTTAAACTTTTCTATTGTTGGTGAATGGTAGACACTTAATTCATTAAAAAAATTTTTCAAATTTATAAAAATTTAAATGTTTGTGAAAGCATTTTAAACTCCATTAGATTAACTGCAAGAGTTTGTTTAGTCTTGTGATTTTTAAAATTAGAAATACGGTGAGACAAAACGTTTAATTTCACCAAAAAACCCGTTTACCGTATACCGTTTAGCTAAACGGTTTTGTTTCACGCTAGTTAGAAACAAAGAGGCTAAAAATGTCGAACTAAACTTATAGCCTAAATTAGTAGGCGAACTCAAAACTAAATTATTAGGCGGACTCATAGCTATATTAGTAGTGTAGCTAAATTAGTCAAAAACCGCAAAAACGCGATGGGTTTGTGGCATCCGTCTCTCTGGATTATGCCAGAAAATATAACATTACCAAAAATATAGTAAAATTTTACTTTTTAGTATTCATATATTCATCTTTGCATGATTTACAACGATAATAGCCCTAAAATGCTTAATTAACAAAAAACTAAAATAAATATTTCACGGCATGATCAATTTTGTAGACCACATCCTTAGCAAATGGATTCTCATCGGAACCACACATACCACATTTAACCTTCTAAATATATAAATTTTAGGTAAATGCTTCATTTTTTAGTGAATTATGATAATAATTTTTTCTAGCAATTTAAAAAAATAGAATTATCATTAAATTATAAATGATCATTAATAAATAATTTATGAATAAAATATCACCATATATATGCTGACTTTCAGCTCTGGATTAGCGTATTTTGTAATGTATTTTTCAATTGCGCTAGGTTCGCTGCGGCTTGTTGTCCCTGATTTGCTGCTGCTTGATCGAAATAAATTTTTTGAGGATGGAGACAGCGAAGATAACGTCTTCAGTAGTTTGGGTTTTGATGTCTTCCCCATCAAATCAAGTCGAATTAGCTTGGCACCATAAAATTGTCCACGGCTCAATTCAATCTCTTCTTTGAATCCGGAAATAGATGCAAAATATTTTTTAAATTCTTCAGGAATTTGCTGAAGTTCGTTGGCATTTATTGCCTGAAATTGTTAGAATATTTTATTAATTCATTGAGATATTCTCGATATTATACTAACTATAATTAGGGGATGTGATATCGTAAAATTTGTAGAGTATTTCAAGCTTAGAATCCTCTGGTGAATTTTGCTCACATTTCCGAAAGGGTAATCAAACACAATAAAATATACAGACCTTAATATCTAAGAAAAAATTCTGCCCTTCAGGCTTAAATTGTCCAAAATTGAATTGGTGTAGTTTACCAAAATCAAAAAAATTCCCCTCTTTGTTTCCATTTCGTCTGGCATTAAGAGTCCATTTTTGAGACTATGTACAAAAAATACATAATTATGAAATTTCAAAATAATACCCGGATCTGGTCTTTAATTACACCAGCAGACTCGATAGTTACTTTTATTTGCTCGATCCCCTTTTTGTTGTAGCTGCTGACATCGAACGTTAGATAGTTAGATCCATCTGTGTTCTAATATATTTTGATTTATTTTTTAAATATATTTAGATACCTGGGGATTCATATAATGGCAGTCCTTGCATCTAACAGAGACATTCCAAGTATAGTCAGCTGGTAGAACTTGGACATGGAACTTGTGTCCTTCCGCTGCTACAATATATAGCACAGCAAAAAATAAAATGTGCAAGCATTTCATTGAATAATATGAAGCAGAATTTTGCTTCATATTAGTCGGATGCTTTTACAAATTTGTTTTTTTAAGAAATATGTATCTAAATTATACATATTTTTAATTTATGTAATTATTTAATTCATGTAATCCTATGAAGAAAACTGAATAAAATTATGGGAATTTTTTCATGCTTAGTTAACAGAAGATCTTTATTAATCCCCAAAAGCTTTAGCCACCTGAAAGGGCATAGGGGTTCTTTAGTAAAACTTTTAATATTTAATTCCTATATGTGTAAATTTATAAATTAATTTAATGAGAATGATGAGCTTTTGCCAGTCTTTGGCAGCTATTTATGGACAAAAATTTTCTGAAAGATTCGATCACTCCACCCTCTTTCGTGGGGCGGTCCTCACTCCCACATAAGATTTATGGGAGTGAGGAGGTTAGAGGAAGGAGGTTATGGGAAGAGATTTTCTATTTCTCTATCCCTTAAAATAAATAATCAGAATAATGTGTAAATTACGCTAAGCCTCTAGCCTCCATTTTTTCTTTAATTCTCTTACTCTCAGTCAGTGAATTTCACGCTAAATCTCTGTCTTTCCTTCCTTAATCATGAGGGAAATCATTTGATTATGAAGACGATGATTAAATCGAGGGAAAAAGAGTCAAGGTTTTCAGCGCTCGAGACTTTCTAAACATTTGCTTGAAAATGACGGTCATAAACATTGCAGTTTATTGAAAAAAACGATAATTTAGTTGAAAAACTTGGTCAAAATTTAAATGGATCTAATAGTGCTAACCAGTGATGCAGCTGGGATATGGCTATTTCTCTCCTTTAGCTAGTGCACAAGGTTAATCCGCGGCTGGGAGCGATCCAGCAACTTCAGCGGACCGGATTGATGAGTTAGCGATTACAACACTCCGTCTACTGCAAGATTTAGGAATTAAATAGCTATAGCTTCATAAAGCTTACTGAATGGGTGTTAAATTCTTTGATTTTACACGTTTTTTTCAGTTGGGCATTTACAGATCAAAACAAGCCTTCCTACTGCAAATTGTCGTTGTCTATTAAAGATGAAGTTTAATCCTTGATGCAGCCACATTATACTACCGATCAAACAAACCAAGAAAAATGTTTCAGTCCCTACTGCATAGCTTTATCAATTAAATAGCTATATGCTTTAGCCCATAAACTTCTAATAAACAGAATTTTATAAATCCAAAATTTAGGTAAACATCGAAGAAAGAAACAAAAAAAATCTGCCCTTAAAATTAAATATTATTTCTAAGTTTTTTTAAAGTTTCTTATTTCTTTAAAACTAACAAAAAGCCTCGATCTCGAATTGCCAATTTTTAATCAAATTTTTAATCAATATTTAAAATTGTCAGCAACCCCTAATTAAAGCAGCTACACCTGACATGCTAATTTTTATACAAATTTAAAATAAAATTTCTTTATTATTCTATATTGTTTAATAATATACAAAATTTTACTATCGATTCTTGAATTTAATAATCGGGAAATTGATTTAAAATTTTATTAAAAATTAAATTTAAATAAATTAAAAATTAAATAAATAAAATAAATTGAAAATTAAATAAATTAAATAAAAATAAATTATAATTTAATTCTTCTTAAAGTGCTGCTTCTGTTTTAGAATACGGTAACACTGAACATGCAAAAAATGAAAATGCGCAGGAGCCGGAAATGCCTGAGCTAAAGCAAGGCTAGAACTAAACAGGGTAAGGATGATTCACATAGAGCATTTAAACTGTTTTAATTTCAGAAATTAAAACGAACTATAAAGGTTGACATGTATTGTATACGATGTTTTTGCTGTAGAAAAATTGTTTGGATGGGAGATGGAATTTAACCATCATGGAAAGAGCCCAGACCGAAGCACAACCGACTGTGCCACCATCCAACCCGATGATGGGTTATTTATTTTCATTTATATTCTTTCTGCAAGTGCGGATACAACAACAGGGTAGCTCAGTAATTTTCCAAAATTGAAAAAAATCCAGCTTCTTAGCCTTCCAAGCTTTTCGAAATTTTCGCCTACGCGAAAAATATAAATAATTTATCTTATTATTCTAAAGCCAGACATAAGGAACTTGAACAATAGGCTTAGTGTTATAGGCCCGGGTTGGTTCCAGAAAATTTTTTTGTTTAAAATTTTTTAAAATTATTTGTCTTAAAATTATTTTAAACAAGCCAAAACGATATTTACTTTTAGTCAAGAATAATTAAAAAAATGAAAATTTTTTTTCAAATACAAATCAAATGGTATTTGAAACTTCACTTATTATTGTATTTAATTTACCAAGACGAATTGTACCCAATCAATATACCAAAAGATATAATATGATAAAATTTTGAGGGTAATTATTTTTGGTATTATTTGCGTCTTGCGTTATTTGCGTTAAATTTTGGCCTTGCGTTGCGTTTTGCGTCTTGAGTTTTTTGAGATTGTCTCTTGCGTCCACACCTGATTGGGCTAAAACAAAATTTTTTTCAAAAATCTTACCGTATATAGAGTATCGATAGCTCGTATGAAAGTAAATTAAAAGCTGTCCCTAAAAATGATGAACCGAATTAATATACTTTCAATACCCCAAAATTATAATCCCTGGAAGAAAAACCCCTAAATTAATTGGAGTAAAACAAAATTTTTTTCAAAAATCTTACCGTATATAGAGTATCGATAGCTTGTATGAAAGTACATTAAAAGTTGTCCCTAAAAATGATGAACCGAATTAATATACTTTCAATACCCCAAAATTATAATCCCTGGAAGAAAAACCCCTAAATTAATTGGGGTAAAACAAAATTTTTTTCAAAAATCTTACCGTATATAGAGTATCGATAGCTCGTATGAAAGTACATTAAAAGTTGTCCCTAAAAATGATGAACCGAATTAATATACATTCAATACCCCAAAATTATAATCCCTGGAAGAAAAACCCCTAAATTAATTGGGGTAAAACAAAATTTTTTTCAAAAATCTTACCGTATATAGAGTATCGATAGCTCGTATGAAAGTACATTAAAAGTTGTCCCTAAAAATGATGAACCGAATTAATATACTTTCAATACCCCAAAATTATAATCCCAGGAAGAAAAACCCCTAAATTAATTGGGGTAAAACAAAAATTTTTTCAAAAATCTTACCGTATATAGAGTATCGATAGCTCGTATGAAAGTACATTAAAAGTTGTCCCTAAAAATGATGAACCGAATTAATATACTTTCAATACCCCAAAATTATAATCCCTGGAAGAAAAACCCCTAAATTAATTGGGGTAAAACAAAATTTTTTTCAAAAATCTTACCATATATAGAGTATCGATAGCTCGTATGAAAGTACATTAAAAGTTGTCCCTAAAAATGATGAACCGAATTAATATACTTTCAATACCCCAAAATTATAATCCCTGGAAGAAAAACCCCTAAATTAATTGGGGTAAAACAAAATTTTTTTCAAAAATCTTACCGTATATAGAGTATGATAGCTCGTATGAAAGTACATTAAAAGTTGTCCCTAAAAATGATGAACCGAATTAATATACTTTCAATACCCCAAAATTATAATCCCTGGAAGAAAAACCCCTAAATTAATTGGGGTAAAACAAAATTTTTTTCAAAAATCTTACCGTATATAGAGTATCGATAGCTCGTATGAAAGTACATTAAAAGTTGTCCCTAAAAATGATGAACCGAATTAATATACTTTCAATACCCCAAAATTATAATCCCTGGAAGAAAAACCCCTAAATTAATTGGGGTAAAACAAAATTTTTTTCAAAAATCTTACCGTATATAGAGTATCGATAGCTCGTATGAAAGTACATTAAAAGTTGTCCCTAAAAATGATGAACCGAATTAATATACTTTCAATACCCCAAAATTATAATCCCTGGAAGAAAAACCCCTAAATTAATTGGGGTAAAACAAAATTTTTTTCAAAAATCTTACCGTATATAGAGTATCGATAGCTCGTATGAAAGTACATTAAAAGTTGTCCCTAAAAATGATGAACCGAATTAATATACTTTCAATACCCCAAAATTATAATCCCAGGAAGAAAAACCCCTAAATTAATTGGGGTAAAACAAAAATTTTTTCAAAAATCTTACCGTATATAGAGTATCGATAGCTCGTATGAAAGTACATTAAAAGTTGTCCCTAAAAATGATGAACCGAATTAATATACTTTCAATACCCCAAAATTATAATCCCTGGAAGAAAAACCCCTAAATTAATTGGGGTAAAACAAAATTTTTTTCAAAAATCTTACCGTATATAGAGTATCGATAGCTCGTATGAAAGTACATTAAAAGTTGTCCCTAAAAATGATGAACCGAATTAATATACTTTCAATACCCCAAAATTATAATCCCAGGAAGAAAAACCCCTAAATTAATTGGGGTAAAACAAAAATTTTTTCAAAAATCTTACCGTATATAGAGTATCGATAGCTCGTATGAAAGTACATTAAAAGTTGTCCCTAAAAATGATGAACCGAATTAATATACTTTCAATACCCCAAAATTATAATCCCTGGAAGAAAAACCCCTAAATTAATTGGGGTAAAACAAAATTTTTTTCAAAAATCTTACCGTATATAGAGTATCGATAGCTCGTATGAAAGTACATTAAAAGTTGTCCCTAAAAATGATGAACCGAATTAATATACTTTCAATACCCCAAAATTATAATCCCTGGAAGAAAAACCCCTAAATTAATTGGGGTAAAACAAAATTTTTTTCAAAAATCTTACCGTATATAGAGTATCGATAGCTCGTATGAAAGTACATTAAAAGTTGTCCCTAAAAATGATGAACCGAATTAATATACTTTCAATACCCCAAAATTATAATCCCAGGAAGAAAAACCCCTAAATTAATTGGGGTAAAACAAAAATTTTTTCAAAAATCTTACCGTATATAGAGTATCGATAGCTCGTATGAAAGTACATTAAAAGTTGTCCCTAAAAATGATGAACCGAATTAATATACTTTCAATACCCCAAAATTATAATCCCAGGAAGAAAAACCCCTAAATTAATTGGGGTAAAACAAAAATTTTTTCAAAAATCTTACCGTATATAGAGTATCGATAGCTCGTATGAAAGTACATTAAAAGTTGTCCCTAAAAATGATGAACCGAATTAATATACTTTCAATACCCCAAAATTATAATCCCAGGAAGAAAAACCCCTAAATTAATTGGGGTAAAACAAAAATTTTTTCAAAAATCTTACCGTATATAGAGTATCGATAGCTCGTATGAAAGTACATTAAAAGTTGTCCCTAAAAATGATGAACCGAATTAATATACTTTCAATACCCCAAAATTATAATCCCAGGAAGAAAAACCCCTAAATTAATTGGGGTAAAACAAAAATTTTTTCAAAAATCTTACCGTATATAGAGTATCGATAGCTCGTATGAAAGTACATTAAAAGTTGTCCCTAAAAATGATGAACCGAATTAATATACTTTCAATACCCCAAAATTATAATCCCTGGAAGAAAAACCCCTAAATTAATTGGGGTAAAACAAAATTTTTTTCAAAAATCTTACCGTATATAGAGTATCGATAGCTCGTATGAAAGTACATTAAAAGTTGTCCCTAAAAATGATGAACCGAATTAATATACTTTCAATACCCCAAAATTATAATCCCAGGAAGAAAAACCCCTAAATTAATTGGGGTAAAACAAAAATTTTTTCAAAAATCTTACCGTATATAGAGTATCGATAGCTCGTATGAAAGTACATTAAAAGTTGTCCCTAAAAATGATGAACCGAATTAATATACTTTCAATACCCCAAAATTATAATCCCAGGAAGAAAAACCCCTAAATTAATTGGGGTAAAACAAAAATTTTTTCAAAAATCTTACCGTATATAGAGTATCGATAGCTCGTATGAAAGTACATTAAAAGTTGTCCCTAAAAATGATGAACCGAATTAATATACTTTCAATACCCCAAAATTATAATCCCAGGAAGAAAAACCCCTAAATTAATTGGGGTAAAACAAAAATTTTTTCAAAAATCTTACCGTATATAGAGTATCGATAGCTCGTATGAAAGTACATTAAAAGTTGTCCCTAAAAATGATGAACCGAATTAATATACTTTCAATACCCCAAAATTATAATCCCTGGAAGAAAAACCCCTAAATTAATTGGGGTAAAACAAAATTTTTTTCAAAAATCTTACCGTATATAGAGTATCGATAGCTCGTATGAAAGTACATTAAAAGTTGTCCCTAAAAATGATGAACCGAATTAATATACTTTCAATACCCCAAAATTATAATCCCAGGAAGAAAAACCCCTAAATTAATTGGGGTAAAACAAAAATTTTTTCAAAAATCTTACCGTATATAGAGTATCGATAGCTCGTATGAAAGTACATTAAAAGTTGTCCCTAAAAATGATGAACCGAATTAATATACTTTCAATACCCCAAAATTATAATCCCTGGAAGAAAAACCCCTAAATTAATTGGGGTAAAACAAAATTTTTTTCAAAAATCTTACCGTATATAGAGTATCGATAGCTCGTATGAAAGTACATTAAAAGTTGTCCCTAAAAATGATGAACCGAATTAATATACTTTCAATACCCCAAAATTATAATCCCTGGAAGAAAAACCCCTAAATTAATTGGGGTAAAACAAAATTTTTTTCAAAAATCTTACCGTATATAGAGTATCGATAGCTCGTATGAAAGTACATTAAAAGTTGTCCCTAAAAATGATGAACCGAATTAATATACTTTCAATACCCCAAAATTATAATCCCTGGAAGAAAAACCCCTAAATTAATTGGGGTAAAACAAAATTTTTTTCAAAAATCTTACCGTATATAGAGTATCGATAGCTCGTATGAAAGTACATTAAAAGTTGTCCCTAAAAATGATGAACCGAATTAATATACATTCAATACCCCAAAATTATAATCCCTGGAAGAAAAACCCCTAAATTAATTGGGGTAAAACAAAATTTTTTTCAAAAATCTTACCGTATATAGAGTATCGATAGCTCGTATGAAAGTACATTAAAAGTTGTCCCTAAAAATGATGAACCGAATTAATATACTTTCAATACCCCAAAATTATAATCCCAGGAAGAAAAACCCCTAAATTAATTGGGGTAAAACAAAAATTTTTTCAAAAATCTTAGATAGCTCGTATGAAAGTACATTAAAAGTTGTCCCTAAAAATGATGAACCGAATTAATATACTTTCAATACCCCAAAATTATAATCCCTGGAAGAAAAACCCCTAAATTATTTGGGGTAAAACAAAATTTTTTTCAAAAATCTTACCGTATATAGAGTATCGATAGCTCGTATGAAAGTACATTAAAAGTTGTCCCTAAAAATGATGAACCGAATTAATATACTTTCAATACCCCAAAATTATAATCCCTGAAAGAAAAACCCCTAAATTAATTGGGGTAAAACAAAATTTTTTTCAAAAATCTTACCGTATATAGAGTATCGATAGCTCGTATGAAAGTACATTAAAAGTTGTCCCTAAAAATGATGAACCGAATTAATATACTTTCAATACCCCAAAATTATAATCCCTGGAAGAAAAACCCCTAAATTAATTGGAGTAAAACAAAATTTTTTTCAAAAATCTTACCGTATATAGAGTATCGATAGCTCGTATGAAAGTACATTAAAAGTTGTCCCTAAAAATGATGAACCGAATTAATATACTTTCAATACCCCAAAATTATAATCCCTGGAAGAAAAACCCCTAAATTAATTGGGGTAAAACAAAATTTTTTTCAAAAATCTTACCGTATATAGAGTATCGATAGCTCGTATGAAAGTACATTAAAAGTTGTCCCTAAAAATGATGAACCGAATTAATATACTTTCAATACCCCAAAATTATAATCCCAGGAAGAAAAACCCCTAAATTAATTGGGGTAAAACAAAATTTTTTTCAAAAATCTTACCGTATATAGAGTATCGATAGCTCGTATGAAAGTACATTAAAAGTTGTCCCTAAAAATGATGAACCGAATTAATATACATTCAATACCCCAAAATTATAATCCCTGGAAGAAAAACCCCTAAATTAATTGGGGTAAAACAAAATTTTTTTCAAAAATCTTACCGTATATAGAGTATCGATAGCTCGTATGAAAGTACATTAAAAGTTGTCCCTAAAAATGATGAACCGAATTAATATACTTTCAATACCCCAAAATTATAATCCCAGGAAGAAAAACCCCTAAATTAATTGGGGTAAAACAAAAATTTTTTCAAAAATCTTAGATAGCTCGTATGAAAGTACATTAAAAGTTGTCCCTAAAAATGATGAACCGAATTAATATACTTTCAATACCCCAAAATTATAATCCCTGGAAGAAAAACCCCTAAATTATTTGGGGTAAAACAAAATTTTTTTCAAAAATCTTACCGTATATAGAGTATCGATAGCTCGTATGAAAGTACATTAAAAGTTGTCCCTAAAAATGATGAACCGAATTAATATACTTTCAATACCCCAAAATTATAATCCCTGAAAGAAAAACCCCTAAATTAATTGGGGTAAAACAAAATTTTTTTCAAAAATCTTACCGTATATAGAGTATCGATAGCTCGTATGAAAGTACATTAAAAGTTGTCCCTAAAAATGATGAACCGAATTAATATACTTTCAATACCCCAAAATTATAATCCCTGGAAGAAAAACCCCTAAATTAATTGGAGTAAAACAAAATTTTTTTCAAAAATCTTACCGTATATAGAGTATCGATAGCTCGTATGAAAGTACATTAAAAGTTGTCCCTAAAAATGATGAACCGAATTAATATACTTTCAATACCCCAAAATTATAATCCCTGGAAGAAAAACCCCTAAATTAATTGGGGTAAAACAAAATTTTTTTCAAAAATCTTACCGTATATAGAGTATCGATAGCTCGTATGAAAGTACATTAAAAGTTGTCCCTAAAAATGATGAACCGAATTAATATACTTTCAATACCCCAAAATTATAATCCCAGGAAGAAAAACCCCTAAATTAATTGGGGTAAAACAAAAATTTTTTCAAAAATCTTAGATAGCTCGTATGAAAGTACATTAAAAGTTGTCCCTAAAAATGATGAACCGAATTAATATACTTTCAATACCCCAAAATTATAATCCCTGGAAGAAAAACCCCTAAATTATTTGGGGTAAAACAAAATTTTTTTCAAAAATCTTACCGTATATAGAGTATCGATAGCTCGTATGAAAGTACATTAAAAGTTGTCCCTAAAAATGATGAAACGAATTAATATACTTTCAATACCCCAAAATTATAATCCCTGGAAGAAAAACCCCTAAATTAATTGGGGTAAAACAAAATTTTTTTCAAAAATCTTACCGTATATAGAGTATCGATAGCTCGTATGAAAGTACATTAAAAGTTGTCCCTAAAAATGATGAACCGAATTAATATACTTTCAATACCCCAAAATTATAATCCCAGGAAGAAAAACCCCTAAATTAATTGGGGTAAAACAAAAATTTTTTCAAAAATCTTAGATAGCTCGTATGAAAGTACATTAAAAGTTGTCCCTAAAAATGATGAACCGAATTAATATACTTTCAATACCCCAAAATTATAATCCCTGGAAGAAAAACCCCTAAATTATTTGGGGTAAAACAAAATTTTTTTCAAAAATCTTACCGTATATAGAGTATCGATAGCTCGTATGAAAGTACATTAAAAGTTGTCCCTAAAAATGATGAACCGAATTAATATACTTTCAATACCCCAAAATTATAATCCCTGAAAGAAAAACCCCTAAATTAATTGGGGTAAAACAAAATTTTTTTCAAAAATCTTACCGTATATAGAGTATCGATAGCTCGTATGAAAGTACATTAAAAGTTGTCCCTAAAAATGATGAACCGAATTAATATACTTTCAATACCCCAAAATTATAATCCCTGGAAGAAAAACCCCTAAATTAATTGGAGTAAAACAAAATTTTTTTCAAAAATCTTACCGTATATAGAGTATCGATAGCTCGTATGAAAGTACATTAAAAGTTGTCCCTAAAAATGATGAACCAAATTAATATACTTTCAATACCCCAAAATTATAATCCCTGGAAGAAAAACCCCTAAATTAATTGGAGTAAAACAAAATTTTTTTCAAAAATCTTACCGTATATAGAGTATCGATAGCTCGTATGAAAGTACATTAAAAGTTGTCCCTAAAAATGATGAAACGAATTAATATACTTTCAATACCCCAAAATTATAATCCCTGGAAGAAAAACCCCTAAATTAATTGGAGTAAAACAAAATTTTTTTCAAAAATCTTACCGTATATAGAGTATCGATAGCTCATATGAAAGTACATTAAAAGTTGTCCCTAAAAATGATGAAACGAATTAATATACTTTCAATACCCCAAAATTATAATCCCTGGAAGAAAAACCCCTAAATTAATTGGAGTAAAACAAAATTTTTTTCAAAAATCTTACCGTATATAGAGTATCGATAGCTCGTATGAAAGTACATTAAAAGCTGTCCCTAAAAATGATGAAACGAATTAATATACTTTCAATACCCCATAATTATAATCCCTGGAAGAAAAACCCCTAAATTAATTGGAGTAAAACAAAATTTTTTTCAAAAATCTTACCGTATATAGAGTATCGATAGCTCATATGAAAGTACATTAAAAGTTGTCCCTAAAAATGATAAAACGAATTAATATACTTTCAATACCTCAAAATTATAATTACTGGAAGAAAAACCCCTAAATTAATTGGAGTAAAACAAAATTTTTTTCAAAAATCTTACCGTATATAGAGTATCGATAGCTCGTATGAAAGTACATTAAAAGTTGTCCCTAAAAATGATGAACCGAATTAATATACTTTCAATACCCCAAAATTATAATCCCTGGAAGAAAAACCCCTAAATTAATTGGAGTAAAACAAAATTTTTTTCAAAAATCTTACCGTATATAGAGTATCGATAGCTCGTATGAAAGTACATTAAAAGCTGTCCCTAAAAATGATGAAACGAATTAATATACTTTCAATACCCCAAAATTATAATCCCTGGAAGAAAAACCCCTAAATTAATTTGAGTAAAACAAAATTTTTTTCAAAAATCTTACCGTATATAGAGTATCGATAGCTCATATGAAAGTACATTAAAAGTTGTCCCTAAAAATGATGAAACGAATTAATATACTTTCAATACCCCAAAATTATAATCCCTGGAAGAAAAACCCCTAAATTAATTGGAGTAAAACAAAATTTTTTTCAAAAATCTTACCGTATATAGAGTATCGATAGCTCGTATGAAAGTACATTAAAAGTTGTCCCTAAAAATGATGAACCGAATTAATATACTTTCAATACCCCAAAATTATAATCCCTGGAAGAAAAACCCCTAAATTAATTGGAGTAAAACAAAATTTTTTTCAAAAATCTTACCGTATATAGAGTATCGATAGCTCGTATGAAAGTACATTAAAAGTTGTCCCTAAAAATGATGAACCGAATTAATATACTTTCAATACCCCAAAATTATAATCCCAGGAAGAAAAACCCCTAAATTAATTGGGGTAAAACAAAAATTTTTTCAAAAATCTTACCGTATATAGAGTATCGATAGCTCGTATGAAAGTACATTAAAAGTTGTCCCTAAAAATGATGAACCGAATTAATATACTTTCAATACCCCAAAATTATAATCCCTGGAAGAAAAACCCCTAAATTAATTGGAGTAAAACAAAATTTTTTTCAAAAATCTTACCGTATATAGAGTATCGATAGCTCATATGAAAGTACATTAAAAGTTGTCCCTAAAAATGATGAAACGAATTAATATACTTTCAATACCCCAAAATTATAATCCCTGGAAGAAAAACCCCTAAATTAATTGGAGTAAAACAAAATTTTTTTCAAAAATCTTACCGTATATAGAGTATCGATAGCTCATATGAAAGTACATTAAAAGTTGTCCCTAAAAATGATGAAACGAATTAATATACTTTCAATACCCCAAAATTATAATCCCTGGAAGAAAAACCCCTAAATTAATTGGAGTAAAACAAAATTTTTTTCAAAAATCTTACCGTATATAGAGTATCGATAGCTCGTATGAAAGTACATTAAAAGTTGTCCCTAAAAATGATGAACCGAATTAATATACTTTCAATACCCCAAAATTATAATCCCTGGAAGAAAAACCCCTAAATTAATTGGAGTAAAACAAAATTTTTTTCAAAAATCTTACCGTATATAGAGTATCGATAGCTCGTATGAAAGTACATTAAAAGTTGTCCCTAAAAATGATGAACCAAATTAATATACTTTCAATACCCCAAAATTATAATCCCTGGAAGAAAAACCCCTAAATTAAATGGAGTAAAACAAAATTTTTTTCAAAAATCTTACCGTATATAGAGTATCGATAGCTCATATGAAAGTACATTAAAAGTTGTCCCTAAAAATGATGAAACGAATTAATATACTTTCAATACCCCAAAATTATAATCCCTGGAAGAAAAACCCCTAAATTAATTGGAGTAAAACAAAATTTTTTTCAAAAATCTTACCGTATATAGAGTATCGATAGCTCATATGAAAGTACATTAAAAGTTGTCCCTAAAAATGATGAAACGAATTAATATACTTTCAATACCCCAAAATTATAATCCCTGGAAGAAAAACCCCTAAATTAATTGGAGTAAAACAAAATTTTTTTCAAAAATCTTACCGTATATAGAGTATCGATAGCTCGTATGAAAGTACATTAAAAGTTGTCCCTAAAAATGATGAACCGAATTAATATACTTTCAATACCCCAAAATTATAATCCCTGGAAGAAAAACCCCTAAATTAATTGGAGTAAAACAAAATTTTTTTCAAAAATCTTACCGTATATAGAGTATCGATAGCTCGTATGAAAGTACATTAAAAGTTGTCCCTAAAAATGATGAACCGAATTAATATACTTTCAATACCCCAAAATTATAATCCCTGGAAGAAAAACCCCTAAATTAATTGGAGTAAAACAAAATTTTTTTCAAAAATCTTACCGTATATAGAGTATCGATAGCTCGTATGAAAGTACATTAAAAGTTGTCCCTAAAAATGATGAACCAAATTAATATACTTTCAATACCCCAAAATTATAATCCCTGGAAGAAAAACCCCTAAATTAAATGGAGTAAAACAAAATTTTTTTCAAAAATCTTACCGTATATAGAGTATCGATAGCTCGTATGAAAGTACATTAAAAGTTGTTCCTAAAAATGATGAACCAAATTAATATACTTTCAATACCCCAAAATTATAATCCCTGGAAGAAAAACCCCTAAATTAATTGGAGTAAAACAAAATTTTTTTCAAAAATCTTATCGTATATAGAGTATCGATAGCTCGTATGAAAGTACATTAAAAGCTGTCCCTAAAAATGATGAACCGAATTAATATACTTTCAATACCCCAAAATTATAATCCCTGGAAGAAAAACCCCTAAATTAATTGGAGTAAAACAAAATTTTTTTCAAAAATCTTACCGTATATAGAGTATCGATAGCTCATATGAAAGTACATTAAAAGTTGTCCCTAAAAATGATGAACCGAATTAATATACTTTCAATACACCAAAATTATAATCCCTGGAAGAAAAACCCCTAAATTAATTGGAGTAAAACAAAATTTTTTTCAAAAATCTTACCGTATATAGAGTATCGATAGCTCGTATGAAAGTACATTAAAAGCTGTCCCTAAAAATGATGAACCGAATTAATATACTTTCAATACCCCAAAATTATAATCCCTGGAAGAAAAACCCCTAAATTAATTGGAGTAAAACAAAATTTTTTTCAAAAATCTTATCGTATATAGAGTATCGATAGCTCGTATGAAAGTACATTAAAAGCTGTCCCTAAAAATGATGAACCGAATTAATATACTTTCAATACCCCAAAATTATAATCCCTGGAAGAAAAACCCCTAAATTAATTGGAGTAAAACAAAAATTTTTTCAAAAATCTTACCGTATATAGAGTATCGATAGCTCATATGAAAGTACATTAAAAGTTGTCCCTAAAAATGATGAACCGAATTAATATACTTTCAATACCCCAAAATTATAATCCCTGGAAGAAAAACCCCTAAATTAATTGGAGTAAAACAAAATTTTTTTATCAAATCTTACCGTATATAGAGTATCGATAGCTCGTATGAAAGTACATTAAAAGTTGTCCCTAAAAATGATGAACCGAATTAATATACTTTCAATACCCCAAAATTATAATCCCAGGAAGAAAAACCCCTAAATTAATTGGGGTAAAACAAAAATTTTTTCAAAAATCTTACCGTATATAGAGTATCGATAGCTCGTATGAAAGTACATTAAAAGTTGTCCCTAAAAATGATGAACCGAATTAATATACTTTCAATACCCCAAAATTATAATCCCTGGAAGAAAAACCCCTAAATTAATTGGGGTAAAACAAAATTTTTTTCAAAAATCTTACCGTATATAGAGTATCGATAGCTCGTATGAAAGTACATTAAAAGTTGTCCCTAAAAATGATGAACCGAATTAATATACTTTCAATACCCCAAAATTATAATCCCTGGAAGAAAAACCCCTAAATTAATTGGAGTAAAACAAAATTTTTTTCAAAAATCTTACCGTATATAGAGTATCGATAGCTCGTATGAAAGTACATTAAAAGTTGTCCCTAAAAATGATGAACCGAATTAATATACTTTCAATACCCCAAAATTATAATCCCTGGAAGAAAAACCCCTAAATTAATTGGAGTAAAACAAAAATTTTTTCAAAAATCTTACCGTATATAGAGTATCGATAGCTCGTATGAAAGTACATTAAAAGTTGTCCCTAAAAATGATGAACCGAATTAATATACTTTCAATACCCCAAAATTATAATCCCTGGAAGAAAAACCCCTAAATTAATTGGGGTAAAACAAAATTTTTTTCAAAAATCTTACCGTATATAGAGTATCGATAGCTCGTATGAAAGTACATTAAAAGTTGTCCCTAAAAATGATGAACCGAATTAATATACTTTCAATACCCCAAAATTATAATCCCTGGAAGAAAAACCCCTAAATTAATTGGAGTAAAACAAAAATTTTTTCAAAAATCTTACCGTATATAGAGTATCGATAGCTCGTATGAAAGTACATTAAAAGTTGTCCCTAAAAATGATGAACCGAATTAATATACTTTCAATACCCCAAAATTATAATCCCTGGAAGAAAAACCCCTAAATTATTTGGAGTAAAACAAAATTTTTTTCAAAAATCTTACCGTATATAGAGTATCGATAGCTCGTATGAAAGTACATTAAAAGTTGTCCCTAAAAATGATGAACCGAATTAATATACTTTCAATACCCCAAAATTATAATCCCTGGAAGAAAAACCCCTAAATTAATTGGGGTAAAACAAAATTTTTTTCAAAAATCTTACCGTATATAGAGTATCGATAGCTCGTATGAAAGTACATTAAAAGTTGTCCCTAAAAATGATGAACCGAATTAATATACTTTCAATACCCCAAAATTATAATCCCTGGAAGAAAAACCCCTAAATTAATTGGAGTAAAACAAAATTTTTTTCAAAAATCTTACCGTATATAGAGTATCGATAGCTCGTATGAAAGTACATTAAAAGTTGTCCCTAAAAATGATGAACCGAATTAATATACTTTCAATACCCCAAAATTATAATCCCTGGAAGAAAAACCCCTAAATTAATTGGAGTAAAACAAAATTTTTTTCAAAAATCTTACCGTATATAGAGTATCGATAGCTCGTATGAAAGTACATTAAAAGTTGTCCCTAAAAATGATGAACCGAATTAATATACTTTCAATACCCCAAAATTATAATCCCTGGAAGAAAAACCCCTAAATTAATTGGGGTAAAACAAAATTTTTTTCAAAAATCTTACCGTATATAGAGTATCGATAGCTCGTATGAAAGTACATTAAAAGTTGTCCCTAAAAATGATGAACCGAATTAATATACTTTCAATACCCCAAAATTATAATCCCTGGAAGAAAAACCCCTAAATTAATTGGAGTAAAACAAAATTTTTTTCAAAAATCTTACCGTATATAGAGTATCGATAGCTCGTATGAAAGTACATTAAAAGTTGTCCCTAAAAATGATGAACCGAATTAATATACTTTCAATACCCCAAAATTATAATCCCTGGAAGAAAAACCCCTAAATTAATTGGGGTAAAACAAAATTTTTTTCAAAAATCTTACCGTATATAGAGTATCGATAGCTCGTATGAAAGTACATTAAAAGTTGTCCCTAAAAATGATGAACCGAATTAATATACTTTCAATACCCCAAAATTATAATCCCTGGAAGAAAAACCCCTAAATTAATTGGAGTAAAACAAAATTTTTTTCAAAAATCTTACCGTATATAGAGTATCGATAGCTCGTATGAAAGTACATTAAAAGTTGTCCCTAAAAATGATGAACCGAATTAATATACTTTCAATACCCCAAAATTATAATCCCAGGAAGAAAAACCCCTAAATTAATTGGGGTAAAACAAAAATTTTTTCAAAAATCTTACCGTATATAGAGTATCGATAGCTCGTATGAAAGTACATTAAAAGTTGTCCCTAAAAATGATGAACCGAATTAATATACTTTCAATACCCCAAAATTATAATCCCTGGAAGAAAAACCCCTAAATTAATTGGGGTAAAACAAAATTTTTTTCAAAAATCTTACCGTATATAGAGTATCGATAGCTCGTATGAAAGTACATTAAAAGTTGTCCCTAAAAATGATGAACCGAATTAATATACTTTCAATACCCCAAAATTATAATCCCTGGAAGAAAAACCCCTAAATTAATTGGGGTAAAACAAAATTTTTTTCAAAAATCTTACCGTATATAGAGTATCGATAGCTCGTATGAAAGTACATTAAAAGTTGTCCCTAAAAATGATGAACCGAATTAATATACTTTCAATACCCCAAAATTATAATCCCTGGAAGAAAAACCCCTAAATAAATGGGGTAAAACAAAATTTTTTTCAAAAATCTTACCGTATATAGAGTATCGATAGCTCGTATGAAAGTACATTAAAAGTTGTCCCTAAAAATGATGAACCGAATTAATATACATTCAATACCCCAAAATTATAATCCCTGGAAGAAAAACCCCTAAATTAATTGGGGTAAAACAAAATTTTTTTCAAAAATCTTACCGTATATAGAGTATCGATAGCTCGTATGAAAGTACATTAAAAGTTGTCCCTAAAAATGATGAACCGAATTAATATACTTTCAATACCCCAAAATTATAATCCCAGGAAGAAAAACCCCTAAATTAATTGGGGTAAAACAAAAATTTTTTCAAAAATCTTACCGTATATAGAGTATCGATAGCTCGTATGAAAGTACATTAAAAGTTGTCCCTAAAAATGATGAACCGAATTAATATACTTTCAATACCCCAAAATTATAATCCCTGGAAGAAAAACCCCTAAATTATTTGGGGTAAAACAAAATTTTTTTCAAAAATCTTACCGTATATAGAGTATCGATAGCTCGTATGAAAGTACATTAAAAGTTGTCCCTAAAAATGATGAACCGAATTAATATACTTTCAATACCCCAAAATTATAATCCCTGGAAGAAAAACCCCTAAATTAATTGGAGTAAAACAAAAATTTTTTCAAAAATCTTACCGTATATAGAGTATCGATAGCTCATATGAAAGTACATTAAAAGTTGTCCCTAAAAATGATGAACCGAATTAATATACTTTCAATACCCCAAAATTATAATCCCTGGAAGAAAAACCCCTAAATTAATTGGAGTAAAACAAAATTTTTTTCAAAAATCTTACCGTATATAGAGTATCGATAGCTCGTATGAAAGTACATTAAAAGTTGTCCCTAAAAATGATGAACCGAATTAATATACTTTCAATACCCCAAAATTATAATCCCAGGAAGAAAAACCCCTAAATTAATTGGGGTAAAACAAAAATTTTTTCAAAAATCTTACCGTATATAGAGTATCGATAGCTCGTATGAAAGTACATTAAAAGTTGTCCCTAAAAATGATGAACCGAATTAATATACTTTCAATACCCCAAAATTATAATCCCTGGAAGAAAAACCCCTAAATTAATTGGGGTAAAACAAAATTTTTTTCAAAAATCTTACCGTATATAGAGTATCGATAGCTCGTATGAAAGTACATTAAAAGTTGTCCCTAAAAATGATGAACCGAATTAATATACTTTCAATACCCCAAAATTATAATCCCTGGAAGAAAAACCCCTAAATTAATTGGAGTAAAACAAAATTTTTTTCAAAAATCTTACCGTATATAGAGTATCGATAGCTCGTATGAAAGTACATTAAAAGTTGTCCCTAAAAATGATGAACCGAATTAATATACTTTCAATACCCCAAAATTATAATCCCTGGAAGAAAAACCCCTAAATTAATTGGAGTAAAACAAAAATTTTTTCAAAAATCTTACCGTATATAGAGTATCGATAGCTCGTATGAAAGTACATTAAAAGTTGTCCCTAAAAATGATGAACCGAATTAATATACTTTCAATACCCCAAAATTATAATCCCTGGAAGAAAAACCCCTAAATTAATTGGGGTAAAACAAAATTTTTTTCAAAAATCTTACCGTATATAGAGTATCGATAGCTCGTATGAAAGTACATTAAAAGTTGTCCCTAAAAATGATGAACCGAATTAATATACTTTCAATACCCCAAAATTATAATCCCTGGAAGAAAAACCCCTAAATTAATTGGAGTAAAACAAAAATTTTTTCAAAAATCTTACCGTATATAGAGTATCGATAGCTCGTATGAAAGTACATTAAAAGTTGTCCCTAAAAATGATGAACCGAATTAATATACTTTCAATACCCCAAAATTATAATCCCTGGAAGAAAAACCCCTAAATTAATTGGAGTAAAACAAAATTTTTTTCAAAAATCTTACCGTATATAGAGTATCGATAGCTCGTATGAAAGTACATTAAAAGTTGTCCCTAAAAATGATGAACCGAATTAATATACTTTCAATACCCCAAAATTATAATCCCTGGAAGAAAAACCCCTAAATTAATTGGGGTAAAACAAAATTTTTTTCAAAAATCTTACCGTATATAGAGTATCGATAGCTCGTATGAAAGTACATTAAAAGTTGTCCCTAAAAATGATGAACCGAATTAATATACTTTCAATACCCCAAAATTATAATCCCTGGAAGAAAAACCCCTAAATTAATTGGAGTAAAACAAAATTTTTTTCAAAAATCTTACCGTATATAGAGTATCGATAGCTCGTATGAAAGTACATTAAAAGTTGTCCCTAAAAATGATGAACCGAATTAATATACTTTCAATACCCCAAAATTATAATCCCTGGAAGAAAAACCCCTAAATTAATTGGAGTAAAACAAAATTTTTTTCAAAAATCTTACCGTATATAGAGTATCGATAGCTCGTATGAAAGTACATTAAAAGTTGTCCCTAAAAATGATGAACCGAATTAATATACTTTCAATACCCCAAAATTATAATCCCTGGAAGAAAAACCCCTAAATTAATTGGGGTAAAACAAAATTTTTTTCAAAAATCTTACCGTATATAGAGTATCGATAGCTCGTATGAAAGTACATTAAAAGTTGTCCCTAAAAATGATGAACCGAATTAATATACTTTCAATACCCCAAAATTATAATCCCTGGAAGAAAAACCCCTAAATTAATTGGAGTAAAACAAAATTTTTTTCAAAAATCTTACCGTATATAGAGTATCGATAGCTCGTATGAAAGTACATTAAAAGTTGTCCCTAAAAATGATGAACCGAATTAATATACTTTCAATACCCCAAAATTATAATCCCTGGAAGAAAAACCCCTAAATTAATTGGGGTAAAACAAAATTTTTTTCAAAAATCTTACCGTATATAGAGTATCGATAGCTCGTATGAAAGTACATTAAAAGTTGTCCCTAAAAATGATGAACCGAATTAATATACTTTCAATACCCCAAAATTATAATCCCTGGAAGAAAAACCCCTAAATTAATTGGAGTAAAACAAAATTTTTTTCAAAAATCTTACCGTATATAGAGTATCGATAGCTCGTATGAAAGTACATTAAAAGTTGTCCCTAAAAATGATGAACCGAATTAATATACTTTCAATACCCCAAAATTATAATCCCAGGAAGAAAAACCCCTAAATTAATTGGGGTAAAACAAAAATTTTTTCAAAAATCTTACCGTATATAGAGTATCGATAGCTCGTATGAAAGTACATTAAAAGTTGTCCCTAAAAATGATGAACCGAATTAATATACTTTCAATACCCCAAAATTATAATCCCTGGAAGAAAAACCCCTAAATTAATTGGGGTAAAACAAAATTTTTTTCAAAAATCTTACCGTATATAGAGTATCGATAGCTCGTATGAAAGTACATTAAAAGTTGTCCCTAAAAATGATGAACCGAATTAATATACTTTCAATACCCCAAAATTATAATCCCTGGAAGAAAAACCCCTAAATTAATTGGGGTAAAACAAAATTTTTTTCAAAAATCTTACCGTATATAGAGTATCGATAGCTCGTATGAAAGTACATTAAAAGTTGTCCCTAAAAATGATGAACCGAATTAATATACTTTCAATACCCCAAAATTATAATCCCTGGAAGAAAAACCCCTAAATAAATGGGGTAAAACAAAATTTTTTTCAAAAATCTTACCGTATATAGAGTATCGATAGCTCGTATGAAAGTACATTAAAAGTTGTCCCTAAAAATGATGAACCGAATTAATATACATTCAATACCCCAAAATTATAATCCCTGGAAGAAAAACCCCTAAATTAATTGGGGTAAAACAAAATTTTTTTCAAAAATCTTACCGTATATAGAGTATCGATAGCTCGTATGAAAGTACATTAAAAGTTGTCCCTAAAAATGATGAACCGAATTAATATACTTTCAATACCCCAAAATTATAATCCCAGGAAGAAAAACCCCTAAATTAATTGGGGTAAAACAAAAATTTTTTCAAAAATCTTACCGTATATAGAGTATCGATAGCTCGTATGAAAGTACATTAAAAGTTGTCCCTAAAAATGATGAACCGAATTAATATACTTTCAATACCCCAAAATTATAATCCCTGGAAGAAAAACCCCTAAATTATTTGGGGTAAAACAAAATTTTTTTCAAAAATCTTACCGTATATAGAGTATCGATAGCTCGTATGAAAGTACATTAAAAGTTGTCCCTAAAAATGATGAACCGAATTAATATACTTTCAATACCCCAAAATTATAATCCCTGGAAGTAAAACCCCTAAATTAATTGGGGTAAAACAAGATTTTTTTCAAAAATCTTACCGTATATAGAGTATCGATAGCTCGTATGAAAGTACATTAAAAGTTGTCCCTAAAAATGATGAACCGAATTAATATACTTTCAATACCCCAAAATTATAATCCCTGGAAGAAAAACCCCTAAATTAATTGGAGTAAAACAAAATTTTTTTCAAAAATCTTACCGTATATAGAGTATCGATAGCTCGTATGAAAGTACATTAAAAGTTGTCCCTAAAAATGATGAACCAAATTAATATACTTTCAATACCCCAAAATTATAATCCCTGGAAGAAAAACCCCTAAATTAATTGGAGTAAAACAAAATTTTTTTCAAAAATCTTACCGTATATAGAGTATCGATAGCTCGTATGAAAGTACATTAAAAGTTGTCCCTAAAAATGATGAAACGAATTAATATACTTTCAATACCCCAAAATTATAATCCCTGGAAGAAAAACCCCTAAATTAATTGGAGTAAAACAAAATTTTTTTCAAAAATCTTACCGTATATAGAGTATCGATAGCTCATATGAAAGTACATTAAAAGTTGTCCCTAAAAATGATGAAACGAATTAATATACTTTCAATACCCCAAAATTATAATCCCTGGAAGAAAAACCCCTAAATTAATTGGGGTAAAACAAAATTTTTTTCAAAAATCTTACCGTATATAGAGTATCGATAGCTCGTATGAAAGTACATTAAAAGTTGTCCCTAAAAATGATGAACCGAATTAATATACATTCAATACCCCAAAATTATAATCCCTGGAAGAAAAACCCCTAAATTAATTGGGGTAAAACAAAATTTTTTTCAAAAATCTTACCGTATATAGAGTATCGATAGCTCGTATGAAAGTACATTAAAAGTTGTCCCTAAAAATGATGAACCGAATTAATATACATTCAATACCCCAAAATTATAATCCCTGGAAGAAAAACCCCTAAATTAATTGGGGTAAAACAAAATTTTTTTCAAAAATCTTACCGTATATAGAGTATCGATAGCTCGTATGAAAGTACATTAAAAGTTGTCCCTAAAAATGATGAACCGAATTAATATACATTCAATACCCCAAAATTATAATCCCTGGAAGAAAAACCCCTAAATTAATTGGGGTAAAACAAAATTTTTTTCAAAAATCTTACCGTATATAGAGTATCGATAGCTCGTATGAAAGTACATTAAAAGTTGTCCCTAAAAATGATGAACCGAATTAATATACATTCAATACCCCAAAATTATAATCCCTGGAAGAAAAACCCCTAAATTAATTGGGGTAAAACAAAATTTTTTTCAAAAATCTTACCGTATATAGAGTATCGATAGCTCGTATGAAAGTACATTAAAAGTTGTCCCTAAAAATGATGAACCGAATTAATATACATTCAATACCCCAAAATTATAATCCCTGGAAGAAAAACCCCTAAATTAATTGGGGTAAAACAAAATTTTTTTCAAAAATCTTACCGTATATAGAGTATCGATAGCTCGTATGAAAGTACATTAAAAGTTGTCCCTAAAAATGATGAACCGAATTAATATACATTCAATACCCCAAAATTATAATCCCTGGAAGAAAAACCCCTAAATTAATTGGGGTAAAACAAAATTTTTTTCAAAAATCTTACCGTATATAGAGTATCGATAGCTCGTATGAAAGTACATTAAAAGTTGTCCCTAAAAATGATGAACCGAATTAATATACTTTCAATACCCCAAAATTATAATCCCAAGAAGAAAAACCCCTAAATTAATTGGGGTAAAACAAAAATTTTTTCAAAAATCTTACCGTATATAGAGTATCGATAGCTCGTATGAAAGTACATTAAAAGTTGTCCCTAAAAATGATGAACCGAATTAATATACTTTCAATACCCCAAAATTATAATCCCTGGAAGAAAAACCCCTAAATTATTTGGGGTAAAACAAAATTTTTTTCAAAAATCTTACCGTATATAGAGTATCGATAGCTCGTATGAAAGTACATTAAAAGTTGTCCCTAAAAATGATGAACCGAATTAATATACTTTCACTACCCCAAAATTATAATCCCTGGAAGAAAAACCCCTAAATTAATTGGGGTAAAACAAAATTTTTTTCAAAAATCTTACCGTATATAGAGTATCGATAGCTCGTATGAAAGTACATTAAAAGTTGTCCCTAAAAATGATGAACCGAATTAATATACTTTCAATACCCCAAAATTATAATCCCTGGAAGAAAAACCCCTAAATTAATTGGAGTAAAACAAAATTTTTTTCAAAAATCTTACCGTATATAGAGTATCGATAGCTCGTATGAAAGTACATTAAAAGTTGTCCCTAAAAATGATGAACCAAATTAATATACTTTCAATACCCCAAAATTATAATCCCTGGAAGAAAAACCCCTAAATTAATTGGAGTAAAACAAAATTTTTTTCAAA
The DNA here is from genome assembly GCA_963681835.1 of Meloidogyne enterolobii. Lineage (NCBI taxonomy): Eukaryota > Metazoa > Nematoda > Chromadorea > Rhabditida > Meloidogynidae > Meloidogyne > Meloidogyne enterolobii. The sequence continues at coordinate 489,528 of CAVMJV010000124.1, forward strand.
AATCTTACCGTATATAGAGTATCGATAGCTCGTATGAAAGTACATTAAAAGTTGTCCCTAAAAATGATGAACCAAATTAATATACTTTCAATACCCCAAAATTATAATCCCTGGAAGAAAAACCCCTAAATTAATTGGAGTAAAACAAAATTTTTTTCAAAAATCTTACCGTATATAGAGTATCGATAGCTCATATGAAAGTACATTAAAAGTTGTCCCTAAAAATGATGAAACGAATTAATATACTTTCAATACCCCAAAATTATAATCCCTGGAAGAAAAACCCCTAAATTAATTGGAGTAAAACAAAATTTTTTTCAAAAATCTTACCGTATATAGAGTATCGATAGCTCGTATGAAAGTACATTAAAAGTTGTCCCTAAAAATGATGAACCGAATTAATATACTTTCAAATCCCCAAAATTATAATCCCTGGAAGAAAAACCCCTAAATTAATTGGAGTAAAACAAAATTTTTTAAAAATCTTACCGTATATAGAGTATCGATAGCTCGTATGAAAGTACATTAAAAGTTGTCCCTAAAAATGATGAACCGAATTAATATAGTACTTTCAATACCCCAAAATTATAATCCCTGGAAGAAAAACCCCTAAATTAATTGGAGTAAAACAAAATTTTTTTCAAAAATCTTACCGTATATAGAGTATCGATAGCTCGTATGAAAGTACATTAAAAGTTGTCCCTAAAAATGATGAACCAAATTAATATACTTTCAATACCCCAAAATTATAATCCCTGGAAGAAAAACCCCTAAATTAAATGGAGTAAAACAAAATTTTTTTCAAAAATCTTACCGTATATAGAGTATCGATAGCTCATATGAAAGTACATTAAAAGTTGTCCCTAAAAATGATGAAACGAATTAATATACTTTCAATACCCCAAAATTATAATCCCTGGAAGAAAAACCCCTAAATTAATTGGAGTAAAACAAAATTTTTTTCAAAAATCTTACCGTATATAGAGTATCGATAGCTCATATGAAAGTACATTAAAAGTTGTCCCTAAAAATGATGAAACGAATTAATATACTTTCAATACCCCAAAATTATAATCCCTGGAAGAAAAACCCCTAAATTAATTGGAGTAAAACAAAATTTTTTTCAAAAATCTTACCGTATATAGAGTATCGATAGCTCGTATGAAAGTACATTAAAAGTTGTCCCTAAAAATGATGAACCGAATTAATATACTTTCAATACCCCAAAATTATAATCCCTGGAAGAAAAACCCCTAAATTAATTGGAGTAAAACAAAATTTTTTTCAAAAATCTTACCGTATATAGAGTATCGATAGCTCGTATGAAAGTACATTAAAAGTTGTCCCTAAAAATGATGAACCAAATTAATATACTTTCAATACCCCAAAATTATAATCCCTGGAAGAAAAACCCCTAAATTAATTGGAGTAAAACAAAATTTTTTTCAAAAATCTTACCGTATATAGAGTATCGATAGCTCGTATGAAAGTACATTAAAAGTTGTCCCTAAAAATGATGAAACGAATTAATATACTTTCAATACCCCAAAATTATAATCCCTGGAAGAAAAACCCCTAAATTAATTGGAGTAAAACAAAATTTTTTTCAAAAATCTTACCGTATATAGAGTATCGATAGCTCATATGAAAGTACATTAAAAGTTGTCCCTAAAAATGATGAAACGAATTAATATACTTTCAATACCCCAAAATTATAATCCCTGGAAGAAAAACCCCTAAATTAATTGGGGTAAAACAAAATTTTTTTCAAAAATCTTACCGTATATAGAGTATCGATAGCTCGTATGAAAGTACATTAAAAGTTGTCCCTAAAAATGATGAACCGAATTAATATACATTCAATACCCCAAAATTATAATCCCTGGAAGAAAAACCCCTAAATTAATTGGGGTAAAACAAAATTTTTTTCAAAAATCTTACCGTATATAGAGTATCGATAGCTCGTATGAAAGTACATTAAAAGTTGTCCCTAAAAATGATGAACCGAATTAATATACATTCAATACCCCAAAATTATAATCCCTGGAAGAAAAACCCCTAAATTAATTGGGGTAAAACAAAATTTTTTTCAAAAATCTTACCGTATATAGAGTATCGATAGCTCGTATGAAAGTACATTAAAAGTTGTCCCTAAAAATGATGAACCGAATTAATATACATTCAATACCCCAAAATTATAATCCCTGGAAGAAAAACCCCTAAATTAATTGGGGTAAAACAAAATTTTTTTCAAAAATCTTACCGTATATAGAGTATCGATAGCTCGTATGAAAGTACATTAAAAGTTGTCCCTAAAAATGATGAACCGAATTAATATACATTCAATACCCCAAAATTATAATCCCTGGAAGAAAAACCCCTAAATTAATTGGGGTAAAACAAAATTTTTTTCAAAAATCTTACCGTATATAGAGTATCGATAGCTCGTATGAAAGTACATTAAAAGTTGTCCCTAAAAATGATGAACCGAATTAATATACATTCAATACCCCAAAATTATAATCCCTGGAAGAAAAACCCCTAAATTAATTGGGGTAAAACAAAATTTTTTTCAAAAATCTTACCGTATATAGAGTATCGATAGCTCGTATGAAAGTACATTAAAAGTTGTCCCTAAAAATGATGAACCGAATTAATATACATTCAATACCCCAAAATTATAATCCCTGGAAGAAAAACCCCTAAATTAATTGGGGTAAAACAAAATTTTTTTCAAAAATCTTACCGTATATAGAGTATCGATAGCTCGTATGAAAGTACATTAAAAGTTGTCCCTAAAAATGATGAACCGAATTAATATACTTTCAATACCCCAAAATTATAATCCCAAGAAGAAAAACCCCTAAATTAATTGGGGTAAAACAAAAATTTTTTCAAAAATCTTACCGTATATAGAGTATCGATAGCTCGTATGAAAGTACATTAAAAGTTGTCCCTAAAAATGATGAACCGAATTAATATACTTTCAATACCCCAAAATTATAATCCCTGGAAGAAAAACCCCTAAATTATTTGGGGTAAAACAAAATTTTTTTCAAAAATCTTACCGTATATAGAGTATCGATAGCTCGTATGAAAGTACATTAAAAGTTGTCCCTAAAAATGATGAACCGAATTAATATACTTTCACTACCCCAAAATTATAATCCCTGGAAGAAAAACCCCTAAATTAATTGGGGTAAAACAAAATTTTTTTCAAAAATCTTACCGTATATAGAGTATCGATAGCTCGTATGAAAGTACATTAAAAGTTGTCCCTAAAAATGATGAACCGAATTAATATACTTTCAATACCCCAAAATTATAATCCCTGGAAGAAAAACCCCTAAATTAATTGGAGTAAAACAAAATTTTTTTCAAAAATCTTACCGTATATAGAGTATCGATAGCTCGTATGAAAGTACATTAAAAGTTGTCCCTAAAAATGATGAACCAAATTAATATACTTTCAATACCCCAAAATTATAATCCCTGGAAGAAAAACCCCTAAATTAATTGGAGTAAAACAAAATTTTTTTCAAAAATCTTACCGTATATAGAGTATCGATAGCTCGTATGAAAGTACATTAAAAGTTGTCCCTAAAAATGATGAACCAAATTAATATACTTTCAATACCCCAAAATTATAATCCCTGGAAGAAAAACCCCTAAATTAATTGGAGTAAAACAAAATTTTTTTCAAAAATCTTACCGTATATAGAGTATCGATAGCTCATATGAAAGTACATTAAAAGTTGTCCCTAAAAATGATGAAACGAATTAATATACTTTCAATACCCCAAAATTATAATCCCTGGAAGAAAAACCCCTAAATTAATTGGAGTAAAACAAAATTTTTTTCAAAAATCTTACCGTATATAGAGTATCGATAGCTCGTATGAAAGTACATTAAAAGTTGTCCCTAAAAATGATGAACCGAATTAATATACTTTCAAATCCCCAAAATTATAATCCCTGGAAGAAAAACCCCTAAATTAATTGGAGTAAAACAAAATTTTTTAAAAATCTTACCGTATATAGAGTATCGATAGCTCGTATGAAAGTACATTAAAAGTTGTCCCTAAAAATGATGAACCGAATTAATATAGTACTTTCAATACCCCAAAATTATAATCCCTGGAAGAAAAACCCCTAAATTAATTGGAGTAAAACAAAATTTTTTTCAAAAATCTTACCGTATATAGAGTATCGATAGCTCGTATGAAAGTACATTAAAAGTTGTCCCTAAAAATGATGAACCAAATTAATATACTTTCAATACCCCAAAATTATAATCCCTGGAAGAAAAACCCCTAAATTAAATGGAGTAAAACAAAATTTTTTTCAAAAATCTTACCGTATATAGAGTATCGATAGCTCATATGAAAGTACATTAAAAGTTGTCCCTAAAAATGATGAAACGAATTAATATACTTTCAATACCCCAAAATTATAATCCCTGGAAGAAAAACCCCTAAATTAATTGGAGTAAAACAAAATTTTTTTCAAAAATCTTACCGTATATAGAGTATCGATAGCTCATATGAAAGTACATTAAAAGTTGTCCCTAAAAATGATGAAACGAATTAATATACTTTCAATACCCCAAAATTATAATCCCTGGAAGAAAAACCCCTAAATTAATTGGAGTAAAACAAAATTTTTTTCAAAAATCTTACCGTATATAGAGTATCGATAGCTCGTATGAAAGTACATTAAAAGTTGTCCCTAAAAATGATGAACCGAATTAATATACTTTCAATACCCCAAAATTATAATCCCTGGAAGAAAAACCCCTAAATTAATTGGAGTAAAACAAAATTTTTTTCAAAAATCTTACCGTATATAGAGTATCGATAGCTCGTATGAAAGTACATTAAAAGTTGTCCCTAAAAATGATGAACCAAATTAATATACTTTCAATACCCCAAAATTATAATCCCTGGAAGAAAAACCCCTAAATTAAATGGAGTAAAACAAAATTTTTTTCAAAAATCTTACCGTATATAGAGTATCGATAGCTCGTATGAAAGTACATTAAAAGTTGTCCCTAAAAATGATGAACCAAATTAATATACTTTCAATACCCCAAAATTATAATCCCTGGAAGAAAAACCCCTAAATTAAATGGAGTAAAACAAAATTTTTTTCAAAAATCTTACCGTATATAGAGTATCGATAGCTCGTATGAAAGTACATTAAAAGTTGTCCCTAAAAATGATGAACCAAATTAATATACTTTCAATACCCCAAAATTATAATCCCTGGAAGAAAAACCCCTAAATTAAATGGAGTAAAACAAAATTTTTTTCAAAAATCTTACCGTATATAGAGTATCGATAGCTCGTATGAAAGTACATTAAAAGTTGTCCCTAAAAATGATGAACCAAATTAATATACTTTCAATACCCCAAAATTATAATCCCTGGAAGAAAAACCCCTAAATTAAATGGAGTAAAACAAAATTTTTTTCAAAAATCTTACCGTATATAGAGTATCGATAGCTCGTATGAAAGTACATTAAAAGTTGTCCCTAAAAATGATGAACCAAATTAATATACTTTCAATACCCCAAAATTATAATCCCTGGAAGAAAAACCCCTAAATTAAATGGAGTAAAACAAAATTTTTTTCAAAAATCTTACCGTATATAGAGTATCGATAGCTCGTATGAAAGTACATTAAAAGTTGTCCCTAAAAATGATGAACCGAATTAATATACTTTCAATACCCCAAAATTATAATCCCTGGAAGAAAAACCCCTAAATTAATTGGAGTAAAACAAAATTTTTTTCAAAAATCTTACCGTATATAGAGTATCGATAGCTCGTATGAAAGTACATTAAAAGTTGTCCCTAAAAATGATGAACCAAATTAATATACTTTCAATACCCCAAAATTATAATCCCTGGAAGAAAAACCCCTAAATTAAATGGAGTAAAACAAAATTTTTTTCAAAAATCTTACCGTATATAGAGTATCGATAGCTCGTATGAAAGTACATTAAAAGTTGTCCCTAAAAATGATGAACCAAATTAATATACTTTCAATACCCCAAAATTATAATCCCTGGAAGAAAAACCCCTAAATTAAATGGAGTAAAACAAAATTTTTTTCAAAAATCTTACCGTATATAGAGTATCGATAGCTCGTATGAAAGTACATTAAAAGTTGTCCCTAAAAATGATGAACCAAATTAATATACTTTCAATACCCCAAAATTATAATCCCTGGAAGAAAAACCCCTAAATTAAATGGAGTAAAACAAAATTTTTTTCAAAAATCTTACCGTATATAGAGTATCGATAGCTCGTATGAAAGTACATTAAAAGTTGTCCCTAAAAATGATGAACCAAATTAATATACTTTCAATACCCCAAAATTATAATCCCTGGAAGAAAAACCCCTAAATTAAATGGAGTAAAACAAAATTTTTTTCAAAAATCTTACCGTATATAGAGTATCGATAGCTCGTATGAAAGTACATTAAAAGTTGTCCCTAAAAATGATGAACCAAATTAATATACTTTCAATACCCCAAAATTATAATCCCTGGAAGAAAAACCCCTAAATTAAATGGAGTAAAACAAAATTTTTTTCAAAAATCTTACCGTATATAGAGTATCGATAGCTCGTATGAAAGTACATTAAAAGTTGTCCCTAAAAATGATGAACCAAATTAATATACTTTCAATACCCCAAAATTATAATCCCTGGAAGAAAAACCCCTAAATTAAATGGATTAAAACAAAATTTTTTTCAAAAATCTTACCGTATATAGAGTATCGATAGCTCATATGAAAGTACATTAAAAGTTGTCCCTAAAAATGATGAAACGAATTAATATACTTTCAATACCCCAAAATTATAATCCCTGGAAGAAAAACCCCTAAATTAATTGGAGTAAAACAAAATTTTTTTCAAAAATCTTACCGTATATAGAGTATCGATAGCTCATATGAAAGTACATTAAAAGTTGTCCCTAAAAATGATGAAACGAATTAATATACTTTCAATACCCCAAAATTATAATCCCTGGAAGAAAAACCCCTAAATTAATTGGAGTAAAACAAAATTTTTTTCAAAAATCTTACCGTATATAGAGTATCGATAGCTCGTATGAAAGTACATTAAAAGTTGTCCCTAAAAATGATGAACCGAATTAATATACTTTCAATACCCCAAAATTATAATCCCTGGAAGAAAAACCCCTAAATTAATTGGAGTAAAACAAAATTTTTTTCAAAAATCTTACCGTATATAGAGTATCGATAGCTCGTATGAAAGTACATTAAAAGTTGTCCCTAAAAATGATGAACCGAATTAATATACTTTCAATACCCCAAAATTATAATCCCTGGAAGAAAAACCCCTAAATTAATTGGATTAAAACAAAATTTTTTTCAAAAATCTTACCGTATATAGAGTATCGATAGCTCGTATGAAAGTACATTAAAAGTTGTCCCTAAAAATGATGAACCAAATTAATATACTTTCAATACCCCAAAATTATAATCCCTGGAAGAAAAACCCCTAAATTAAATGGAGTAAAACAAAATTTTTTTCAAAAATCTTACCGTATATAGAGTATCGATAGCTCGTATGAAAGTACATTAAAAGTTGTTCCTAAAAATGATGAACCAAATTAATATACTTTCATTACCCCAAAATTATAATCCCTGGAAGAAAAACCCCTAAATTAATTGGAGTAAAACAAAATTTTTTTCAAAAATCTTATCGTATATAGAGTATCGATAGCTCGTATGAAAGTACATTAAAAGCTGTCCCTAAAAATGATGAACCGAATTAATATACTTTCAATACCCCAAAATTATAATCCCTGGAAGAAAAACCCCTAAATTAATTGGAGTAAAACAAAATTTTTTTCAAAAATCTTATCGTATATAGAGTATCGATAGCTCGTATGAAAGTACATTAAAAGCTGTCCCTAAAAATGATGAACCGAATTAATATACTTTCAATACCCCAAAATTATAATCCCTGGAAGAAAAACCCCTAAATTAATTGGAGTAAAACAAAATTTTTTTCAAAAATCTTATCGTATATAGAGTATCGATAGCTCGTATGAAAGTACATTAAAAGCTGTCCCTAAAAATGATGAACCAAATTAATATACTTTCAATACCCCAAAATTATAATCCCTGGAAGAAAAACCCCTAAATTAAATGGAGTAAAACAAAATTTTTTTCAAAAATCTTACCGTATATAGAGTATCGATAGCTCGTATGAAAGTACATTAAAAGTTGTCCCTAAAAATGATGAACCAAATTAATATACTTTCAATACCCCAAAATTATAATCCCTGGAAGAAAAACCCCTAAATTAAATGGAGTAAAACAAAATTTTTTTCAAAAATCTTACCGTATATAGAGTATCGATAGCTCGTATGAAAGTACATTAAAAGTTGTCCCTAAAAATGATGAACCAAATTAATATACTTTCAATACCCCAAAATTATAATCCCTGGAAGAAAAACCCCTAAATTAAATGGAGTAAAACAAAATTTTTTTCAAAAATCTTACCGTATATAGAGTATCGATAGCTCGTATGAAAGTACATTAAAAGTTGTCCCTAAAAATGATGAACCAAATTAATATACTTTCAATACCCCAAAATTATAATCCCTGGAAGAAAAACCCCTAAATTAAATGGATTAAAACAAAATTTTTTTCAAAAATCTTACCGTATATAGAGTATCGATAGCTCATATGAAAGTACATTAAAAGTTGTCCCTAAAAATGATGAAACGAATTAATATACTTTCAATACCCCAAAATTATAATCCCTGGAAGAAAAACCCCTAAATTAATTGGAGTAAAACAAAATTTTTTTCAAAAATCTTACCGTATATAGAGTATCGATAGCTCATATGAAAGTACATTAAAAGTTGTCCCTAAAAATGATGAAACGAATTAATATACTTTCAATACCCCAAAATTATAATCCCTGGAAGAAAAACCCCTAAATTAATTGGAGTAAAACAAAATTTTTTTCAAAAATCTTACCGTATATAGAGTATCGATAGCTCGTATGAAAGTACATTAAAAGTTGTCCCTAAAAATGATGAACCGAATTAATATACTTTCAATACCCCAAAATTATAATCCCTGGAAGAAAAACCCCTAAATTAATTGGAGTAAAACAAAATTTTTTTCAAAAATCTTACCGTATATAGAGTATCGATAGCTCGTATGAAAGTACATTAAAAGTTGTCCCTAAAAATGATGAACCGAATTAATATACTTTCAATACCCCAAAATTATAATCCCTGGAAGAAAAACCCCTAAATTAATTGGATTAAAACAAAATTTTTTTCAAAAATCTTACCGTATATAGAGTATCGATAGCTCGTATGAAAGTACATTAAAAGTTGTCCCTAAAAATGATGAACCAAATTAATATACTTTCAATACCCCAAAATTATAATCCCTGGAAGAAAAACCCCTAAATTAAATGGAGTAAAACAAAATTTTTTTCAAAAATCTTACCGTATATAGAGTATCGATAGCTCGTATGAAAGTACATTAAAAGTTGTTCCTAAAAATGATGAACCAAATTAATATACTTTCATTACCCCAAAATTATAATCCCTGGAAGAAAAACCCCTAAATTAATTGGAGTAAAACAAAATTTTTTTCAAAAATCTTATCGTATATAGAGTATCGATAGCTCGTATGAAAGTACATTAAAAGCTGTCCCTAAAAATGATGAACCGAATTAATATACTTTCAATACCCCAAAATTATAATCCCTGGAAGAAAAACCCCTAAATTAATTGGAGTAAAACAAAATTTTTTTCAAAAATCTTATCGTATATAGAGTATCGATAGCTCGTATGAAAGTACATTAAAAGCTGTCCCTAAAAATGATGAACCGAATTAATATACTTTCAATACCCCAAAATTATAATCCCTGGAAGAAAAACCCCTAAATTAATTGGAGTAAAACAAAATTTTTTTCAAAAATCTTATCGTATATAGAGTATCGATAGCTCGTATGAAAGTACATTAAAAGCTGTCCCTAAAAATGATGAACCGAATTAATATACTTTCAATACCCCAAAATTATAATCCCTGGAAGAAAAACCCCTAAATTAATTGGAGTAAAACAAAATTTTTTTCAAAAATCTTACCGTATATAGAGTATCGATAGCTCATATGAAAGTACATTAAAAGTTGTCCCTAAAAATGATGAACCGAATTAATATACTTTCAATACACCAAAATTATAATCCCTGGAAGAAAAACCCCTAAATTAATTGGAGTAAAACAAAATTTTTTTCAAAAATCTTACCGTATATAGAGTATCGATAGCTCGTATGAAAGTACATTAAAAGCTGTCCCTAAAAATGATGAACCGAATTAATATACTTTCAATACCCCAAAATTATAATCCCTGGAAGAAAAATCCCTAAATTAATTGGAGTAAAACAAAATTTTTTTCAAAAATCTTACCGTATATAGAGTATCGATAGCTCGTATGAAAGTACATTAAAAGTTGTCCCTAAAAATGATGAACCGAATTAATATACTTTCAATACCCCAAAATTATAATCCCTAGAAGAAAAACCCCTAAATTAATTGGAGTAAAACAAAATTTTTTTCAAAAATCTTACCGTATATAGAGTATCGATAGCTCGTATGAAAGTACATTAAAAGCTGCCCCTAAAAATGATGAACTGATTTAATATACTTTCAATACCCCAAAATTATAATCCCTGGAAGAAAAACCCCTAAATTAATTGGAGTAAAACAAAATTTTTTTCAAAAATCTTACCGTATATAGAGTATCGATAGCTCGTATGAAAGTACATTAAAAGCTGTCCCTAAAAATGATGAACCGAATTAATATACTTTCAATACCCCAAAATTATAATCCCTGGAAGAAAAACCCCTAAATTAATTGGAGTAAAACAAAATTTTTTTCAAAAATCTTAGCGTATATAGAGTATCGATAGCTCGTATGAAAGTACATTAAAAGCTGTCCCTAAAAATGATGAACCGAATTAATATACTTTCAATACCCCAAAATTATAATCCCTGGAAGAAAAACCCCTAAATTAATTGGAGTAAAACAAAATTTTTTTCAAAAATCTTACCGTATATAGAGTATCGATAGCTCGTATGAAAGTACATTAAAAGCTGTCCCTAAAAATGATGAACCGAATTAATATACTTTCAATACCCCAAAATTATAATCCCTGGAAGAAAAACCCCTAAATTAATTGGAGTAAAACAAAATTTTTTTCAAAAATCTTACCGTATATAGAGTATCGATAGCTCGTATGAAAGTACATTAAAAGTTGTCCCTAAAAATGATGAACCGAATTAATATACTTTCAATACCCCAAAATTATAATCCCTGGAAGAAAAACCCCTAAATTAATTGGGGTAAAACAAAATTTTTTTCAAAAATCTTACCGTATATAGAGTATCGATAGCTCTTATGAAAGTACATTAAAAGTTGTCCCTAAAAATGATGAACCGAATTAATATACTTTCAATACCCCAAAATTATAATCCCTGGAAGAAAAACCCCTAAATTAATTGGAGTTAAACAAAATTTTTTTCAAAAATCTTACCGTATATAGAGTATCGATAGCTCGTATGAAAGTACATTAAAAGCTGTCCCTAAAAATGATGAACCGAATTAATATACTTTCAATACCCCAAAATTATAATCCCTGGAAGAAAAACCCCTAAATTAATTGGAGTAAAACAAAATTTTTTTCAAAAATCTTACCGTATATAGAGTATCGATAGCTCGTATGAAAGTACATTAAAAGTTGTCCCTAAAAATGATGAACCGAATTAATATACTTTCAATACCCCAAAATTATAATCCCTGGAAGAAAAACCCCTAAATTAATTGGGGTAAAACAAAATTTTTTTCAAAAATCTTACCGTATATAGAGTATCGATAGCTCGTATGAAAGTACATTAAAAGCTGTCCCTAAAAATGATGAACCGAATTAATATACTTTCAATACCCCAAAATTATAATCCCTGGAAGAAAAACCCCTAAATTAATTGGAGTAAAACAAAATTTTTTTCAAAAATCTTACCGTATATAGAGTATCGATAGCTCGTATGAAAGTACATTAAAAGTTGTCCCTAAAAATGATGAACCGAATTAATATACTTTCAATACCCCAAAATTATAATCCCTGGAAGAAAAACCCCTAAATTAATTGGGGTAAAACAAAATTTTTTTCAAAAATCTTACCGTATATAGAGTATCGATAGCTCGTATGAAAGTACATTAAAAGCTGTCCCTAAAAATGATGAACCGAATTAATATACTTTCAATACCCCAAAATTATAATCCCTGGAAGAAAAACCCCTAAATTAATTGGAGTAAAACAAAATTTTTTTCAAAAATCTTACCGTATATAGAGTATCGATAGCTCGTATGAAAGTACATTAAAAGTTGTCCCTAAAAATGATGAACCGAATTAATATACTTTCAATACCCCAAAATTATAATCCCTGGAAGAAAAACCCCTAAATTAATTGGGGTAAAACAAAATTTTTTTCAAAAATCTTACCGTATATAGAGTATCGATAGCTCGTATGAAAGTACATTAAAAGCTGTCCCTAAAAATGATGAACCGAATTAATATACTTTCAATACCCCAAAATTATAATCCCTGGAAGAAAAACCCCTAAATTAATTGGGGTAAAACAAAATTTTTTTCAAAAATCTTACCGTATATAGAGTATCGATAGCTCGTATGAAAGTACATTAAAAGCTGTCCCTAAAAATGATGAACCGAATTAATATACTTTCAATACCCCAAAATTATAATCCCTGGAAGAAAAACCCCTAAATTAATTGGGGTAAAACAAAATTTTTTTCAAAAATCTTACCGTATATAGAGTATCGATAGCTCGTATGAAAGTACATTAAAAGCTGTCCCTAAAAATGATGTTCCGAATTAATATACTTTCAATACCCCAAAATTATAATCCCTGGAAGAAAAACCCCTAAATTAATTGGGGTAAAACAAAATTTTTTTCAAAAATCTTACCGTATATAGAGTATCGATAGCTCGTATGAAAGTACATTAAAAGCTGTCCCTAAAAATGATGAACCGAATTAATATACTTTCAATACCCCAAAATTATAATCCCTGGAAGAAAAACCCCTAAATTAATTGGGGTAAAACAAAATTTTTTTCAAAAATCTTACCGTATATAGAGTATCGATAGCTCGTATGAAAGTACATTAAAAGCTGTCCCTAAAAATGATGAACCGAATTAATATACTTTCAATACCCCAAAATTATAATCCCTGGAAGAAAAACCCCTAAATTAATTGGGGTAAAACAAAATTTTTTTCAAAAATCTTACCGTATATAGAGTATCGATAGCTCGTATGAAAGTACATTAAAAGTTGTCCCTAAAAATGATGAACCGAATTAATATACTTTCAATACCCCAAAATTATAATCCCTGGAAGAAAAACCCCTAAATTAATTGGGGTAAAACAAAATTTTTTTCAAAAATCTTACCGTATATAGAGTATCGATAGCTCGTATGAAAGTACATTAAAAGCTGTCCCTAAAAATGATGAACCGAATTAATATACTTTCAATACCCCAAAATTATAATCCCTGGAAGAAAAACCCCTAAATTAATTGGGGTAAAACAAAATTTTTTTCAAAAATCTTACCGTATATAGAGTATCGATAGCTCGTATGAAAGTACATTAAAAGTTGTCCCTAAAAATGATGAACCGAATTAATATACTTTCAATACCCCAAAATTATAATCCCTGGAAGAAAAACCCCTAAATTAATTGGGGTAAAACAAAATTTTTTTCAAAAATCTTACCGTATATAGAGTATCGATAGCTCGTATGAAAGTACATTAAAAGTTGTCCCTAAAAATGATGAACCGAATTAATATACTTTCAATACCCCAAAATTATAATCCCTGGAAGAAAAACCCCTAAATTAATTGGGGTAAAACAAAATTTTTTTCAAAAATCTTACCGTATATAGAGTATCGATAGCTCGTATGAAAGTACATTAAAAGCTGTCCCTAAAAATGATGAACCGAATTAATATACTTTCAATACCCCAAAATTATAATCCCTGGAAGAAAAACCCCTAAATTAATTGGGGTAAAACAAAATTTTTTTCAAAAATCTTACCGTATATAGAGTATCGATAGCTCTTATGAAAGTACATTAAAAGCTGTCCCTAAAAATGATGAACCGAATTGATATACTTTCAATACCCCAAAATTATAATCCCTGGAAGAAAAACCCCTAAATTAATTGGGGTAAAACAAAATTTTTTTCAAAAATCTTACCGTATATAGAGTATCGATAGCTCGTATGAAAGTACATTAAAAGTTGTCCCTAAAAATGATGAACCGAATTAATATACTTTCAATACCCCAAAATTATAATCCCTGGAAGAAAAACCCCTAAATTAATTGGGGTAAAACAAAATTTTTTTCAAAAATCTTACCGTATATAGAGTATCGATAGCTCGTATGAAAGTACATTAAAAGCTGTCCCTAAAAATGATGAACCGAATTAATATACTTTCAATACCCCAAAATTATAATCCCTGGAAGAAAAACCCCTAAATTAATTGGGGTAAAACAAAATTTTTTTCAAAAATCTTACCGTATATAGAGTATCGATAGCTCGTATGAAAGTACATTAAAAGTTGTCCCTAAAAATGATGAACCGAATTAATATACTTTCAATACCCCAAAATTATAATCCCTGGAAGAAAAACCCTAAATTAATTGGGGTAAAACAAAATTTTTTTCAAAAATCTTACCGTATATAGAGTATCGATAGCTCGTATGAAAGTACATTAAAAGTTGTCCCTAAAAATGATGAACCGAATTAATATACTTTCAATACCCGAAAATTATAATCCTTGGAAGAAAAACCCCTAAATTAATTGGGGTAAAACAAAATTTTTTTCAAAAATCTTACCGTATATAGAGTATCGATAGCTCGTATGAAAGTACATTAAAAGTTGTCCCTAAAAATGATGAACCGAATTAATATACTTTCAATACCCCAAAATTATAATCCCTGGAAGAAAAACCCCTAAATTAATTGGGGTAAAACAAAATTTTTTTCAAAAATCTTACCGTATATAGAGTATCGATAGCTCGTATAAAAGTACATTAAAAGTTGTCCCTAAAAATGATGAACCGAATTAATATACTTTCAATACCCCAAAATTATAATCCCTGGAAGAAAAACCCCTAAATTAATTGGGGTAAAACAAAATTTTTTTCAAAAATCTTACCGTATATAGAGTATCGATAGCTCGTATGAAAGTACATTAAAAGTTGTCCCTAAAAATGATGAACCGAATTAATATACTTTCAATACCCCAAAATTATAATCCCTGGAAGAAAAACCCCTAAATTAATTGGGGTAAAACAAAATTTTTTTCAAAAATCTTACCGTATATAGAGTATCGATAGCTCGTATGAAAGTACATTAAAAGCTGTCCCTAAAAATGATGAACCGAATTAATATACTTTCAATACCCCAAAATTATAATCCCTGGAAGAAAAACCCCTAAATTAATTGGGGTAAAACAAAATTTTTTTCAAAAATCTTACCGTATATAGAGTATCGATAGCTCGTATGAAAGTACATTAAAAGTTGTCCCTAAAAATGATGAACCGAATTAATATACTTTCAATACCCCAAAATTATAATCCCTGGAAGAAAAACCCTAAATTAATTGGGGTAAAACAAAATTTTTTTCAAAAATCTTACCGTATATAGAGTATCGATAGCTCGTATGAAAGTACATTAAAAGTTGTCCCTAAAAATGATGAACCGAATTAATATACTTTCAATACCCGAAAATTATAATCCTTGGAAGAAAAACCCCTAAATTAATTGGGGTAAAACAAAATTTTTTTCAAAAATCTTACCGTATATAGAGTATCGATAGCTCGTATGAAAGTACATTAAAAGTTGTCCCTAAAAATGATGAACCGAATTAATATACTTTCAATACCCCAAAATTATAATCCCTGGAAGAAAAACCCCTAAATTAATTGGGGTAAAACAAAATTTTTTTCAAAAATCTTACCGTATATAGAGTATCGATAGCTCGTATAAAAGTACATTAAAAGTTGTCCCTAAAAATGATGAACCGAATTAATATACTTTCAATACCCCAAAATTATAATCCCTGGAAGAAAAACCCCTAAATTAATTGGGGTAAAACAAAATTTTTTTCAAAAATCTTACCGTATATAGAGTATCGATAGCTCGTATGAAAGTACATTAAAAGTTGTCCCTAAAAATGATGAACCGAATTAATATACTTTCAATACCCCAAAATTATAATCCCTGGAAGAAAAACCCCTAAATTAATTGGGGTAAAACAAAATTTTTTTCAAAAATCTTACCGTATATAGAGTATCGATAGCTCGTATGAAAGTACATTAAAAGCTGTCCCTAAAAATGATGAACCGAATTAATATACTTTCAATACCCCAAAATTATAATCCCTGGAAGAAAAACCCCTAAATTAATTGGGGTAAAACAAAATTTTTTTCAAAAATCTTACCGTATATAGAGTATCGATAGCTCGTATGAAAGTACATTAAAAGTTGTCCCTAAAAATGATGAACCGAATTAATATACTTTCAATACCCCAAAATTATAATCCCTGGAAGAAAAACCCTAAATTAATTGGGGTAAAACAAAATTTTTTTCAAAAATCTTACCGTATATAGAGTATCGATAGCTCGTATGAAAGTACATTAAAAGTTGTCCCTAAAAATGATGAACCGAATTAATATACTTTCAATACCCGAAAATTATAATCCTTGGAAGAAAAACCCCTAAATTAATTGGGGTAAAACAAAATTTTTTTCAAAAATCTTACCGTATATAGAGTATCGATAGCTCGTATGAAAGTACATTAAAAGTTGTCCCTAAAAATGATGAACCGAATTAATATACTTTCAATACCCCAAAATTATAATCCCTGGAAGAAAAACCCCTAAATTAATTGGGGTAAAACAAAATTTTTTTCAAAAATCTTACCGTATATAGAGTATCGATAGCTCGTATAAAAGTACATTAAAAGTTGTCCCTAAAAATGATGAACCGAATTAATATACTTTCAATACCCCAAAATTATAATCCCTGGAAGAAAAACCCCTAAATTAATTGGGGTAAAACAAAATTTTTTTCAAAAATCTTACCGTATATAGAGTATCGATAGCTCGTATGAAAGTACATTAAAAGCTGTCCCTAAAAATGATGAACCGAATTAATATACTTTCAATACCCCAAAATTATAATCCCTGGAAGAAAAACCCCTAAATTAATTGGGGTAAAACAAAATTTTTTTCAAAAATCTTAACGTATATAGAGTATCGATAGCTCGTATGAAAGTACATTAAAAGCTGTCCCTAAAAATGATGAACCGAATTAATATACTTTCAATACCCCAAAATTATAATCCCTGGAAGAAAAACCCCTAAATTAATTGGGGTAAAACAAAATTTTTTTCAAAAATCTTACCGTATATAGAGTATCGATAGCTCGTATGAAAGTACATTAAAAGTTGTCCCTAAAAATGATGAACCGAATTAATATACTTTCAATACCCCAAAATTATAATCCCTGGAAAAAAACCCCTAAATTAATTGGGGTAAAACAAAATTTTTTTCAAAAATCTTACCGTATATAGAGTATCGATAGCTCTTATGAAAGTACATTAAAAGTTGTCCCTAAAAATGATGAACCGAATTAATATACTTTCAATACCCCAAAATTATAATCCCTGGAAAAAAAACCCTAAATTAATTGGGGTAAAACAAAATTTTTTTCAAAAATCTTACCGTATATAGAGTATCGATAGCTCGTATGAAAGTACATTAAAAGCTGTCCCTAAAAATGATGAACCGAATTAATATACTTTCAATACCCGAAAATTATAATCCTTGAAGAAAAACCCCTAAATTAATTGGGGTAAAACAAAATTTTTTTCAAAAATCTTACCGTATATAGAGTATCGATAGCTCGTATGAAAGTACATTAAAAGTTGTCCCTAAAAATGATGAACCGAATTAATATACTTTCAATACCCGAAAATTATAATCCTTGGAAGAAAAACCCCTAAATTAATTGGGGTAAAACAAAATTTTTTTCAAAAATCTTAACGTATATAGAGTATCGATAGCTCGTATGAAAGTACATTAAAAGCTGTCCCTAAAAATGATGAACCGAATTAATATACTTTCAATACCCCAAAATTATAATCCCTGGAAGAAAAACCCCTAAATTAATTGGGGTAAAACAAAATTTTTTTCAAAAATCTTACCGTATATAGAGTATCGATAGCTCGTATGAAAGTACATTAAAAGTTGTCCCTAAAAATGATGAACCGAATTAATATACTTTCAATACCCCAAAATTATAATCCCTGGAAAAAAACCCCTAAATTAATTGGGGTAAAACAAAATTTTTTTCAAAAATCTTACCGTATATAGAGTATCGATAGCTCTTATGAAAGTACATTAAAAGTTGTCCCTAAAAATGATGAACCGAATTAATATACTTTCAATACCCCAAAATTATAATCCCTGGAAAAAAAACCCTAAATTAATTGGGGTAAAACAAAATTTTTTTCAAAAATCTTACCGTATATAGAGTATCGATAGCTCGTATGAAAGTACATTAAAAGCTGTCCCTAAAAATGATGAACCGAATTAATATACTTTCAATACCCGAAAATTATAATCCTTGGAAGAAAAACCCCTAAATTAATTGGGGTAAAACAAAATTTTTTTCAAAAATCTTACCGTATATAGAGTATCGATAGCTCGTATGAAAGTACATTAAAATCTGTCCCTAAAAATGATGAACCGAATTAATATACTTTCAATATACCAAAATTATAATCCCTGGAAGAAAAACCCCTAAATCAATTGGGGTAAAACAAAATTTTTTTCAAAAATCTTACCGTATATAGAGTATCGATAGCTCGTATCAAAGTACATTAAAAGCTGTCCCTAAAAATGATGAACCGAATTAATATACTTTCAATATCCCAAAATTATAATCCTTGGAAGAAAAACCCCTAAATTAATTGGGGTAAAACAAAATTTTTTTCAAAAATCTTACCGTATATAGAGTATCGATAGCTCGTATCAAAGTACATTAAAAGTTGTCCCTAAAAATGATGAACCGAATTAATATACTTTCAATATCCCAAAATTATAATCCCTGGAAGAAAAACCCCTAAATTAATTGGGGTAAAACAAAATTTTTTTCAAAAATCTTACCGTATATAGAGTATCGATAGCTCGTATCAAAGTACATTAAAAGCTGTCCCTTAAATGATGAACCGAATTAATATACTTTCAATACCCCAAAATTATAATCCCTGGAAGAAAAACCCCTAAATTAATTGGGGTAAAACAAAATTTTTTTCAAAAATCTTACCGTATATAGAGTATCGATAGCTCGTATCAAAGTACATTAAAAGTTGTCCCTAAAAATGATGAACCGAATTAATATACTTTCAATATCCCAAAATTATAATCCTTGGAAGAAAAACCCCTAAATTAATTGGGGTAAAACAAAATTTTTTTCAAAAATCTTACCGTATATAGAGTATCGATAGCTCGTATCAAAGTACATTAAAAGTTGTCCCTAAAAATGATGAACCGAATTAATATACTTTCAATACCCCAAAATTATAATCCCTGGAAAAAAACCCTAAATTAATTGGGGTAAAACAAAATTTTTTTCAAAAATCTTACCGTATATAGAGTATCGATAGCTCGTATCAAAGTACATTAAAAGTTGTCCCTAAAAATGATGAACCGAATTAATATACTTTCAATACCCCAAAATTATAATCCCTGGAAAAAAACCCTAAATTAATTGGGGTAAAACAAAATTTTTTTCAAAAATCTTACCGTATATAGAGTATCGATAGCTCGTATCAAAGTACATTAAAAGTTGTCCCTAAAATGATGAACCGAATTAATATACTTTCAATACCCCAAAATTATAATCCCTGGAAGAAAAACCCCTAAATTAATTGGGGTAAAACAAAATTTTTTTCAAAAATCTTACCGTATATAGAGTATCGATAGCTCGTATCAAAGTACATTAAAAGTTGTCCCTAAAAATGATGAACCGAATTAATATACTTTCAATACCCCAAAATTATAATCCCTGGAAGAAAAACCCCTAAATTAATTGGGGTAAAACAAAATTTTTTTCAAAAATCTTACCGTATATAGAGTATCGATAGCTCGTATCAAAGTACATTAAAAGTTGTCCCTAAAAATGATGAACCGAATTAATATACTTTCAATACCCCAAAATTATAATCCCTGGAAAAAAACCCTAAATTAATTGGGGTAAAACAAAATTTTTTTCAAAAATCTTACCGTATATAGAGTATCGATAGCTCGTATCAAAGTACATTAAAAGTTGTCCCTAAAAATGATGAACCGAATTAATATACTTTCAATACCCCAAAATTATAATCCCTGGAAGAAAAACCCCTAAATTAATTGGGGTAAAACAAAATTTTTTTCAAAAATCTTACCGTATATAGAGTATCGATAGCTCGTATCAAAGTACATTAAAAGTTGTCCCTAAAAATGATGAACCGAATTAATATACTTTCAATACCCCAAAATTATAATCCCTGGAAGAAAAACCCCTAAATTAATTGGGGTAAAACAAAATTTTTTTCAAAAATCTTACCGTATATAGAGTATCGATAGCTCGTATCAAAGTACATTAAAAGTTGTCCCTAAAAATGATGAACCGAATTAATATACTTTCAATACCCCAAAATTATAATCCCTGGAAGAAAAACCCCTAAATTAATTGGGGTAAAACAAAATTTTTTTCAAAAATCTTACCGTATATAGAGTATCGATAGCTCGTATCAAAGTACATTAAAAGTTGTCCCTAAAAATGATGAACCGAATTAATATACTTTCAATACCCCAAAATTATAATCCCTGGAAGAAAAACCCCTAAATTAATTGGGGTAAAACAAAATTTTTTTCAAAAATCTTACCGTATATAGAGTATCGATAGCTCGTATCAAAGTACATTAAAATCTGTCCCTAAAAATGATGAACCGAATTAATATACTTTCAATACCCCAAAATTATAATCCCTGGAAGAAAAACCCCTAAATTAATTGGGGTAAAACAAAATTTTTTTCAAAAATCTTACCGTATATAGAGTATCGATAGCTCGTATCAAAGTACATTAAAAGCTGTCCCTAAAAATGATGAACCGAATTAATATACTTTCAATACCCCAAAATTATAATCCCTGGAAGAAAAACCCCTAAATTAATTGGGGTAAAACAAAATTTTTTTCAAAAATCTTACCGTATATAGAGTATCGATAGCTCGTATCAAAGTACATTAAAAGCTGTCCCTAAAAATGATGAACCGAATTAATATACTTTCAATACCCCAAAATTATAATCCCTGGAAGAAAAACCCCTAAATTAATTGGGGTAAAACAAAATTTTTTTCAAAAATCTTACCGTATATAGAGTATCGATAGCTCGTATCAAAGTACATTAAAAGTTGTCCCTAAAAATGATGAACCGAATTAATATACTTTCAATACCCCAAAATTATAATCCCTGGAAGAAAAACCCCTAAATTAATTGGGGTAAAACAAAATTTTTTTCAAAAATCTTACCGTATATAGAGTATCGATAGCTCGTATCAAAGTACATTAAAAGCTGTCCCTAAAAATGATGAACCGAATTAATATACTTTCAATACCCCAAAATTATAATCCCTGGAAGAAAAACCCCTAAATTAATTGGGGTAAAACAAAATTTTTTTCAAAAATCTTACCGTATATAGAGTATCGATAGCTCGTATCAAAGTACATTAAAAGCTGTCCCTAAAAATGATGAACCGAATTAATATACTTTCAATACCCCAAAATTATAATCCCTGGAAGAAAAACCCCTAAATTAATTGGGGTAAAACAAAATTTTTTTCAAAAATCTTACCGTATATAGAGTATCGATAGCTCGTATCAAAGTACATTAAAAGTTGTCCCTAAAAATGATGAACCGAATTAATATACTTTCAATACCCCAAAATTATAATCCCTGGAAAAAAACCCTAAATTAATTGGGGTAAAACAAATTTTTTTTCAAAAATCTTACCGTATATAGAGTATCGATAGCTCGTATCAAAGTACATTAAAAGCTGTCCCTAAAAATGATGAACCGAATTAATATACTTTCAATACCCCAAAATTATAATCCCTGGAAAAAAACCCTAAATTAATTGGGGTAAAACAAAATTTTTTTCAAAAATCTTACCGTATATAGAGTATCGATAGCTCGTATCAAAGTACATTAAAAGTTGTCCCTAAAAATGATGAACCGAATTAATATACTTTCAATACCCCAAAATTATAATCCCTGGAAGAAAAACCCCTAAATTAATTGGGGTAAAACAAAATTTTTTTCAAAAATCTTACCGTATATAGAGTATCGATAGCTCGTATCAAAGTACATTAAAAGTTGTCCCTAAAAATGATGAACCGAATTAATATACTTTCAATACCCCAAAATTATAATCCCTGGAAAAAAAACCCTAAATTAATTGGGGTAAAACAAAATTTTTTTCAAAAATCTTACCGTATATAGAGTATCGATAGCTCGTATGAAAGTACATTAAAAGCTGTCCCTAAAAATGATGAACCGAATTAATATACTTTCAATACCCCAAAATTATAATCCCTGGAAAAAAAAACCCTAAATTAATTGGGGTAAAACAAAATTTTTTTCAAAAATCTTACCGTATATAGAGTATCGATAGCTCGTATCAAAGTACATTAAAAGTTGTCCCTAAAAATGATGAACCGAATTAATATACTTTCAATACCCCAAAATTATAATCCCTGGAAGAAAAACCCCTAAATTAATTGGGGTAAAACAAAATTTTTTTCAAAAATCTTACCGTATATAGAGTATCGATAGCTCGTATGAAAGTACATTAAAAGCTGTCCCTAAAAATGATGAACCGAATTAATATACTTTCAATACCCCAAAATTATAATCCCTGGAAAAAAAAACCCTAAATTAATTGGGGTAAAACAAAATTTTTTTCAAAAATCTTACCGTATATAGAGTATCGATAGCTCGTATGAAAGTACATTAAAAGTTGTCCCTAAAAATGATGAACCGAATTAATATACTTTCAATACCCCAAAATTATAATCCCTGGAAGAAAAACCCCTAAATTAATTGGGGTAAAACAAAATTTTTTTCAAAAATCTTACCGTATATAGAGTATCGATAGCTCGTATGAAAGTACATTAAAAGCTGTCCCTAAAAATGATGAACCGAATTAATATACTTTCAATACCCCAAAATTATAATCCCTGGAAGAAAAACCCCTAAATTAATTGGGGTAAAACAAAATTTTTTTCAAAAATCTTACCGTATATAGAGTATCGATAGCTCGTATGAAAGTACATTAAAAGCTGTCCCTAAAAATGATGAACCGAATTAATATACTTTCAATACCCCAAAATTATAATCCCTGGAAGAAAAACCCCTAAATTAATTGGGGTAAAACAAAATTTTTTTCAAAAATCTTACCATATATAGAGTATCGATAGCTCGTATGAAAGTACATTAAAAGCTGTCCCTAAAAATGATGAACCGAATTAATATACTTTCAATACCCCAAAATTATAATCCCTGGAAGAAAAACCCCTAAATTAATTGGGGTAAAACAAAATTTTTTTCAAAAATCTTACCGTATATAGAGTATCGATAGCTCGTATGAAAGTACATTAAAAGCTGTCCCTAAAAATGATGAACCGAATTAATATACTTTCAATACCCCAAAATTATAATCCCTGGAAGAAAAACCCCTAAATTAATTGGGGTAAAACAAAATTTTTTTCAAAAATCTTACCGTATATAGAGTATCGATAGCTCGTATGAAAGTACATTAAAAGCTGTCCCTAAAAATGATGAACCGAATTAATATACTTTCAATACCCCAAAATTATAATCCCTGGAAGAAAAACCCCTAAATTAATTGGGGTAAAACAAAATTTTTTTCAAAAATCTTACCGTATATAGAGTATCGATAGCTCGTATGAAAGTACATTAAAAGCTGTCCCTAAAAATGATGAACCGAATTAATATACTTTCAATACCCCAAAATTATAATCCCTGGAAGAAAAACCCCTAAATTAATTGGGGTAAAACAAAATTTTTTTCAAAAATCTTACCGTATATAGAGTATCGATAGCTCGTATGAAAGTACATTAAAAGCTGTCCCTAAAAATGATGAACCGAATTAATATACTTTCAATACCCCAAAATTATAATCCCTGGAAGAAAAACCCCTAAATTAAATTGGGGTAAAACAAAATTTTTTTCAAAAATCTTACCGTATATAGAGTATCGATAGCTCGTATGAAAGTACATTAAAAGCTGTCCCTAAAAATGATGAACCGAATTAATATACTTTCAATACCCCAAAATTATAATCCCTGGAAGAAAAACCCCTAAATTAATTGGGGTAAAACAAAATTTTTTTCAAAAATCTTACCGTATATAGAGTATCGATAGCTCGTATGAAAGTACATTAAAAGCTGTCCCTAAAAATGATGAACCGAATTAATATACTTTCAATACCCCAAAATTATAATCCCTGGAAAAAAAACCCTAAATTAATTGGGGTAAAACAAAATTTTTTTCAAAAATCTTACCGTATATAGAGTATCGATAGCTCGTATCAAAGTACATTAAAAGCTGTCCCTAAAAATGATGAACCGAATTAATATACTTTCAATACCCCAAAATTATAATCCCTGGAAAAAAAAACCCTAAATTAATTGGGGTAAAACAAAATTTTTTTCAAAAATCTTACCGTATATAGAGTATCGATAGCTCGTAACAAAGTACATTAAAAGTTGTCCCTAAAAATGATGAACCGAATTAATATACTTTCAATACCCCAAAATTATAATCCCTGGAAGAAAAACCCCTAAATTAATTGGGGTAAAACAAAATTTTTTTCAAAAATCTTACCGTATATAGAGTATCGATAGCTCGTATGAAAGTACATTAAAAGCTGTCCCTAAAAATGATGAACCGAATTAATATACTTTCAATACCCCAAAATTATAATCCCTGGAAAAAAAAACCCTAAATTAATTGGGGTAAAACAAAATTTTTTTCAAAAATCTTACCGTATATAGAGTATCGATAGCTCGTATCAAAGTACATTAAAAGTTGTCCCTAAAAATGATGAACCGAATTAATATACTTTCAATACCCCAAAATTATAATCCCTGGAAGAAAAACCCCTAAATTAATTGGGGTAAAACAAAATTTTTTTCAAAAATCTTACCGTATATAGAGTATCGATAGCTCGTATCAAAGTACATTAAAAGTTGTCCCTAAAAATGATGAACCGAATTAATATACTTTCAATACCCCAAAATTATAATCCCTGGAAGAAAAACCCCTAAATTAATTGGGGTAAAACAAAATTTTTTTCAAAAATCTTACCGTATATAGAGTATCGATAGCTCGTATGAAAGTACATTAAAAGCTGTCCCTAAAAATGATGAACCGAATTAATATACTTTCAATACCCCAAAATTATAATCCCTGGAAGAAAAACCCCTAAATTAATTGGGGTAAAACAAAATTTTTTTCAAAAATCTTACCGTATATAGAGTATCGATAGCTCGTATGAAAGTACATTAAAAGCTGTCCCTAAAAATGATGAACCGAATTAATATACTTTCAATACCCCAAAATTATAATCCCTGGAAAAAAAAAACCCTAAATTAATTGGGGTAAAACAAAATTTTTTTCAAAAATCTTACCGTATATAGAGTATCGATAGCTCGTATCAAAGTACATTAAAAGCTGTCCCTAAAAATGATGAACCGAATTAATATACTTTCAATACCCCAAAATTATAATCCCTGGAAAAAAAAACCCTAAATTAATTGGGGTAAAACAAAATTTTTTTCAAAAATCTTACCGTATATAGAGTATCGATAGCTCGTAACAAAGTACATTAAAAGTTGTCCCTAAAAATGATGAACCGAATTAATATACTTTCAATACCCCAAAATTATAATCCCTGGAAGAAAAACCCCTAAATTAATTGGGGTAAAACAAAATTTTTTTCAAAAATCTTACCGTATATAGAGTATCGATAGCTCGTATGAAAGTACATTAAAAGCTGTCCCTAAAAATGATGAACCGAATTAATATACTTTCAATACCCCAAAATTATAATCCCTGGAAAAAAAAACCCTAAATTAATTGGGGTAAAACAAAATTTTTTTCAAAAATCTTACCGTATATAGAGTATCGATAGCTCGTATCAAAGTACATTAAAAGTTGTCCCTAAAAATGATGAACCGAATTAATATACTTTCAATACCCCAAAATTATAATCCCTGGAAGAAAAACCCCTAAATTAATTGGGGTAAAACAAAATTTTTTTCAAAAATCTTACCGTATATAGAGTATCGATAGCTCGTATCAAAGTACATTAAAAGTTGTCCCTAAAAATGATGAACCGAATTAATATACTTTCAATACCCCAAAATTATAATCCCTGGAAGAAAAACCCCTAAATTAATTGGGGTAAAACAAAATTTTTTTCAAAAATCTTACCGTATATAGAGTATCGATAGCTCGTATCAAAGTACATTAAAAGTTGTCCCTAAAAATGATGAACCGAATTAATATACTTTCAATACCCCAAAATTATAATCCCTGGAAAAAAAACCCTAAATTAATTGGGGTAAAACAAAATTTTTTTCAAAAATCTTACCGTATATAGAGTATCGATAGCTCGTAACAAAGTACATTAAAAGTTGTCCCTAAAAATGATGAACAGAATTAATATACTTTCAATACCCCAAAATTATAATCCCTGGAAAAAAACCCTAAATTAATTGGGGTAAAACAAAATTTTTTTCAAAAATCTTACCGTATATAGAGTATCGATAGCTCGTATGAAAGTACATTAAAAGCTGTCCCTAAAAATGATGAACCGAATTAATATACTTTCAATACCCCAAAATTATAATCCCTGGAAGAAAAACCCCTAAATTAATTGGGGTAAAACAAAATTTTTTTCAAAAATCTTACCGTATATAGAGTATCGATAGCTCGTATCAAAGTACATTAAAAGTTGTCCCTAAAAATGATGAACCGAATTAATATACTTTCAATACCCCAAAATAATAATCCCTGGAAAAAAAACCCTAAATTAATTGGGGTAAAACAAAATTTTTTTCAAAAATCTTACCGTATATAGAGTATCGATAGCTCGTATGAAAGTACATTAAAAGTTGTCCCTAAAAATGATGAACCGAATTAATATACTTTCAATACCCCAAAATTATAATCCCTGGAAAAAAAACCCTAAATTAATTGGGGTAAAACAAAATTTTTTTCAAAAATCTTACCGTATATAGAGTATCGATAGCTCGTATGAAAGTACATTAAAAGCTGTCCCTAAAAATGATGAACCGAATTAATATACTTTCAATACCCCAAAATTATAATCCCTGGAAGAAAAACCCCTAAATTAATTGGGGTAAAACAAAATTTTTTTCAAAAATCTTACCGTATATAGAGTATCGATAGCTCGTATCAAAGTACATTAAAAGTTGTCCCTAAAAATGATGAACCGAATTAATATACTTTCAATACCCCAAAATTATAATCCCTGGAAGAAAAACCCCTAAATTAATTGGGGTAAAACAAAATTTTTTTCAAAAATCTTACCGTATATAGAGTATCGATAGCTCGTATGAAAGTACATTAAAAGTTGTCCCTAAAAATGATGAACCGAATTAATATACTTTCAATACCCCAAAATTATAATCCCTGGAAAAAAAAACCCTAAATTAATTGGGGTAAAACAAAATTTTTTTCAAAAATCTTACCGTATATAGAGTATCGATAGCTCGTATCAAAGTACATTAAAAGTTGTCCCTAAAAATGATGAACCGAATTAATATACTTTCAATACCCCAAAATTATAATCCCTGGAAGAAAAACCCCTAAATTAATTGGGGTAAAACAAAATTTTTTTCAAAAATCTTACCGTATATAGAGTATCGATAGCTCGTATCAAAGTACATTAAAAGTTGTCCCTAAAAATGATGAACCGAATTAATATACTTTCAATACCCCAAAATTATAATCCCTGGAAGAAAAACCCCTAAATTAATTGGGGTAAAACAAAATTTTTTTCAAAAATCTTACCGTATATAGAGTATCGATAGCTCGTATCAAAGTACATTAAAAGTTGTCCCTAAAAATGATGAACCGAATTAATATACTTTCAATACCCCAAAATTATAATCCCTGGAAGAAAAACCCCTAAATTAATTGGGGTAAAACAAAATTTTTTTCAAAAATCTTACCGTATATAGAGTATCGATAGCTCGTATCAAAGTACATTAAAAGTTGTCCCTAAAAATGATGAACCGAATTAATATACTTTCAATACCCCAAAATTATAATCCCTGGAAGAAAAACCCCTAAATTAATTGGGGTAAAACAAAATTTTTTTCAAAAATCTTACCGTATATAGAGTATCGATAGCTCGTATCAAAGTACATTAAAAGTTGTCCCTAAAAATGATGAACCGAATTAATATACTTTCAATACCCCAAAATTATAATCCCTGGAAGAAAAACCCCTAAATTAATTGGGGTAAAACAAAATTTTTTTCAAAAATCTTACCGTATATAGAGTATCGATAGCTCGTATCAAAGTACATTAAAAGTTGTCCCTAAAAATGATGAACCGAATTAATATACTTTCAATACCCCAAAATTATAATCCCTGGAAGAAAAACCCCTAAATTAATTGGGGTAAAACAAAATTTTTTTCAAAAATCTTACCGTATATAGAGTATCGATAGCTCGTATCAAAGTACATTAAAAGTTGTCCCTAAAAATGATGAACCGAATTAATATACTTTCAATACCCCAAAATTATAATCCCTGGAAGAAAAACCCCTAAATTAATTGGGGTAAAACAAAATTTTTTTCAAAAATCTTACCGTATATAGAGTATCGATAGCTCGTATCAAAGTACATTAAAAGTTGTCCCTAAAAATGATGAACCGAATTAATATACTTTCAATACCCCAAAATTATAATCCCTGGAAGAAAAACCCCTAAATTAATTGGGGTAAAACAAAATTTTTTTCAAAAATCTTACCGTATATAGAGTATCGATAGCTCGTATCAAAGTACATTAAAAGTTGTCCCTAAAAATGATGAACCGAATTAATATACTTTCAATACCCCAAAATTATAATCCCTGGAAGAAAAACCCCTAAATTAATTGGGGTAAAACAAAATTTTTTTCAAAAATCTTACCGTATATAGAGTATCGATAGCTCGTATCAAAGTACATTAAAAGTTGTCCCTAAAAATGATGAACCGAATTAATATACTTTCAATACCCCAAAATTATAATCCCTGGAAGAAAAACCCCTAAATTAATTGGGGTAAAACAAAATTTTTTTCAAAAATCTTACCGTATATAGAGTATCGATAGCTCGTATCAAAGTACATTAAAAGTTGTCCCTAAAAATGATGAACCGAATTAATATACTTTCAATACCCCAAAATTATAATCCCTGGAAGAAAAACCCCTAAATTAATTGGGGTAAAACAAAATTTTTTTCAAAAATCTTACCGTATATAGAGTATCGATAGCTCGTATCAAAGTACATTAAAAGTTGTCCCTAAAAATGATGAACCGAATTAATATACTTTCAATACCCCAAAATTATAATCCCTGGAAGAAAAACCCCTAAATTAATTGGGGTAAAACAAAATTTTTTTCAAAAATCTTACCGTATATAGAGTATCGATAGCTCGTATCAAAGTACATTAAAAGTTGTCCCTAAAAATGATGAACCGAATTAATATACTTTCAATACCCCAAAATTATAATCCCTGGAAAAAAACCCTAAATTAATTGGGGTAAAACAAAATTTTTTTCAAAAATCTTACCGTATATAGAGTATCGATAGCTCGTATCAAAGTACATTAAAAGTTGTCCCTAAAAATGATGAACCGAATTAATATACTTTCAATACCCCAAAATTATAATCCCTGGAAAAAAACCCTAAATTAATTGGGGTAAAACAAAATTTTTTTCAAAAATCTTACCGTATATAGAGTATCGATAGCTCGTATCAAAGTACATTAAAAGTTGTCCCTAAAAATGATGAACCGAATTAATATACTTTCAATACCCCAAAATTATAATCCCTGGAAGAAAAACCCCTAAATTAATTGGGGTAAAACAAAATTTTTTTCAAAAATCTTACCGTATATAGAGTATCGATAGCTCGTATCAAAGTACATTAAAAGTTGTCCCTAAAAATGATGAACCGAATTAATATACTTTCAATACCCCAAAATTATAATCCCTGGAAGAAAAACCCCTAAATTAATTGGGGTAAAACAAAATTTTTTTCAAAAATCTTACCGTATATAGAGTATCGATAGCTCGTATCAAAGTACATTAAAAGTTGTCCCTAAAAATGATGAACCGAATTAATATACTTTCAATACCCCAAAATTATAATCCCTGGAAGAAAAACCCCTAAATTAATTGGGGTAAAACAAAATTTTTTTCAAAAATCTTACCGTATATAGAGTATCGATAGCTCGTATCAAAGTACATTAAAAGTTGTCCCTAAAAATGATGAACCGAATTAATATACTTTCAATACCCCAAAATTATAATCCCTGGAAGAAAAACCCCTAAATTAATTGGGGTAAAACAAAATTTTTTTCAAAAATCTTACCGTATATAGAGTATCGATAGCTCGTATCAAAGTACATTAAAAGTTGTCCCTAAAAATGATGAACCGAATTAATATACTTTCAATACCCCAAAATTATAATCCCTGGAAGAAAAACCCCTAAATTAATTGGGGTAAAACAAAATTTTTTTCAAAAATCTTACCGTATATAGAGTATCGATAGCTCGTATCAAAGTACATTAAAAGTTGTCCCTAAAAATGATGAACCGAATTAATATACTTTCAATACCCCAAAATTATAATCCCTGGAAGAAAAACCCCTAAATTAATTGGGTTAAAACAAAATTTTTTTCAAAAATCTTACCGTATATAGAGTATCGATAGCTCGTATCAAAGTACATTAAAAGTTGTCCCTAAAAATGATGAACCGAATTAATATACTTTCAATACCCCAAAATTATAATCCCTGGAAGAAAAACCCCTAAATTAATTGGGGTAAAACAAAATTTTTTTCAAAAATCTTACCGTATATAGAGTATCGATAGCTCGTATGAAAGTACATTAAAAGTTGTCCCTAAAAATGATGAACCGAATTAATATACTTTCAATACCCCAAAATTATAATCCCTGGAAGAAAAACCCCTAATTAATTGGGGTAAAACAAAATTTTTTTCAAAAATCTTACCGTATATAGAGTATCGATAGCTCGTATCAAAGTACATTAAAAGTTGTCCCTAAAAATGATGAACC
Organism: Meloidogyne enterolobii; assembly: GCA_963681835.1. Lineage (NCBI taxonomy): Eukaryota > Metazoa > Nematoda > Chromadorea > Rhabditida > Meloidogynidae > Meloidogyne > Meloidogyne enterolobii. The sequence goes on from CAVMJV010000124.1 coordinate 521,129, forward strand.
GAATTAATATACTTTCAATACCCCAAAATTATAATCCCTGGAAGAAAAACCCCTAAATTAATTGGGGTAAAACAAAATTTTTTTCAAAAATCTTACCGTATATAGAGTATCGATAGCTCGTATCAAAGTACATTAAAAGTTGTCCCTAAAAATGATGAACCGAATTAATATACTTTCAATACCCCAAAATTATAATCCCTGGAAGAAAAACCCCTAAATTAATTGGGGTAAAACAAAATTTTTTTCAAAAATCTTACCGTATATAGAGTATCGATAGCTCGTATCAAAGTACATTAAAAGTTGTCCCTAAAAATGATGAACCGAATTAATATACTTTCAATACCCCAAAATTATAATCCCTGGAAAAAAAACCCTAAATTAAATGGGGTAAAACAAAATTTTTTTCAAAAATCTTACCGTATATAGAGTATCGATAGCTCGTATCAAAGTACATTAAAAGTTGTCCCTAAAAATGATGAACCGAATTAATATACTTTCAATACCCCAAAATTATAATCCCTGGAAGAAAAACCCCTAAATTAATTGGGGTAAAACAAAATTTTTTTCAAAAATCTTACCGTATATAGAGTATCGATAGCTCGTATGAAAGTACATTAAAAGCTGTCCCTAAAAAATATGAACCGAATTAATATACTTTCAATACCCCAAAATTATAATCCCTGGAAGAAAAACCCCTAAATTAATTGGGGTAAAACAAAATTTTTTTCAAAAATCTTACCGTATATAGAGTATCGATAGCTCGTATCAAAGTACATTAAAAGTTGTCCCTAAAAATGATGAACCGAATTAATATACTTTCAATACCCCAAAATTATAATCCCTGGAAGAAAAACCCCTAAATTAATTGGGGTAAAACAAAATTTTTTTCAAAAATCTTACCGTATATAGAGTATCGATAGCTCGTATGAAAGTACATTAAAAGCTGTCCCTAAAAATGATGAACCAAATTAATATACTTTCAATACCCCAAAATTATAATCCCTGGAAGAAAAACCCCTAAATTAAATGGAGTAAAACAAAATTTTTTTCAAAAATCTTACCGTATATAGAGTATCGATAGCTCATATGAAAGTACATTAAAAGTTGTCCCTAAAAATGATGAAACGAATTAATATACTTTCAATACCCCAAAATTATAATCCCTGGAAGAAAAACCCCTAAATTAATTGGAGTAAAACAAAATTTTTTTCAAAAATCTTACCGTATATAGAGTATCGATAGCTCATATGAAAGTACATTAAAAGTTGTCCCTAAAAATGATGAACCGAATTAATATACTTTCAATACCCCAAAATTATAATCCCTGGAAAAAAAAACCCTAAATTAATTGGGGTAAAACAAAATTTTTTTCAAAAATCTTACCGTATATAGAGTATCGATAGCTCATATGAAAGTACATTAAAAGCTGTCCATAAAAATGATGAACCGAATTAATATACTTTCAATACCCCAAAATTATAATCCCTGGAAGAAAAACCCCTAAATTAAATGGAGTAAAACAAAATTTTTTTCAAAAATCTTACCGTATATAGAGTATCGATAGCTCATATGAAAGTACATTAAAAGCTGTCCATAAAAATGATGAACCGAATTAATATACTTTCAATACCCCAAAATTATAATCCCTGGAAGAAAAACCCCTAAATTAATTGGGGTAAAACAAAATTTTTTTCAAAAATCTTACCGTATATAGAGTATCGATAGCTCATATGAAAGTACATTAAAAGTTGTCCCTAAAAATGATGAACCGAATTAATATACTTTCAATACCCCAAAATTATAATCCCTGGAAGAAAAACCCCTAAATTAATTGGGGTAAAACAAAATTTTTTTCAAAAATCTTACCGTATATAGAGTATCGATAGCTCGTATGAAAGTACATTAAAAGTTGTCCCTAAAAATGATGAACCGAATTAATATACTTTCAATACCCCAAAATTATAATCCCTGGAAGAAAAACCCCTAAATTAATTGGGGTAAAACAAAATTTTTTTCAAAAATCTTACCGTATATAGAGTATCGATAGCTCGTATGAAAGTACATTAAAAGTTGTCCCTAAAAATGATGAACCGAATTAATATACTTTCAATACCCCAAAATTATAATCCCTGGAAGAAAAACCCCTAAATTAATTGGAGTAAAACAAAATTTTTTTCAAAAATCTTACCGTATATAGAGTATCGATAGCTCGTATGAAAGTACATTAAAAGCTGTCCCTAAAAATGATGAACCGAATTAATATACTTTCAATACCCGAAAATTATAATCCTTGGAAGAAAAACCCCTAAATTAATTGGGGTAAAACAAAATTTTTTTCAAAAATCTTACCGTATATAGAGTATCGATAGCTCGTATGAAAGTACATTAAAAGCTGTCCCTAAAAATGATGAACCGAATTAATATACTTTCAATACCCCAAAATTATAATCCCTGGAAGAAAAACCCCTAAATTAATTGGGGTAAAACAAAATTTTTTTCAAAAATCTTACCGTATATAGAGTATCGATAGCTCGTATGAAAGTACATTAAAAGCTGTCCCTAAAAATGATGAACCGAATTAATATACTTTCAATACCCCAAAATTATAATCCTTGGAAGAAAAACCCCTAAATTAATTGGGGTAAAACAAAATTTTTTTCAAAAATCTTACCGTATATAGAGTATCGATAGCTCGTATGAAAGTACATTAAAAGCTGTCCCTAAAAATGATGAACCGAATTAATATACTTTCAATACCCCAAAATTATAATCCTTGGAAGAAAAACCCCTAAATTAATTGGGGTAAAACAAAATTTTTTTCAAAAATCTTACCGTATATAGAGTATCGATAGCTCGTATGAAAGTACATTAAAAGCTGTCCCTAAAAATGATGAACCGAATTAATATACTTTCAATACCCCAAAATTATAATCCCTGGAAGAAAAACCCCTAAATTAATTGGGGTAAAACAAAATTTTTTTCAAAAATCTTACCGTATATAGAGTATCGATAGCTCGTATGAAAGTACATTAAAAGTTGTCCCTAAAAATGATGAACCGAATTAATATACTTTCAATACCCCAAAATTATAATCCCTGGAAGAAAAACCCCTAAATTAATTGGGGTAAAACAAAATTTTTTTCAAAAATCTTACCGTATATAGAGTATCGATAGCTCGTATGAAAGTACATTAAAAGTTGTCCCTAAAAATGATGAACCGAATTAATATACTTTCAATACCCCAAAATTATAATCCCTGGAAGAAAAACCCCTAAATTAATTGGGGTAAAACAAAATTTTTTTCAAAAATCTTACCGTATATAGAGTATCGATAGCTCGTATGAAAGTACATTAAAAGCTGTCCCTAAAAATGATGAACCGAATTAATATACTTTCAATACCCCAAAATTATAATCCCTGGAAGAAAAACCCCTAAATTAATTGGGGTAAAACAAAATTTTTTTCAAAAATCTTACCGTATATAGAGTATCGATAGCTCGTATGAAAGTACATTAAAAGTTGTCCCTAAAAATGATGAACCGAATTAATATACTTTCAATACCCCAAAATTATAATCCCTGGAAGAAAAACCCCTAAATTAATTGGGGTAAAACAAAATTTTTTTCAAAAATCTTACCGTATATAGAGTATCGATAGCTCGTATGAAAGTACATTAAAAGTTGTCCCTAAAAATGATGAACCGAATTAATATACTTTCAATACCCCAAAATTATAATCCCTGGAAGAAAAACCCCTAAATTAATTGGGGTGTAGGAAATGTTTCCTATATTTGGGACTCCTAATTTATAATTAATTCGAACGTTCAATTATTTCTTTATTTCGCAATGAAAAGTACAATTTATTTGAGAAAGGAAGAAGCATATAATTTATAAAAAGGGACAGATTGTGATCCAAGGAAAGATTTTAATGACCGCTGAGACCCGCTGAGAAGGGAAAAAGCCAGCTAATTTTATAGTGGTTGATTTATAGAAAAGTATTTTGAAATAGATGCGTGAGAAAGTGAATAAAGAATTCCAGTGATTAACCGATTTCGTAATTTCAATAAGTTTATTTAAATAATTTATTCGCCGGATGCGACACTCCCGCGGCGAACATTGAGTGAAAGGGTTGGATAATGAATAATGGGAGATAACAAAATATAGGCTGGATGTTGAATAAAGGGATAAGATTAGGAATGGGCCAATTTGGATTTATGTTATAAGTAGTTATAATGTGTGGCTTTCGCCCTATGAGAGGGGGGACCGTAAATTTAATTGAGTTTAATGGGGGAATGCTTGAAATATTTCTTTTCTTAATTTTCTTGTTTATCTGCAATTTTGACAATTGATTTCTTGTGATGATTGAGGTTGGGAGACGTTCAACAAAACCAGAAGGGAGCACTCGCACACGGCTGCTTGGGAATTTGATTGGGGAGCTGGGCGGAGGCGGTGGAGGATCCAAAATCTTTTTCAATTTCGAGGGAGCATGCGGTTGTGGGTTTGTAGACGGAATATTTTGTGTTTGATGTTTGTCAGTAGCAGCAGGAGGGGAAGTGGGTAGATCATGAGAGACCAATTTTGTTGCGGGGGGAGCCGGACCTGAAGATTTGTCTGATGGAACATCACCTGGGGGGCCTGAAGATTCGGTTAGTCCTTTCCGTCTACGCACATTATCTGTGGGAACTGAAATTTTTAAAATTTTTAACCTATTATTTACACTGGCCTTTGTTGGACCATGTCTTTGATTTATTATATTTGCGGGAGTGGGAGTCATGGGATCGCTAATGGGATAAGGGCTGGGTAATTGATTTTGATTGCTGTTTATGTGTGTACAAGATTTAATTGAGTGATTGATTGATTGTGGCTCTTCGGGCGGTAAAGATTTATTTCCACCCTTTTTGTTTGGATAGACTAATTCGGTTTCGGTTTTTGAAGAATAATTAAAAGACTTTGTAGTATAAAATTTATCCGACAATTTTATTAATGATAAGGGGATTGGAGTTATTGGAGGGGGTGTGCTTGGTGTTATTTGTGAGTGATTAATTGTATGTTGCTGGGGAATTTCTTGTTGTGGGGGTATATTGTTTTCTTCCTTATAATCTTCATCTATGTGGGGTTCATTGATTTGGGTGTTAAATAATTTCGAGCAAAGTGCTCTGGGATGTGGATTATGACAATAGGTACACGTAATTGATCTTTGACACATTCTCGAAATATGATTGGGTTTATAACAATTAAAACATAAATTTTTCTCATATAAGCGGGATTTGCGAGAATGGATCGAATTATAGTTATAGCAAAGGTGGGATAGATGATCGGGTTGGTTACAGAAAATACAGGGGAATCTAAACATCCCTGTTTTATTGTTTTGTTGAGATGTATAAACTGTTAGGGAGGATTGTGGTGTGTTAGGTGGGCTACTCTGTCTAAAGGGTCGGAATGATTTTGGAATACAAGGGTGACTTATCTGCTCGTTGAGCTCCTTCTTTTGGTCGTCCAGGGCTTTTATTCCTTCCTTTCTTTTCAATATTTGTTTTAGTGTTGTCCGTAATTGATCAGTTTGCCAGTTTGCTTCATTTTGTTCCTTAGCTTTAAATATTTCTTCTAAAATAGGAGGTGGAAGCTTCGATTCTAATTCCATTTGGACGGAGAGCGTGTTAATATCAAATCCCTGTTCAATCTTTTGTAAGTATAATAGTTCGAATTGGTCTACGAATGTTCGTAGTTCCATACAAAAATTTTCAGGACCATTATTTGAATGTACTGTCGGTAATTTTCGGATTGAATGTAAAAGAGTTCTATTTATTTCATCAGCATTTCCATAATTTTCTTTTAGAAGTCGAATTGCCTCATGATAAGAAGCATTGGTTAAGGGAAGGGATTTTATCAGTAAATATGCGGGTCCATCTAAACATTCCTTGAGATAATTAAATTTAACGGCATCGGAAAGATCTGGAATGTCGTGGACACCAACTTTAAATGAATTCCAAAAGGATGTAAATTCAACACATTTTCCATTAAATTTGGGAAGAGAGAGTTTCGGGAGGTGAAAATGTGTATTTGTGATTTGGGAGGGATCGGGAAGAACTTCTGTTAATTTAGCCTTTTCAGAAAGGAGTTTACGGGAATATCTCTTTAAATCTCGTAGTATATTAAGGAATGGAGTTTCTGTAGTAAATGCTTCGTATATCGGGTTGTCGGCTTGGCGCTCTGCGCCTGTCATACTGGTACGGACTGTCATCCATCTTTCGTGGGCTGAGGTTATATCTGTGATTGTTTCGGATACATTTCCCAATTCTAGTTCTAGGGATGTAACGAGGGAGCGAATATTTGAACGGTGGAGGGAAATGCTACCTGTTTGTTCGGGGAGATTAAATTCTTTTTTATTTTCCAAAATTTCGGTAGCGTCTTCAGCAAGGAGCCGCAATGCATTGCGGAAAGGTACTGACATTTTTCGGGTTTTCGATCCGGCTGAGCTGTAGGAAATGTTCCTATAATTTCGGGACTCCTAATTAATTAATACAACGTTTAATAATTTCTTTATTTCGCAATGAAAAGTACAATTTATTTGAGAAAGGAAGAAGCATATAATTTATAAAAAGGGACAGATTGTGATCCAAGGAAAGATTTTAATGACCGCTGAGACCCGCTGAGAAGGGAAAAAGCCAGCTAATTTTATAGTGGTTGATTTATAGAAAAGTATTTTGAAATAGATGCGTGAGAAAGTGAATAAAGAATTCCAGTGATTAACCGATTTCGTAATTTCAATAAGTTTATTTAAATAATTTATTCGCCGGATGCGACAGGGGTAAAACAAAATTTTTTTCAAAAATCTTACCGTATATAGAGTATCGATAGCTCGTATGAAAGTACATTAAAAGCTGTCCCTAAAAATGATGAACCGAATTAATATACTTTCAATACCCCAAAATTATAATCCCTGGAAGAAAAACCCCTAAATTAATTGGGGTAAAACAAAATTTTTTTCAAAAATCTTACCGTATATAGAGTATCGATAGCTCGTATGAAAGTACATTAAAAGTTGTCCCTAAAAATGATGAACCGAATTAATATACTTTCAATACCCCAAAATTATAATCCCTGGAAGAAAAACCCCTAAATTAATTGGGGTAAAACAAAATTTTTTTCAAAAATCTTACCGTATATAGAGTATCGATAGCTCGTATGAAAGTACATTAAAAGTTGTCCCTAAAAATGATGAACCGAATTAATATACTTTCAATACCCCAAAATTATAATCCCTGGAAGAAAAACCCCTAAATTAATTGGGGTAAAACAAAATTTTTTTCAAAAATCTTACCGTATATAGAGTATCGATAGCTCGTATGAAAGTACATTAAAAGCTGTCCCTAAAAATGATGAACCGAATTAATATACTTTCAATACCCCAAAATTATAATCCCTGGAAGAAAAACCCCTAAATTAATTGGGGTAAAACAAAATTTTTTTCAAAAATCTTACCGTATATAGAGTATCGATAGCTCGTATGAAAGTACATTAAAAGCTGTCCCTAAAAATGATGAACCGAATTAATATACTTTCAATACCCCAAAATTATAATCCCTGGAAGAAAAACCCCTAAATTAATTGGGGTAAAACAAAATTTTTTTCAAAAATCTTACCGTATATAGAGTATCGATAGCTCGTATGAAAGTACATTAAAAGTTGTCCCTAAAAATGATGAACCGAATTAATATACTTTCAATACCCCAAAATTATAATCCCTGGAAGAAAAACCCCTAAATTAATTGGGGTAAAACAAAATTTTTTTCAAAAATCTTACCGTATATAGAGTATCGATAGCTCGTATGAAAGTACATTAAAAGCTGTCCCTAAAAATGATGAACCGAATTAATATACTTTCAATACCCCAAAATTATAATCCCTGGAAGAAAAACCCCTAAATTAATTGGGGTAAAACAAAATTTTTTTCAAAAATCTTACCGTATATAGAGTATCGATAGCTCGTATGAAAGTACATTAAAAGTTGTCCCTAAAAATGATGAACCGAATTAATATACTTTCAATACCCCAAAATTATAATCCCTGGAAGAAAAACCCCTAAATTAATTGGGGTAAAACAAAATTTTTTTCAAAAATCTTACCGTATATAGAGTATCGATAGCTCGTATGAAAGTACATTAAAAGTTGTCCCTAAAAATGATGAACCGAATTAATATACTTTCAATACCCCAAAATTATAATCCCTGGAAGAAAAACCCCTAAATTAATTGGGGTAAAACAAAATTTTTTTCAAAAATCTTACCGTATATAGAGTATCGATAGCTCGTATGAAAGTACATTAAAAGCTGTCCCTAAAAATGATGAACCGAATTAATATACTTTCAATAACCCAAAATTATAATCCCTGGAAGAAAAACCCCTAAATTAATTGGGGTAAAACAAAATTTTTTTCAAAAATCTTACCGTATATAGAGTATCGATAGCTCGTATGAAAGTACATTAAAAGCTGTCCCTAAAAATGATGAACCGAATTGATATACTTTCAATACCCCAAAATTATAATCCCTGGAATAAAAACCCCTAAATTAATTGGGGTAAAACAAAATTTTTTTCAAAAATCTTACCGTATATAGAGTATCGATAGCTCGTATGAAAGTACATTAAAAGTTGTCCCTAAAAATGATGAACCGAATTAATATACTTTCAATACCCCAAAATTATAATCCCTGGAAGAAAAACCCCTAAATTAATTGGGGTAAAACAAAATTTTTTTCAAAAATCTTACCGTATATAGAGTATCGATAGCTCGTATGAAAGTACATTAAAAGCTGTCCCTAAAAATGATGAACCGAATTGATATACTTTCAATACCCCAAAATTATAATCCCTGGAATAAAAACCCCTAAATTAATTGGGGTAAAACAAAATTTTTTTCAAAAATCTTACCGTATATAGAGTATCGATAGCTCGTATGAAAGTACATTAAAAGTTGTCCCTAAAAATGATGAACCGAATTAATATACTTTCAATACCCCAAAATTATAATCCCTGGAAGAAAAACCCCTAAATTAATTGGAGTAAAACAAAATTTTTTTCAAAAATCTTACCGTATATAGAGTATCGATAGCTCGTATGAAAGTACATTAAAAGTTGTCCCTAAAAATGATGAACCGAATTAATATACTTTCAATACCCCAAAATTATAATCCCTGGAAGAAAAACCCCTAAATTAATTGGGGTAAAACAAAATTTTTTTCAAAAATCTTACCGTATATAGAGTATCGATAGCTCGTATGAAAGTACATTAAAAGTTGTCCCTAAAAATGATGAACCGAATTAATATACTTTCAATACCCCAAAATTATAATCCCTGGAAGAAAAACCCCTAAATTAATTGGGGTAAAACAAAATTTTTTTCAAAAATCTTACCGTATATAGAGTATCGATAGCTCGTATGAAAGTACATTAAAAGCTGTCCCTAAAAATGATGAACCGAATTAATATACTTTCAATACCCCAAAATTATAATCCCTGGAAGAAAAACCCCTAAATTAATTGGGGTAAAACAAAATTTTTTTCAAAAATCTTACCGTATATAGAGTATCGATAGCTCGTATGAAAGTACATTAAAAGTTGTCCCTAAAAATGATGAACCGAATTAATATACTTTCAATACCCCAAAATTATAATCCCTGGAAGAAAAACCCCTAAATTAATTGGGGTAAAACAAAATTTTTTTCAAAAATCTTACCGTATATAGAGTATCGATAGCTCGTATGAAAGTACATTAAAAGTTGTCCCTAAAAATGATGAACCGAATTAATATACTTTCAATACCCCAAAATTATAATCCCTGGAAGAAAAACCCCTAAATTAATTGGGGTAAAACAAAATTTTTTTCAAAAATCTTACCGTATATAGAGTATCGATAGCTCGTATGAAAGTACATTAAAAGCTGTCCCTAAAAATGATGAACCGAATTGATATACTTTCAATACCCCAAAATTATAATCCCTGGAATAAAAACCCCTAAATTAATTGGGGTAAAACAAAATTTTTTTCAAAAATCTTACCGTATATAGAGTATCGATAGCTCGTATGAAAGTACATTAAAAGTTGTCCCTAAAAATGATGAACCGAATTAATATACTTTCAATACCCCAAAATTATAATCCCTGGAAGAAAAACCCCTAAATTAATTGGGGTAAAACAAAATTTTTTTCAAAAATCTTACCGTATATAGAGTATCGATAGCTCGTATGAAAGTACATTAAAAGTTGTCCCTAAAAATGATGAACCGAATTAATATACTTTCAATACCCCAAAATTATAATCCCTGGAAGAAAAACCCCTAAATTAATTGGGGTAAAACAAAATTTTTTTCAAAAATCTTACCGTATATAGAGTATCGATAGCTCGTATGAAAGTACATTAAAAGTTGTCCCTAAAAATGATGAACCGAATTAATATACTTTCAATACCCCAAAATTATAATCCCTGGAAGAAAAACCCCTAAATTAATTGGGGTAAAACAAAATTTTTTTCAAAAATCTTACCGTATATAGAGTATCGATAGCTCGTATGAAAGTACATTAAAAGTTGTCCCTAAAAATGATGAACCGAATTAATATACTTTCAATACCCCAAAATTATAATCCCTGGAAGAAAAACCCCTAAATTAATTGGGGTAAAACAAAATTTTTTTCAAAAATCTTACCGTATATAGAGTATCGATAGCTCGTATGAAAGTACATTAAAAGTTGTCCCTAAAAATGATGAACCGAATTAATATACTTTCAATACCCCAAAATTATAATCCCTGGAAGAAAAACCCCTAAATTAATTGGGGTAAAACAAAATTTTTTTCAAAAATCTTACCGTATATAGAGTATCGATAGCTCGTATGAAAGTACATTAAAAGCTGTCCCTAAAAATGATGAACCGAATTGATATACTTTCAATACCCCAAAATTATAATCCCTGGAATAAAAACCCCTAAATTAATTGGGGTAAAACAAAATTTTTTTCAAAAATCTTACCGTATATAGAGTATCGATAGCTCGTATGAAAGTACATTAAAAGCTGTCCCTAAAAATGATGAACCGAATTGATATACTTTCAATACCCCAAAATTATAATCCCTGGAATAAAAACCCCTAAATTAATTGGGGTAAAACAAAATTTTTTTCAAAAATCTTACCGTATATAGAGTATCGATAGCTCGTATGAAAGTACATTAAAAGTTGTCCCTAAAAATGATGAACCGAATTAATATACTTTCAATACCCCAAAATTATAATCCCTGGAAGAAAAACCCCTAAATTAATTGGGGTAAAACAAAATTTTTTTCAAAAATCTTACCGTATATAGAGTATCGATAGCTCGTATGAAAGTACATTAAAAGTTGTCCCTAAAAATGATGAACCGAATTAATATACTTTCAATACCCCAAAATTATAATCCCTGGAAGAAAAACCCCTAAATTAATTGGGGTAAAACAAAATTTTTTTCAAAAATCTTACCGTATATAGAGTATCGATAGCTCGTATGAAAGTACATTAAAAGTTGTCCCTAAAAATGATGAACCGAATTAATATACTTTCAATACCCCAAAATTATAATCCCTGGAAGAAAAACCCCTAAATTAATTGGGGTAAAACAAAATTTTTTTCAAAAATCTTACCGTATATAGAGTATCGATAGCTCGTATGAAAGTACATTAAAAGCTGTCCCTAAAAATGATGAACCGAATTGATATACTTTCAATACCCCAAAATTATAATCCCTGGAATAAAAACCCCTAAATTAATTGGGGTAAAACAAAATTTTTTTCAAAAATCTTACCGTATATAGAGTATCGATAGCTCGTATGAAAGTACATTAAAAGCTGTCCCTAAAAATGATGAACCGAATTGATATACTTTCAATACCCCAAAATTATAATCCCTGGAATAAAAACCCCTAAATTAATTGGGGTAAAACAAAATTTTTTTCAAAAATCTTACCGTATATAGAGTATCGATAGCTCGTATGAAAGTACATTAAAAGTTGTCCCTAAAAATGATGAACCGAATTAATATACTTTCAATACCCCAAAATTATAATCCCTGGAAGAAAAACCCCTAAATTAATTGGGGTAAAACAAAATTTTTTTCAAAAATCTTACCGTATATAGAGTATCGATAGCTCGTATGAAAGTACATTAAAAGTTGTCCCTAAAAATGATGAACCGAATTAATATACTTTCAATACCCCAAAATTATAATCCCTGGAATAAAAACCCCTAAATTAATTGGGGTAAAACAAAATTTTTTTCAAAAATCTTACCGTCTATAGAGTATCGATAGCTCGTATGAAAGTACATTAAAAGCTGTCCCTAAAAATGATGAACCGAATTGATATACTTTCAATACCCCAAAATTATAATCCCTGGAATAAAAACCCCTAAATTAATTGGGGTAAAACAAAATTTTTTTCAAAAATCTTACCGTATATAGAGTATCGATAGCTCGTATGAAAGTACATTAAAAGTTGTCCCTAAAAATGATGAACCGAATTAATATACTTTCAATACCCCAAAATTATAATCCCTGGAAGAAAAACCCCTAAATTAATTGGGGTAAAACAAAATTTTTTTCAAAAATCTTACCGTATATAGAGTATCGATAGCTCGTATGAAAGTACATTAAAAGTTGTCCCTAAAAATGATGAACCGAATTAATATACTTTCAATACCCCAAAATTATAATCCCTGGAAGAAAAACCCCTAAATTAATTGGGGTAAAACAAAATTTTTTTCAAAAATCTTACCGTATATAGAGTATCGATAGCTCGTATGAAAGTACATTAAAAGTTGTCCCTAAAAATGATGAACCGAATTAATATACTTTCAATACCCCAAAATTATAATCCCTGGAAGAAAAACCCCTAAATTAATTGGGGTAAAACAAAATTTTTTTCAAAAATCTTACCGTATATAGAGTATCGATAGCTCGTATGAAAGTACATTAAAAGCTGTCCCTAAAAATGATGAACCGAATTAATATACTTTCAATACCCCAAAATTATAATCCCTGGAAGAAAAACCCCTAAATTAATTGGGGTAAAACAAAATTTTTTTCAAAAATCTTACCGTATATAGAGTATCGATAGCTCGTATGAAAGTACATTAAAAGCTGTCCCTAAAAATGATGAACCGAATTAATATACTTTCAATACCCCAAAATTATAATCCCTGGAAGAAAAACCCCTAAATTAATTGGAGTAAAACAAAATTTTTTTCAAAAATCTTACCGTATATAGAGTATCGATAGCTCGTATGAAAGTACATTAAAAGTTGTCCCTAAAAATGATGAACCGAATTAATATACTTTCAATACCCCAAAATTATATTCCCTGGAAGAAAAACCCCTAAATTAATTGGGGTAAAACAAAATTTTTTTCAAAAATCTTACCGTATATAGAGTATCGATAGCTCGTATGAAAGTACATTAAAAGCTGTCCCTAAAAATGATGAACCGAATTAATATACTTTCAATACCCCAAAATTATAATCCCTGGAAGAAAAACCCCTAAATTAATTGGAGTAAAACAAAATTTTTTTCAAAAATCTTACCGTATATAGAGTATCGATAGCTCGTATGAAAGTACATTAAAAGTTGTCCCTAAAAATGATGAACCGAATTAATATACTTTCAATACCCCAAAATTATAATCCCTGGAAGAAAAACCCCTAAATTAATTGGGGTAAAACAAAATTTTTTTCAAAAATCTTACCGTATATAGAGTATCGATAGCTCGTATGAAAGTACATTAAAAGCTGTCCCTAAAAATGATGAACAGAATTAATATACTTTCAATACCCCAAAATTATAATCCCTGGAAAAAAACCCCTAAATTAATTGGGGTAAAACAAAATTTTTTTCAAAAATCTTACCGTATATAGAGTATCGATAGCTCGTATGAAAGTACATTAAAAGTTGTCCCTAAAAATGATGAACCGAATTAATATACTTTCAATACCCCAAAATTATAATCCCTGGAAGAAAAACCCCTAAATTAATTGGGGTAAAACAAAATTTTTTTCAAAAATCTTACCGTATATAGAGTATCGATAGCTCGTATGAAAGTACATTAAAAGTTGTCCCTAAAAATGATGAACCGAATTAATATACTTTCAATACCCCAAAATTATAATCCCTGGAAGAAAAACCCCTAAATTAATTGGGGTAAAACAAAATTTTTTTCAAAAATCTTACCGTATATAGAGTATCGATAGCTCGTATGAAAGTACATTAAAAGTTGTCCCTAAAAATGATGAACCGAATTAATATACTTTCAATACCCCAAAATTATAATCCCTGGAAGAAAAACCCCTAAATTAATTGGGGTAAAACAAAATTTTTTTCAAAAATCTTACCGTATATAGAGTATCGATAGCTCGTATGAAAGTACATTAAAAGTTGTCCCTAAAAATGATGAACCGAATTAATATACTTTCAATACCCCAAAATTATAATCCCTGGAAGAAAAACCCCTAAATTAATTGGAGTAAAACAAAATTTTTTTCAAAAATCTTACCGTATATAGAGTATCGATAGCTCGTATGAAAGTACATTAAAAGCTGTCCCTAAAAATGATGAACCGAATTAATATACTTTCAATACCCGAAAATTATAATCCTTGGAAGAAAAACCCCTAAATTAATTGGGGTAAAACAAAATTTTTTTCAAAAATCTTACCGTATATAGAGTATCGATAGCTCGTATGAAAGTACATTAAAAGCTGTCCCTAAAAATGATGAACCGAATTAATATACTTTCAATACCCCAAAATTATAATCCCTGGAAGAAAAACCCCTAAATTAATTGGGGTAAAACAAAATTTTTTTCAAAAATCTTACCGTATATAGAGTATCGATAGCTCGTATGAAAGTACATTAAAAGCTGTCCCTAAAAATGATGAACCGAATTAATATACTTTCAATACCCCAAAATTATAATCCTTGGAAGAAAAACCCCTAAATTAATTGGGGTAAAACAAAATTTTTTTCAAAAATCTTACCGTATATAGAGTATCGATAGCTCGTATGAAAGTACATTAAAAGCTGTCCCTAAAAATGATGAACCGAATTAATATACTTTCAATACCCCAAAATTATAATCCTTGGAAGAAAAACCCCTAAATTAATTGGGGTAAAACAAAATTTTTTTCAAAAATCTTACCGTATATAGAGTATCGATAGCTCGTATGAAAGTACATTAAAAGCTGTCCCTAAAAATGATGAACCGAATTAATATACTTTCAATACCCCAAAATTATAATCCCTGGAAGAAAAACCCCTAAATTAATTGGGGTAAAACAAAATTTTTTTCAAAAATCTTACCGTATATAGAGTATCGATAGCTCGTATGAAAGTACATTAAAAGTTGTCCCTAAAAATGATGAACCGAATTAATATACTTTCAATACCCCAAAATTATAATCCCTGGAAGAAAAACCCCTAAATTAATTGGAGTAAAACAAAATTTTTTTCAAAAATCTTACCGTATATAGAGTATCGATAGCTCGTATGAAAGTACATTAAAAGCTGTCCCTAAAAATGATGAACCGAATTAATATACTTTCAATACCCGAAAATTATAATCCTTGGAAGAAAAACCCCTAAATTAATTGGGGTAAAACAAAATTTTTTTCAAAAATCTTACCGTATATAGAGTATCGATAGCTCGTATGAAAGTACATTAAAAGCTGTCCCTAAAAATGATGAACCGAATTAATATACTTTCAATACCCCAAAATTATAATCCCTGGAAGAAAAACCCCTAAATTAATTGGGGTAAAACAAAATTTTTTTCAAAAATCTTACCGTATATAGAGTATCGATAGCTCGTATGAAAGTACATTAAAAGCTGTCCCTAAAAATGATGAACCGAATTAATATACTTTCAATACCCCAAAATTATAATCCTTGGAAGAAAAACCCCTAAATTAATTGGGGTAAAACAAAATTTTTTTCAAAAATCTTACCGTATATAGAGTATCGATAGCTCGTATGAAAGTACATTAAAAGCTGTCCCTAAAAATGATGAACCGAATTAATATACTTTCAATACCCCAAAATTATAATCCTTGGAAGAAAAACCCCTAAATTAATTGGGGTAAAACAAAATTTTTTTCAAAAATCTTACCGTATATAGAGTATCGATAGCTCGTATGAAAGTACATTAAAAGCTGTCCCTAAAAATGATGAACCGAATTAATATACTTAATACCCCAAAATTATAATCCCTGGAAGAAAAACCCCTAAATTAATTGGGGTAAAACAAAATTTTTTTCAAAAATCTTACCGTATATAGAGTATCGATAGCTCGTATGAAAGTACATTAAAAGTTGTCCCTAAAAATGATGAACCGAATTAATATACTTTCAATACCCCAAAATTATAATCCCTGGAAGAAAAACCCCTAAATTAATTGGGGTAAAACAAAATTTTTTTCAAAAATCTTACCGTATATAGAGTATCGATAGCTCGTATGAAAGTACATTAAAAGTTGTCCCTAAAAATGATGAACCGAATTAATATACTTTCAATACCCCAAAATTATAATCCCTGGAAGAAAAACCCCTAAATTAATTGGGGTAAAACAAAATTTTTTTCAAAAATCTTACCGTATATAGAGTATCGATAGCTCGTATGAAAGTACATTAAAAGCTGTCCCTAAAAATGATGAACCGAATTAATATACTTTCAATACCCCAAAATTATAATCCCTGGAAGAAAAACCCCTAAATTAATTGGGGTAAAACAAAATTTTTTTCAAAAATCTTACCGTATATAGAGTATCGATAGCTCGTATGAAAGTACATTAAAAGTTGTCCCTAAAAATGATGAACCGAATTAATATACTTTCAATACCCCAAAATTATAATCCCTGGAAGAAAAACCCCTAAATTAATTGGGGTAAAACAAAATTTTTTTCAAAAATCTTACCGTATATAGAGTATCGATAGCTCGTATGAAAGTACATTAAAAGCTGTCCCTAAAAATGATGAACCGAATTAATATACTTTCAATACCCCAAAATTATAATCCCTGGAAGAAAAACCCCTAAATTAATTGGGGTAAAACAAAATTTTTTTCAAAAATCTTACCGTATATAGAGTATCGATAGCTCGTATGAAAGTACATTAAAAGTTGTCCCTAAAAATGATGAACCGAATTAATATACTTTCAATACCCCAAAATTATAATCCCTGGAAGAAAAACCCCTAAATTAATTGGGGTAAAACAAAATTTTTTTCAAAAATCTTACCGTATATAGAGTATCGATAGCTCGTATGAAAGTACATTAAAAGTTGTCCCTAAAAATGATGAACCGAATTAATATACTTTCAATACCCCAAAATTATAATCCCTGGAAGAAAAACCCCTAAATTAATTGGGGTAAAACAAAATTTTTTTCAAAAATCTTACCGTATATAGAGTATCGATAGCTCGTATGAAAGTACATTAAAAGCTGTCCCTAAAAATGATGAACCGAATTAATATACTTTCAATACCCCAAAATTATAATCCCTGGAAGAAAAACCCCTAAATTAATTCGGGTAAAACAAAATTTTTTTCAAAAATCTTACCGTATATAGAGTATCGATAGCTCGTATGAAAGTACATTAAAAGTTGTCCCTAAAAATGATGAACCGAATTAATATACTTTCAATACCCCAAAATTATAATCCCTGGAAGAAAAACCCCTAAATTAATTGGGGTAAAACAAAATTTTTTTCAAAAATCTTACCGTATATAGAGTATCGATAGCTCGTATGAAAGTACATTAAAAGTTGTCCCTAAAAATGATGAACCGAATTAATATACTTTCAATACCCCAAAATTATAATCCCTGGAAGAAAAACCCCTAAATTAATTGGGGTAAAACAAAATTTTTTTCAAAAATCTTACCGTATATAGAGTATCGATAGCTCGTATGAAAGTACATTAAAAGCTGTCCCTAAAAATGATGAACCGAATTAATATACTTTCAATACCCCAAAATTATAATCCCTGGAAGAAAAACCCCTAAATTAATTGGGGTAAAACAAAATTTTTTTCAAAAATCTTACCGTATATAGAGTATCGATAGCTCGTATGAAAGTACATTAAAAGCTGTCCCTAAAAATGATGAACCGAATTAATATACTTTCAATACCCCAAAATTATAATCCCTGGAAGAAAAACCCCTAAATTAATTGGGGTAAAACAAAATTTTTTTCAAAAATCTTACCGTATATAGAGTATCGATAGCTCGTATGAAAGTACATTAAAAGTTGTCCCTAAAAATGATGAACCGAATTAATATACTTTCAATACCCCAAAATTATAATCCCTGGAAGAAAAACCCCTAAATTAATTGGGGTAAAACAAAATTTTTTTCAAAAATCTTACCGTATATAGAGTATCGATAGCTCGTATGAAAGTACATTAAAAGCTGTCCCTAAAAATGATGAACCGAATTAATATACTTTCAATACCCCAAAATTATAATCCCTGGAAGAAAAACCCCTAAATTAATTGGGGTAAAACAAAATTTTTTTCAAAAATCTTACCGTATATAGAGTATCGATAGCTCGTATGAAAGTACATTAAAAGCTGTCCCTAAAAATGATGAACCGAATTAATATACTTTCAATACCCCAAAATTATAATCCCTGGAAGAAAAACCCCTAAATTAATTGGGGTAAAACAAAATTTTTTTCAAAAATCTTACCGTATATAGAGTATCGATAGCTCGTATGAAAGTACATTAAAAGTTGTCCCTAAAAATGATGAACCGAATTAATATACTTTCAATACCCCAAAATTATAATCCCTGGAAGAAAAACCCCTAAATTAATTGGGGTAAAACAAAATTTTTTTCAAAAATCTTACCGTATATAGAGTATCGATAGCTCGTATGAAAGTACATTAAAAGCTGTCCCTAAAAATGATGAACCGAATTAATATACTTTCAATACCCCAAAATTATAATCCCTGGAAGAAAAACCCCTAAATTAATTGGGGTAAAACAAAATTTTTTTCAAAAATCTTACCGTATATAGAGTATCGATAGCTCGTATGAAAGTACATTAAAAGCTGTCCCTAAAAATGATGAACCGAATTAATATACTTTCAATACCCCAAAATTATAATCCCTGGAAGAAAAACCCCTAAATTAATTGGGGTAAAACAAAATTTTTTTCAAAAATCTTACCGTATATAGAGTATCGATAGCTCGTATGAAAGTACATTAAAAGCTGTCCCTAAAAATGATGAACCGAATTAATATACTTTCAATACCCCAAAATTATAATCCCTGGAAGAAAAACCCCTAAATTAATTGGGGTAAAACAAAATTTTTTTCAAAAATCTTACCGTATATAGAGTATCGATAGCTCGTATGAAAGTACATTAAAAGTTGTCCCTAAAAATGATGAACCGAATTAATATACTTTCAATACCCCAAAATTATAATCCCTGGAAGAAAAACCCCTAAATTAATTGGGGTAAAACAAAATTTTTTTCAAAAATCTTACCGTATATAGAGTATCGATAGCTCGTATGAAAGTACATTAAAAGTTGTCCCTAAAAATGATGAACCGAATTAATATACTTTCAATACCCCAAAATTATAATCCCTGGAAGAAAAACCCCTAAATTAATTGGGGTAAAACAAAATTTTTTTCAAAAATCTTACCGTATATAGAGTATCGATAGCTCGTATGAAAGTACATTAAAAGCTGTCCCTAAAAATGATGAACCGAATTAATATACTTTCAATACCCCAAAATTATAATCCCTGGAAGAAAAACCCCTAAATTAATTGGGGTAAAACAAAATTTTTTTCAAAAATCTTACCGTATATAGAGTATCGATAGCTCGTATGAAAGTACATTAAAAGTTGTCCCTAAAAATGATGAACCGAATTAATATACTTTCAATACCCCAAAATTATAATCCCTGGAAGAAAAACCCCTAAATTAATTGGGGTAAAACAAAATTTTTTTCAAAAATCTTACCGTATATAGAGTATCGATAGCTCGTATGAAAGTACATTAAAAGCTGTCCCTAAAAATGATGAACCGAATTAATATACTTTCAATACCCCAAAATTATAATCCCTGGAAGAAAAACCCCTAAATTAATTGGGGTAAAA
The DNA here is from genome assembly GCA_963681835.1 of Meloidogyne enterolobii. NCBI lineage: Eukaryota > Metazoa > Nematoda > Chromadorea > Rhabditida > Meloidogynidae > Meloidogyne > Meloidogyne enterolobii. The sequence goes on from CAVMJV010000124.1 coordinate 541,302, forward strand.
CAAAATTTTTTTCAAAAATCTTACCGTATATAGAGTATCGATAGCTCGTATGAAAGTACATTAAAAGCTGTCCCTAAAAATGATGAACCGAATTAATATACTTTCAATACCCCAAAATTATAATCCCTGGAAGAAAAACCCCTAAATTAATTGGGGTAAAACAAAATTTTTTTCAAAAATCTTACCGTATATAGAGTATCGATAGCTCGTATGAAAGTACATTAAAAGTTGTCCCTAAAAATGATGAACCGAATTAATATACTTTCAATACCCCAAAATTATAATCCCTGGAAGAAAAACCCCTAAATTAATTGGGGTAAAACAAAATTTTTTTCAAAAATCTTACCGTATATAGAGTATCGATAGCTCGTATGAAAGTACATTAAAAGCTGTCCCTAAAAATGATGAACCGAATTAATATACTTTCAATACCCCAAAATTATAATCCCTGGAAGAAAAACCCCTAAATTAATTGGGGTAAAACAAAATTTTTTTCAAAAATCTTACCGTATATAGAGTATCGATAGCTCGTATGAAAGTACATTAAAAGCTGTCCCTAAA